>JAFIDM010012231.1:54245066-54265860 GCA_023159025.1 Thereuonema tuberculata | reverse complement strand
TAAAATCTTTTATTTCTCTGTCTGTCTGTCTGTGTGTCTGTCCGGCGCAATTTCCTGTGAGAATGAAAAATAGGAAGACTCTTTACAATAAAACATCCGTGACAGTAACCTTTCGATTCCAAATTAGACATCTTATCCATTAGGCTATGGGAACTACAACTCTCTTCATATAGTTTTTTTTACTTATCTGTCAAAACTGAACTGACTTTGACTGAAAAAGTAACAATCTATATTACTAAAATCTTTTATTTCTCTGTCTGTCTGTCTGTCTGTCTGTCTGTCCGGCGCAGTTTTCTGTGAGAATGAAAAATAGAAAGACTTTATACAATGAAACATCCGCGACAGGAATCGAACCTGTAACCGTCTGATTCGAAGTCAGACATCTTATCCATTAGGCTATGGGAACTACTTGACTTTGACTGAAAAGTAACAATTGTAATCAAAAAGAAAGTCAAAAAAGAAAGAAGCAGTACTTCATTAGGTTGAATACTGAGAAATCACTATTTATAACTTAAAAACCACTGAAAAGTATCAATTGGAATGAAAAAAGAGTCAAGAAAGAAAGAAGCAGTATTTCCATTAAGTAGAATACTGAAAAATCCCTATTTGTGACTCGAAAACTACTGAAAAGTATCAATTGGAATAAAAAAGGAGAGTCAAGAAAGAAAGAATAAGTATTTCTATTGAGTAGAATACTGAAAAATAACTATTTGTAACTCAAAAAGCTAGAATCACATCAAAGTCAAAAATCTCACGATAAATATGCGGCTGATCAACCAAGATGAACGAGAGTGTCTATAACATCAATCGAATGATAAGTCTAAGAATACAAGAAGAGATTACAGAGCATACAAGTGCGAATAAAATTGACACTTCTGATAATCCACCACACGAACATCTCTATCTGCCTGAGTATCTGAACGCAGCATTGAATCTCAGCGGTATTCCTCAACATCGTTTGTCATTGAAGATTGGATCTCCAATAATATTGTTGCGAAACATCAATCCCAAGTTTGCATACTGCAATGGAAATCAACTTAAATGCCGTTCAATCGATAATGATCTTATAGAAACCGAAATTATAACAGAACTCACAAAGGAGATTTTGTTTTCATCCATAGGATGTCTATGGAACCATGCGATAATCTACTTCCATTCACTTTCACAAGAAAACAATTTCCGATCAGACCTTCTTATGCGATGTTTATCAATAAAGCTCAAGGACAAACTCTAAATAAAGTTGCCACATATTTGGAAAACGTTGTCTTCACTCACGTACAACTTTATGTCTTTGAGTCACAATTCAACAGAATTTGGTTATTTTCACTCTAAAGAATAGTTACAATCAATTTGTCGCGAAGAATTTCGTATACAAGCTACGATCTTCATTTATCATCTATATCAACCAACGTCCATCTGAACATCTCTTCTTCAAATATCTATATCGGACAATCTGATGGCCTAGATTAGTAGATAATTTTCACTATTTGTAACTCAAAAACCACTGGAAGGTATCAATTGGAATTGGATAAAAAAGAAAAGAAGAAAAAAAGAATCACCATTTCTATTAGGTAGAATACTGAAAAATCACTATTTGTAATTCAAACGCCACTGAAAAATGTATCTATATTACTAGAATCTTTTATTTCTTTGTCTGTGGTGCAATTATTGTAATTTATAAAATCAATTATCTACTGGAATTGAACATGCAACCTTTTGCTCCGAAGTTAGACGTCTTAGGCAATAGACCACAAGGATTACATTCTAATCTAAAAAAAAAAAAAAAAAAAATATATATCGTAGATATATGATTCACACGCTGATTCTAAAAACAGTCGGGGATTGAGGGAAAGGAAATAATAAAAAATTAAAATAAAAAAAAAAAAAACTTTAAAAAAATTTTAGTTTTATTTTACGTGATGTAATTTGTGTGTGTGTTTTTTTTAATAAATAACAAATTGGTTTCCGTTACGCGAGGCTTCCGGAGCGAAGCGACGGGTAGCCGACTAGTTACAACTAAAAATGTTAATGCTAATGCTAAATGTTAATGTTAATTAAAAATGATAATTAATAATTCAAAACTAATACTTAACTTTCAATGTATTACGCTTTATTTCATTGCCATTCCTATAACTTTAACATAAGATTATTTATCTTCATCAAATAAATTTATCAAATAAGTAATTGTTAAATAAATGAAAATTAATCAAAAACAATTTAGAAAGGCTTAAGTATGACTTAATTTTAAATTCTTCAATTTTTTGCAATAATCTAGTGATAAGTTAATAAGTATAAAAATCAGCAATCTTAAATGTATATTCTTATATTTTTAGTAATTTTATTACTATTGTTGGTAATTCAGTAATAATATGTGTGTTACAATTTGTAAAGATTTTCACAATTCAGTAATACATATAAAGCAATATTAATCTGTTAAATGTTAAAATAGATTGAATTAGAGTTTACATATCATTTAAATTACCCATTTAAAATATGAGGCCTTTCGCAGACACATTCAGCTGCCACATAGACTCTTGCGACGAGATCAGCGTAGGACGCAACGGGGGGGGGGGGGTCTCGTAAACGATGCCTTTGAGGTAACCTCACAGGAAGAAATCAATGTAGATGGCTTACACCGCCCAATTAATGTGCTGCCAAACAACGCCCTCTACAGCATTCGTGTGGGTTTGCAGACATACGTTGACAAAGAATACGGTTTGTTTTTGAATTCCTGACCTATCTTTAAAGTTTATGCAGGGAATTTTGAATCATCCTGTGTAGACGTAGCTGAAAGAATGACTTATTTTTTTTTTTTTTCAATTTACCATCTAATAAATTAAATTTAGTTAACTATCGCTATTAATTTGATTTCGACACATACGCAATTACTTAATTAGTACAGTCAATCCATATGAAATCAACCAATAAAAAAATAATTTGTTGCTGGCATATTTTATTTTATTTTTGATAGTACATTTTCTGTTTATACAGGGTGTTTCGAAAATACACGGCATAATTTCAGGTATGTATTTCCCACATGTAGACAATCAAAATAGTTCATTACAACATATGTCCGGAAATGCTTCATTTCCGAGTTATGGCCTTCACAACATTGAAAATCACCGGAACGTTTTTCGTATTTACAGATGAAGCACAGTTCACACGAGATGGCATAACAAATTTCCACAATCAGCATGTATGGGCGTATGAAAACCCAAATGCAACTGTTGTATCTCATCACCAGGTGCGGTTCTCCCTCAACATGTGGGCCGGTATCATTGGTGATCGATTAGTTGGACCCCATGTACTTGTAAACAGACTTACGGGGCAGGCGTACACAAACTTCCTGGAAAACACCATACCTCATGTTTATGACGACACTCCACTGATCGATCGTCAGCACGCTCACTTCTTGCATGACGGCGCTCCTGCACACTTCAGTCGTACGGCTCGCCGGTACTTGGATCGAACGTTTCCTGATCGATGGATAGGTAGAGGTGGCCCAATTGCTTGGCCTCCACGCTCACCTGATCTGAACCCTCTCGATTTCTACTTGTGGGGCCATTTAAAATCATTGGTTTATTCGTCTCCGGTGCCTGATTTGGAATCCCTTCGGAATCGAATTGTGGCACGTTCTGAGGACATACGCAACATTCCTGGAGTGTGGGATCGTGTTCGCAGATCATTGAGACATCGATGTGAGGTCTGTATTCAAGCAGGTGGTGGTCATTTTGAACATCTTCTGTAATGGCAACGACCGGCGGAACGAAAAACGTTCCGGTGATTTTCAATGTTGTGAAGGCCATAACTCGGAAATGAAGCATTTCCGGACATATGTTGTAATGAACTATTTTGATTGTCTACATGTGGGAAATACATACCTGAAATTATGCCGTGTATTTTTGAAACACCCTGTATATACATTTGGGAGTATAAAACGATTTTTTTTTAAAATTTATTATTATTACTTTGGCTTTTATCGGCCGTTTTGTATATGAGGGTCGGCCGTTTTTGGCGTTTTCAGAGGTTAGCGATAAGTTAAATAACTTTTTTGTTATTAAGATATCAACTTGAAATAAAAACCATCTTATTCTAAATGAAACATTCTACAAATCATGTTATGACTAAAAATATGTTAAGTTATAAGGAAATAACCTAAAATTTAACTAGAAAAATGTGTTTTCGATTAGAATAAATTGAAGATTTAGGGAATTTTTTTTCCAAGAAGGGATTAAAGCACAACTTTAATGTTTTTTCCCCTTAACAATATAATAGAGAAGAAGACTTAAAAAAAATTTGATACCTTTTAAATGCCACCTTTAGGTTTTATAGGTCTTCAAATATCTCAATTTGTCCAAAATTGCCGATTTTCAAACAGGCAGATTTCAAATAGGGGCTGAATCAAAAAATCTGAAATTTTCCAAAAATATCCTTCTAGTACCTGGTAATAACCATATGAAATTTCATCATTGTGTTTTCATCAGAAGCATTTTTTTAATTAAAGAAAAAAGCAAAAATACACAGTACGACGCACATTGACGCAGACTCAAGCGTTAAAACACTTAAAAAACACACCTAATAAACTAAATAAATAATAAAATAAACTTTTTTTTTTACTAAAGGAGCATTTTTTGTTATATATCTTCAGTCAAATGTTTTTGAAAGCAGAGCACAGTCACGGTACTATGGTCCAAACAGTCACTTATAACAGAAAGGTTTCTGTGGCTCATTTCACCATCATGCAGCTCATAAAAGGATGGAAGGTAACTTGAGGGTTACTCAATCGTAGCTCTGGATTTCAATTAGTTTACACATTTTGTACATATAGGCCTAGAATAGGTTAGTTTATTAGGTGTGATTTTTAAGTGTTTTAACAGTTTAGGAGTCTGCGTCAATGTGCGTCGTACTGTGTGTTTTTGCTTTTTTCTTTAATTAAAAAAAAATACTTCTGATTAAAACACAATATGAAATTTCAAAATCCAGGGCTACCATTGGAGTAATCCTCGAGTTACCTTGCACCCTTTTATGAGCTGCATGATGGTGAAATGAGCCACAGAAGCCTTTCTGTTATAAGTGACTGTTTGGACCATAGTACCGTGACTGTGCACTGCTTTCAAAAACATTTGACTGAAGATATATAACAAAAAATGCTCCTTTAGTAAAAAAAAATGTTTATTTTATTATTTATTTAGTTTATTAGGTGTGTTTTTTAAGTGTTTTAACACTTTAAGAGTCTGCGTCAATGTGCGTCGTACTGTGTATTTTTGCTTTTTTCTTTAATTAAAAAAAATACTTCTGATTAAAACACAATGATGAAATTTCATGTGGTTATTACCAGATACTAGAAGAATATTTTTGGAAAATTTCAGATTTTTTGATTCAGCCCCTATTTCAGATATGCCTGTTTGAAAATCGGCAATTTTGGAAAAATTGCGATATTTGAAGGCCTGTAAAACCCAAAGGTGGCATTTAAAAGGTATCAATTTTTTTTTTAAGTCTTCTTCTCTATTATGTTTTTCGGGGTAAAAACATTAAAGTTGTGATTTAATCCCTTCTTGGAAAAAAAAATTCCCTAAATCTTCAATTTATTCTAATCGAAAACACATTTTTCTAGTTAAATTTTAGGTTATTTCCTTACAACTTAACATATTTTTTGTCATAACGTGATTTGTAGATGGTTTCATTTAGAATAAGATGGGTTTTATTTAAAGTTGATATCTTAATAAACAAAAAAGTTATTTAACTTATCGCTGACCTCTGAAAACGCTAAAACGGCCGACCCTCATAAACAAAATGGCCGATAAAAGCCAAAGTAATAATATGTTAAATAAAAATTAAATAAGAAATAACTTAAAATTTAACTAGAAAAATGTGTTTTCGATTAGAATAAATTGAAGATTTAGGGAATTTTTTTTTCCAAGAAGGGATTAAAGCACAACTTTAATGTTTTTTCCCCTTAAAAATATAATAGAGAAGAAGACTTAAAAAAAAAATGATAAATTTTTAAAGAAAATCGTTTTATACTCCCAAATGTATATATAAACAGAAAATCTACTATCAAAAATAAAATAAAATATGTCAGCAACACCAATTGGTTGATTTCATATGGATTGACCCTACATGTTAAACTAATGAAAATTATATCTGCATTATTCCAATTATTTCTCTAATTCCAATTGAATATATATTGTATTATTTGTCATATCTTGTAGATAAGTGGTCTAATTAACATACATCCTTCTGTGCATTCGTTTAATAGTCTGTATTCAAATTTTGGTGACAATCCGCTTATTGGTTATAGATACAAAGTGCTCTGGATAGGCCAAGTTTAATTACTTTGGATAGTTCTTTAACTTCTGGAATATCAGTATGATTAATAATTAAGTAATTATTTTTTGGCATGTCTAAAAATGTTAAAAATGAGAAAAACGTGTGTCCATTAGAAATTTTCACTAAACCAATAACTTATAGATATTGGAATTACATCAAATCCATTTTTGATATAGTGGTAACACTAATTGGAAGGCTGGTGAATGCATTGTTTTTGTTACTTACTTAAAAACCAAGTAGCGATATACAAAATTCACTACGTTGATGATACATTATAAATATAACAAATCAATTATAATTTACATATATTGTTAGGGCTAAGAATAACTGAGGATACTTGAAATCTATTTTCATTTCTAAGTCTCTTTTTGTTTCATTGTGAAGCATAACAGAAGAGCCGTTTAGTTAAGAGAATTGTAGAAGAGAATATATTTGCCTCTCTTCAAATAGGCTACACCTATAGCGACAGCTATATTATTATTTTATTATTAATAGAAACTTAAAAAATTAAAATTTATTTAAATTTTAAATTAAAAATTAAATTTAAATTAAGACTAAAATTAATTTAAAATTTGATGCTTAGGAAAATAAGCATTACAAATAAAAATAAAACGTATTGCTTTCATAATTGAAAAACAAGTGAATATAATTTTGTGCTAAAGCATAAATTTAAGGGCGACCCATAATAATAAAAAAAGGAAGTACTGTAGCAAAAGGAAAAAAAGAAAAAACCCAGCGGATTATCTTACTTTTTTTTCTCAAAGTAAGATATTGAGATTCGAACAGTCAACTTTCAGAATATGAATTCGAAACCTTAAACATCAAGCTCTAGCTGACAACTAAAATCCAATGGTTGTTTTTCTAACATTTAAGCTAACCGTGAAAATCCAATCAAAACAATGCCAAATATCTCGAACATGGGGGGGGGGGCGATGGTTCCTGAAAATAGCCTATTCCTATGTTGATTGGGCCTCTGAACTTTGTCGATCCGACCTTTTGTTCGGGAGTTTTTAGGGGAGTACAATGACAACAATACCAAATATCCGAACAAGGGGGAGTGTTGACCCCTGTAAATACCCCACTTCATTTCAGCCTCTGAACACGATGGTGAAATCACTTTGTCGATCCAATCTTCCGTTCGGGAGTTGTTAGGGATGGACAGGGACGGACAGGATAAACACAATATAGCTATCGATTTTAGTCGCTAAAAATAAAGACAAACCATATTTCTTCGAATCTAGTTTTTCCTTTCTTTGTTTCTTTTACTATTTTTTTTATTGGAACTCTTACCAAAAACTAAATATAGCCTATAAAAAAATAGTATAGAAAAAAATAACAATGAAGATAAATTTGAATTAACTTGCTGATAATGTTTAAATATTTTTTTTTTCGTCTATACTTATAAAATTATATAACCAATTTCTGTTTATTTCACCAAATATAAATATATCGTTCATTTTTTTCTTTTGAGGCACCATTGCGCTTTCGATGATCGGTGAATTTAATTATTTTAAGAAAATCAGAACATTAGCCTCAATACGGAGACCTTGTTGTTTTACTGGTGACTGCTCCTGGCTGATGATCGCCAAAGAGCGTGAAACAGTTGTTCCAGGATGTCACTTGGCAAACAATTTATCATCACCCATTGTTGTTTATTAATAATTCAAATGCGCATTTTGAATTTTTTATACTTTAAAAAAATTCATTGAGGCCGGCAACGGCTGGCACTTGAATTTTCTCACTAATTTTTCATTAGTGAGTTTTTTATTGTTCATTTTCTCTTTGAGGCACCACTGCGCTTCCGATGATCGTTGAATTTAATTATTTTAAGAAAATCCATCAAAACGAGAACCTTTATTTCGGAAACAACAAAATATAGTTTTCTTGCATCGAAACTCTTTACATTATAACATGGAATAGGTTTATTTATAATAAGAACTTAATAATTATAATCACCCTAACAATAACCTTATGGAATCGTGAAACGATTAACTTATAAAATTTAAACTTAAAAATAAAATAATTGAGAAATAAAAAAAAAAAATTATGTTTTAAATTATTTACTACCAACCAGAGTTAAGTCTCCTCCAGAGTTAAGTCATTATTGACTTTATTTTAAAATTTGATTTCAGTTCTATGATCCATTATTGTAGGGAACAAAAACTTGATAATAAAGTTTTTGTTCCATAGAAAAATTTTGTCAAAGAAGAAATTTATTTTTGAAAGCTGTTTTAAGAAAAGTTTTCACATCAAGAAAGAAATTCCAATTTTAGTGAGGAATTGGTATTGCATCGAATTCTTCTATATTAAACCAGAGTAATTGGATCTAAGCAGAATCGTATTGAGACGTGCTGTGATCCATTGTGAAAGGAGATGCAAATAGCACAATGGTCGAACCCATTTTTCCACTTCTCAAAAGATTCCCAATTACCGTGTGAATTGAATCTGCCCCCGTTAGAAAGGGGTGGAACTACCAAATTGAATGATGATGGAAAAGTTGATCAAATCTTGCCGAAGGAGGGGACAAGCCATTTTAATTAACTTTATCCAATTCAATCCCACTATGAAATAAGGTCTGCAATAGGCAAGAATCCCAGATTTATTAAGCTTATTTCAACTATTAAAATAGGATTTCTTTAATTTTTTTTTCGTTAGTCTTTAATTTATTGATTTTTTGAAAAATCGAAGCCCTTGTAACAATTTATTTAATTTTCTAAATTAGCCTTAATAATTAGTCTGACTTTCTTAAAAATTAAAAACAAATGTCACTGTGTAACTTTCAACACAAGCCTTTACCAAAAACGGTGTTAAATATGATATTTTTATTACAACAAATTTAACATGCGTAAATCGTAATATTGTGGGGTGTTTCCGTGGTGTCTGGTTTGTAGTGAATAAAAGAGGCTTAGACTTGTTGGGTCTGAAGGAACTCTGAGAACTGTTAAGAACTCTACTGGAACTTAGCGGAACAATGATTTGATTGGTTGTGGCGTTCACAATTTATTGGTAGATTTAAATGACATGTGATCACAACGGGTTTTTAAACCCGTGAATTAAAAGAGATGCCACAACCGTCAGAATTTAAAGATAAACAGATTAACAGATAAATACAGAAAATTGAATAATAATGATTAGAACACTGAAAAACGGAATAACTGAAATACAAAGGATAAAATTATGTTAAAAACTATAAAATAACTACAAAAATCACTACAATATTATTAGCATCATAATAAAAAAACGTAAGCGCAGAGAAATTAGGGTTCACTCAGATGTTTCTAAATATATATATTTTTGTTTTTCCACGCTCTTGATCTAACTGTTCAATTTGAGCTAAGACAAACTGTAAGAAAAACTTAATTTTCAACTTCCCACTACTATTAAGTGTTGACCTATTACGCTTAGGTGGACCTAGTAGCCAAAGGGTGTGGTGCTTAATTCCGGGCTGGAGGGGTGGGTTCAATACCCGCGAAAAGATGGAATCTTCCACTCCTGTTTCTCCTCCAAACGATTCCCAAGGGTTCACCTAGCCCTTTGTAAACGGAATGCCGGTTTCTTTCCTAGGGTGAAAAACAACAGGCGTCAGGGTGACCATGCGGTCTCAACTTTCAGGGGCTTTCTGTTTGCAAACTAAGACCCCGGGACTTCGGACTTGTTCAGATTATAGCATCATAAACCTATATGTATCACTGTACCTTCTTGCTCGGAAGTCAAGATATATTTTTTAAGATATCAGATATAAGATATTTTTAAGATTCGGGCCTAAAACATGATAACTGGCATTTGTTTTAAAAATGAAGTAAGTAGTGCACAAGATAATATTGGTAATTCTAAAAACTTATTTCACCATATGATTTGGTGATACCTCATTGGCTGGCAGTGTAGCTACCTGAAAAGACACACTCTGGTCATCTGCGATTAGAACATTATGAAAAAAACCTAATGGAAGTAAAGTGAAGTTCAGAATTTGAAGGGAATGGTAATTCCACCACTTTCATTTTTCATAGTATTTCTCAAAATTGATATAAAGGAAGGTTTCTTTGAAAATATTCTTTACTTTAATTAGATAAGAATCAAAGTGATTTCGTTCACACATGTAAAACAGAAGGTGAACGTACTGTAAGCTTAAAAATACCAGGTCGCAAGTAAACAAATGGAAATTATAGATGTATTTCGTATCGAAAGCACTTATGTTAATAAGTTCTATTAAGTAAATAGTAAATATTTATTTTTCCGGATACACAAAGTATAAATAAAAAAGTGTATATAGCATGAAATTTGATATTGGTGTTTATTAAAGTAAAATCGAAAAAAAGAAATTTACAGTAAAACAGCAACTTTGTTTGAGCAAAATTTTCTCAATTTGTGTAAACTTAAAAACTAAAAAAACCAAGTGAAAGAAACGTAATTATGTTTTAACAAGAAACTGATCAAATTTTTGAAGAAAAAAATCTATAGTGATATCTAATTGTGTAGATATTAAGAGAAAGATTCATACAGAAGTATTGTCATAAAAAGTATATAAAAATAAAGAAAAGATTGTAAATCAGGAATATTTTTCAAAACAAATGGCAAAGATATCAATTACTATCTTTTACGCCGGAATTCCTCATTTAATAAATTATTATAAATATTAAATAAAAATACTGACAAACAAGAATCTAACAATAAGAAAAATAAAAGACAATTGTAAATCCCTTATATTTAAATTATGATTTTTGCTGAACAAAAATTACAGAATTTTCCATTACTGGAAAAAAAAATAATTCAATCGGAATTACTGCTTTTTTCTAGGGTTCATTAATTTTAATCATATTAAAAAAATCAATCAGATTTTAATCAGCTTAAATCAGATTATAATCAGATTAAAGAGAGTGATTAATCTTTTTAATCTTAATATGAAATAAACGGATTAGCGCGAAATAAATGGAATCAAATCAGTAAAATTAATATTACTTTTAAAGCTATTTTTTTGTGCAGACTTCAAAAATGCAGTTACTATTTTTTTATTCTGTTCGAATATTTCGCAATTGAGCAAGCTTTTACTAGAACGAAAAAAAATAAGAATTACATAATAGTCATTCGTAGGGTATATTGGTTATCGAATGTTATCAATAGTGTGTGTAAATGTAGGACACTTAACTGGTTATAATGCAGTACCATCTAATTGCTTTACTGGTAGTGATCGATATCAGGATTGCTGATAAATAAGCTGTCGTCGACTCTCTTGTGAAAATGACTTCACTTGGATATGTAAATAAATTGTTAGGTTTATACTCTAATAGCACATTCAGTATTTTTGATTTTTTTTTTTTAATTTAAAAAATGAAATACTAGGAACAATGACTGCATTTGTGTAAACCTAAAAGGTAATTGGACTTCTGTTTAGATAGCAGATTGGCAATACAAAAATGCCTTAGTGTTGTGTATAGTAGGAATCACTTGAGAAAAGGGTAAAACGCACTATTCCGTTTATGTCCGTCTCTCGTTATGTTTCTGTAAGATAATTGCTTTTATGTCTCAGAATTGAGTCTCAAAAGACACAACAGATATCTTGAAATCAACGAACATCTAAACGTCTGTGCAAGCGTTAGGCCAATCAATCAGATCGTGTGTGTGAAGCAACAGCCAATCAGAGAGCACTGACGTATTCCTAAGAATTTTCAAGATGGATAGCAAGTTCGCCGGCGCCATTTTGTTCACCGCTTCGATGAGATCGAAGGTTATTACGAATTAAGTTATCACAGTGAGGAGATTATTTTTCAAAAATAAACAATATTTTTACTGAAATAAATGAATACTATGCGTCAGAATGTGCAGATGTCAACTTTTTTTAGAGAGATTTTGCATGTCAATGAACTTCAATCATAATGCCGTTTCTGCTTGACGTAACTTGAAATGGTAAAGTGCGCGACGATTTTGCCGATGGCGGATACAACTTGCACGTTTCATAAACATAACGGAGACGGAGAAGTGCGTTCAGGCCTAAAGACTGCCTTATAAGGCTAAATTTGATCATTTACGTTCGCCTCGAAATCATGATGTCAACCATAGAAATGGCATCTCTGCTAATGAAAAGTTACTGTCAGTACGCGAGAGAAGACCCTGTAAACCCTAAAATTTGGCGTGTTTTTCAATATTTCAAGAGTCAGAGGGATGAAATATGTATTTCCGAAGCGCTCGATAGAATGGCTACCCCGAAAAATTTTGTCGGCTTAGACGGTTAAGATAAATTGTCCGCGAAGGGTCTTTTCGCGGACCGCTCATCCACTCTCCGCTTAAAGCGAATTCGTGTAAAGCCAGTGGAGGTGGACATTTGACATAAATGTTGTTAGAGGCACTGTCACTGAAATTATTCGTGAGAATGAATGTTCAACGCTTGATATCATTCATTCGAGCTTTAGTCGAAAATTGAATTGAACCTGCAACGAATTCTGCACTTGAAACCGGAAATGAATTAATATCAGGAAATCCTACATCGACATTACCCCAGCCAAGCCAAAAATATATTTATTTAAAAAAATATAAAATTATTTAAGTAATAACAGAACAATAAAAAAAAAATCAAAACTTTAGAAAATGTAAAAATCAGAATTTTCATTATAAGTTACGAATCTTAGCAATAGATGGCGCTGTTAAGTCCTGGAAATATGAAACTAGAAATAAATGACGTCATTAATAGATTTTCTTTCGTGATGTCAACTGTAGGGCAGCCTGGAATAAAGTAATGAGTGGAAAGTGAAAGAATGATAGCCACAGCAAATTTCCTGTTAAGATGCTAACATATTAATGAAGATTCAGGTAAATGGATTTGAAAAATTATATTAATACAAATACTCTTAAAGAAAAATTTAACGTGCTGTGAAATTTGTTTAAGGAATATAAGAAAAGAAAATGAGAAACAGCACCTGAACAAAGAGGAAATTGCCTTTCTGATTTTAGATTTCGGGAAGGAGTTGGGGACGGCCGTTTCGTCCTTTTACGGACTCATCAGCCCAACCCTCGCCTTCCCTAAACCAAATCAGAAAGGCAAGACCTAGTTAGTGGAAGCCACTCCCAACTCGGAAGTGACATAATAGTAAATTTTTCTTTACTATTACGTAACTTTTTTGAACCTTCTGTTCTAATTTAACTCATTTCTGCCTACTCGTTCGTAGGAGAAGGATTTGGCTGGCGTCGAGAGACGCAGCTATTTATTTTCTTGTCTTTTATTGTTTCTGGGGTCACTTCCGAGTTGGGAGTGGCTTCCACTAACTAGGTCTTGCCTTTCTGATTTGGTTTAGGGAAGGCGAGGGTTGGGCTGATGAGTCCGAAGAAGGACGAAACGGCCGTCCCCAACTCCTTCCCGAAATCTAAAATCAGAAAGGCAATTTCCTCTTTGTTCAGGTGCTGTTTCTCATTTTCTTTTCTTATATTCCTTAAACAAATACTCTTACATGTGATCATTTTCACAGAGTTTATAACTGGAAATAAACACAGAATTAATTCAAACATTAAAAAAGTTATTACAATATTGCATTACCATAACATACATATATTCTTGCAAGATTATAAGCAATCAAACCGTAATAAGTTAGACTTATGAGATTTCTTGCTTTCTCTTGAGTAGATCATTACTATGATTTTTAATTAATAATGCTTCTTTAATTATTAAGCGATATTTGTTATTATCTGCAACGTAATATTTCAAACAATTCTATTTTTATTTCCATTTACAAACTCGTGAAAATGGCTCTATGAAAGATCAGAAGCATGTAAGAGTATTAGTATTAATGTAATTTTTAAAATCCAACTACCTGAGTTTTTATATTATATTATGGGTTTCTGCAATTATTTCAAACATATTAAACAAGATAAATTGGTTGACCACACAAAAAAAAAGTTTAGTTTCTGCCTCTCCATATTAAACAACCTCTAATGAAATAATTGTTAAGCCTTGATAACTGTATTGAATATTTTTAATTTTTAAATTTAACACAAAAATTTCAGCCAAGACAAAAAATATTCATCTTAAATTACACTTTTAATGTATTTCTCATTATACGGATAATACTAAAATTTTGGTTTCTTTTATACGAAATACTATTCTAAGAAAGGAAGTAAATCAAGAATTTTTGTAACATCTTTCCAAATGTTATCACGAAAAATTTAATGGAAGAAATCTCGAATAGAAGTTCGAGATTGAGGTAACAGTGAATGACTGCGAGATGTTTTGGTAAACTTCAAGAACGTTATGAAAAGATTTTTGTAGGAAAAAAGAAAGATCCTAAAAAATTATGAATAATATGTTGGGAAAAGTTAGAATACTACCTGCAAAAACGAGCATCAATATTATTTATAAAATAGGGATAAGAAAAAAGTCAATATAGGCTTGTGAAATCGTTTAGTATCTTTTCGGATATAGAAATCAATTCAATGTAAGTTAACTTAGAAAATTAAAACATCCAATAAAAGCCTAAACTTCTTAATAGAAAAGTTCAAGGTTATTATAATGAAACTCGCTTTTGCTTTCATATGAAAAATTGCGAGAATGATTTTATTAGAAAAGTTGCTTCGCAAGGGAAAATGAAAAGAATCTAAAGAACTCGAAACATTTAAATCTAACGATTCATTAACTTTAACGATTACTTATTAATAAACATCTTTAAAGCTTGAAGGGTCGTGGGGAGCGCAAAAGAGAAAGACATCTATGTCAACTTAAGTGGAAGTCGAAGTGACCAGTTCGATGATTGCCTTCCTTAATTCTCGATAGGAATTAAGGAATGTTTTATGAACTTAGAAATCGGTCTAGAGAAATTAAAGATGGCATCCTGCTTCAGACAAGAGCCGAAACATTTCTTTTAAGAATTTCTTTTAAGAAATCCTTAATTATTTTTCTAAAAATAGAGATTTTTATTTATACTTAAAAAAAAATCTCCTAACTTATTTTTTTTAAAGAATACATTTTTGTTTGCAAGTCATTCCAGTTATGAAGGAGAACATAGAAATAATGAAAACTAAAGTGAATAAGCATTCAGATATCATCGCATAATGAGAACAGAGGAAGCAATTTGCTTGCCAGGGGCGGAGGTCAATTTTGAAGACTAGAGATGGGTGAAGACCAAAATAATCGTGCTTATATTTAAAATGCTATCAAAAATTAGCATTAAACTAAATTTTCACCGTTTCAGTGAAGGATTATGGGGGGGGGGGGGGGGGAATGATTTTTTGGGACATGATTGGATAGAGATGAGAAGTAAAACATGTTTATTGATGATTTATTAAGTTGGATTATAAATAAGTAACGAAATAAATTTCATAGAAAATCAGCCATCTGTTTCTTGAGCAAACGTACAAACAAACAGACGGACAAACAGGCAAAAAAGAAAAATGTTCAAGTGGAAGAATCACTAGCATTAAATAATAAGCTCGTTACATTAATATTTAAATCCATGAATTCATAATAGAATGGCTCTTAATGAAAAGGATTTTAGAAATTACTCATTTAGAAAACACGTAACACAATAATCTATATATATAAAAAGGAATGTATCTTTCTTTCTTTTTTTCTTTGTTTCTTTGTCCTTTATACACTCATAGGCCCTTTGACCTATCTGGACCAAACTTTGCAGAATTACTCTTTAGGACACTGCGGAAAAGATAGGCTACCTTAGAACCCGGACTCCCCCCCCCCCCCAAAGGGGTTGAAAAGGGGTAAAAGCCCTGAAAAACCCAATATCCATCTGGTGGTGAAAATAAGAACTACACAAATATTGTGTAAAGTGAAAAATTCGCTCTTCTATGGGGGGCAGGGACACCACACGTGGGTGGGAGGAAGCCAACACAAAGGCTGAAGTGTCCCACCCCCGACCGACCCCGATACCTTATATTTAGGGCCCCTTCTCGGGCCCCCAAGTCAATTGCAAATAAGGAAAAATTCGCTCTCCTATGGGGGGCAGTGACACCCCACTTGGGTGGGGGGATGGCGACACATGGGCCTAAGTGTCCCACCCCCGATCGACACCGGGACCTTATATTTAGGGCCCCTTCTCGGGCCCCCAAGTCAATTGCAAATAAGGAAAAATTCGCTCTCCTATGGAGGCAGTGACACCCCACTTGGGTGGGGGGATGGCGACACAAGGGCCTAGGTGTCCCACCCACGAACGACACCGGGACCTTATATTTAGGGCCCCTTCTCGGGCCCCACAAGTCAATTCCTAAAAAGGGAAAAATTCGCTCTCCTATTTGGGGCAGGGACAGCACACTTGGGTGGGAGGAAGCCAACACAAAGGCTGAAGTGTCCCTCCCCCGACCGACACCGGTACCTTATATTTAGGGCCCCTTCTCGGGCCCCCAAGTCAATTGCAAATAAGGAAAAATTCGCTTTCCTATGGGAGGCAGGGACACAACATTTGGGTGGGGGGATGCGACACAAGGGCCTAAGTGTCCCACCTCCGATCGACATCGGGACCTTATATTTAGGGCCCTTTCTCGCCCCCCCCCCCCAAGTCAATTGCAAAAAGGGAAAACTTCACTATCCTATGTGGGCAGGGACACCACACTTGGGTGGGGGGAATGCGACACAAGGGCCTAAGTGTCCCACCCCCGACCAACACCGGGACCTTATATTTAGGGCCCTTTCTCGGCCCCCCCCCCCAAGTCTATTGCAAAAAGGGAAAACTTCACTCTCCTGTGGGGGCAGGGACACCACACTTGGGTGGAGGGATGGCGACACAAGGACCTAAGTGTCCCACCCCGATCAACACTGGGACCTTATATTTACGGCCCCTTCTCACGAGCCCTTTCTTTCTTTGAGTGGCATTGCAACGCATGCCGGGTACAGCTAGTAATTAATAAAGAATAGTGCGTTAATGACAAATTCTTCGATGGTGAAGGAGACAGCCACCCAACGCAAGCGACGCCTACAGAAGGAGAAGCAAACACGACAAGAGAAGAGAAATTGAAATAAACCTGAATTTTACCCCATGTCTCTGTTATAATCTCATCAAAATGTTTAAAATCGATTAAAAAATTTCATACACAAAAGACTAAAAAGCAGAAAATAATTATTTAAAAAAAATATTTTTTTAAATATACCACGTTTTTAAAAAGGACTAAAATAAGTATAAAATAATTTTTGCTAAGCCCCTTACTGAATCCTAACCCAATGCAGATAATTCTGAAACTATGTGATTGTAAATTTTTAACGTGGGGCGCAAGATAATATACACTTCATCCATACAATCTCAATTATCTATTGCATGCGCCCCACGTTTTAAATCTTACAAGTATTTTCATAGCTATTAAAACTGTGCAATCACAAATTTTCAAGACTATCTGTATGGGGTATAAATTATTTTATACTTTTTAGTCCGTTTTAAAAACGTGGTATATTAAAAAAAATATTTTTGCAAATAATTATTTACCCAGAAGTAATGAAGGAAGTTTAATTTATAGCTGTATAGCATTGAAGTAAATAACAATTAAGTTATCAGCAAAAAAATTAAAAAAACTAGTAAAAAATATTAATATTGTTAAGATAATGTAATTAATCGATTGTAATCATTAATGTTTAAAAAAATAATTTTCTACAAGATGATGGAGGAAAAATAAAACTAAAAACAAGCCCGGAATTAAAATAAGAATCAAGCCTATATCCTATCAAAACAGGAAAATTTCCAGTTTAGTGCTCACAAATTTTTTTAACTCTGCTTAAAAAGAATTTCGGTAAATTTTTGTTTTAAAAATGAAATTATTGTAATTTTTTAGAAAAATTTTAAATGAAATAAAAAATTTCAGATTGCGAAGATTGGTACATTTAAATTAGTGTATTTTTCCTTGCCTGATGTCATGATTTGTGAAACTTCAAACAGTACTCACGAAAGAAGATACATAATAATAACTGTACGTTGAATTGAAAATTAAAATCAATTACCAAAATACTTCCATATTTAGAATTTCAGTCTATAAAACTATTTCATTCTGATACTGAGAAGAAATCTAAATTGAACTTCATCTATTTTCATTTGAAAAAGCAATTAGTTTGCTTTAGTAGTTACTTTATTTATATTTTACGGTCATTACGGTCATTCAAAGTATATAAGTATATGTTTAATAATGAATTCTTTTAATCTCAATATGTAAATAAGCCATAAATATTATTTTTTTTACTGCAAATTAGTTTATTTTACGAGTAAAATGTTACTAATTATTTGTCTAAAGAGAGACCACGTACCACCATAAAGTTGGATATATTGTGATTGTGGTAACCAGAGTTACAGGAATTGAAATAATTGTGATGGACAGAGCTATTACTAAAGGACATTTCCCTGAAAGAATAAAATACAGAGCCATTTTTTTTAATTTTTTTTTTCAAGTTAATGTCTTCGCTAATGCAAGGTTTCAACATCTGCTTATTCGACTGTATATTATTTTATATCGAATGCCCGGAAACTTCGGCAATTACTCCTACTGAATATTAAAATGACAGCGAATGGTAATTGTCTATCTTACGGTTGGAGATCTGTGGTTTTAGATTGTAGTACTGAGAAGGATGGAGATGAAAACATTTTAATTGATGAAGTTTGTTTACAGGATCATGATTAAACTTTCAGTTTCAGTTAATTACGAAATAAATTTAGCCAACACACCATTCTAAGTTCAAAAAGCATGTATATTAAAAAGGACAATAAATACGACCGGTTTCGATCCTGTTAAAACTTTATCAAAACATTGTCAAGTAACTGAATCGTACGAGAAAGGCTTTAAAAAGGAATCCCAAGATTTGACTTAATTTAATGTATTTAATTCATTTTAAATTGATCTTCTTTTTTTTATCTCATCAAGGATGAAATATTCGGTATATACTGTACCAGGAATCTTAGATCCTGCATATTATGATATCCCACTACAAATAACAGAGCTGTAATTTAATGTTTTAAAATTATTTTATTTACTATGTTTATTGTTTCGAAACGTAAAAATATATTTTCTTTATTCAACTTCACGCAATTAGAATGATTTTTGTTTTGTATAAAAAGAAAATGTAAAAATAATCTAGAAGTAAAATAAATGATTAATTGATTTTTTTTATTTTATCTGAAACTGATTTTTTTTAAATTGATTTTAAACGTTTTTATCTACTTTTTCCTTTTACGTGCAATTCGTGTTATTTGACTGAAAATAGAAAAACCATAAGTGAAATGATGTCCGTGTGTCGTGAGCTTCCTTTGACTGCAGTCTCTGGTGTTGGCATTTGGACTGTCAATAGCGTCTTGTCAACAGCTTGGGTAATGTAGGCGGAATTCTGAGAACAAACACTTGGTTGACAGTTGACAGCCTGTGTTTTAGGTTGGCCGTTACTTGAATTCCTCTCGGATACGTCTTTTCCTGGCAACAGAAACTTCCTGAAGACTAACCTTTCACCATCAAGCTGAAAAAAGAAAAGAATTGCTTTTAAGAACGGATTACTTTATTGAGAAGGGCTTAAATGCTTCTAAATCAAATAACGTGCATCTTTGAAAAACATCAAATAACATACATCAGATTATATATATGAAATATATACATCAAATAACATACATCAAATACATACATCAATACATACATCAAATAACATCAAATAACATAGATCAAATAACATACATTCGAAACTGCGTAAAGACTTCTGAATATATTTAAATAAAAAACGACCAAAATTGAAACATAGCCTAATTCATTACATTAAATTGCTAATCCTTGTAATTTCTCAGTTATGTAGACACTATAATTTGAGAAATGCTTAATATCATGTCTAATCAAAATTTTTATTTTATTAAAAAAAAGGCATTTTAACGAAATATTTAAGCAATGTAATTCTTCCAATTTTCTTCCACTTATCGCCAAGATATGATTACGCAATAGATATCTTTTTGGATTTTGTTTTTATTGTATTACTAGTTGACCCGTGCGAATAATTCGCAACAAAAAACCACCTTTGAGAAATAATAAACAAATCCAACAGCTTGTGTGCATGTTAGTTAAACACATTGTCAATAGATGGCGTCTTCTCAAGTTTTATAAAAAAGTTGACCCGTGCGAATAATTCGCATGGTATCTTGATCAGTCACCGAATGGTAATGTGGAAATAAATAAATGAAGAGATTGTCAATAGATTGCCTTCTACATTTTTACAAAAAAGATTTTTAAAATAAATTTTTTTAACGAAAACATTAATTTTAAACAATCTATTTATTTTTCATCATTAGCGGTGAACGTAATCTTGAAAATATCTGAATCATTGATTTTGATGAAGTATTAAGGAAAATAAAAAAAAAAACTTTGAGAAATTAATATAGGTATATGAGAAGTTGACTAATTTTTATGTTTCTATTGAAATAAATCGTTTATTTTTATTAAAATATAAATCTTTGTTTTGTTTTTTTTATCTGTTGTTATTAAATAAACGATGAAATATCATTTAAAGTGCATTTTTATTCAAAAAAGG
>JAFIDM010012231.1:54199621-54230627 GCA_023159025.1 Thereuonema tuberculata | reverse complement strand
GAAACATGTCATGAAGTTTTTATAATGAAGTGTTTATATTTATGTTTACTTATTGTGTGTGTTTGGTCCTTTTTTAATAAAATATATTATTGTTATTGTTTAATATCCATTCATCCATCCATCCATAGTTTTCTGTCCGAAGACAGGTCCAGTTCTATGGATGTCTCACATGGATCTCCTAGAAACACCTGAGGAAAGATACTGGGGGTGGTTTCCCGTTGCCTGCCCCCAGTACGCCATTAAGGAATGACGTCAGACCGAAGAGAAAGTGAAGAAGAGGCTGGACAACACAGGAAAGGAAATTGAAACAGCCATGCCACTGCCGGGATTCGAACCCAGGTACTGGTGCACTGGTCGCCACGGCTGGCCGCCGCCGAGACCGCACGGCCACGCCAGCACGGCATTGTTTAATATATTAAAGAATATATTTTTATTATTATTACTTGCAAAAAGCTGGGCTTTTTAGTAGACACGGGCAATTTCGAAATCACTTTTGAAAATCGAAAATTGTTATTGTAAATATATATACATGTTAAGATGGAAGATATTTCAAAGTGACTAATGCTTCGACGTTGTAAAATTATTGGAAATTAAAATTTTTTGTTTCGGTTTCCCAACTAATGGCGCTTTTGTTGTAGCCTTTCTTAAAGTTTTAAAACAAATAATTCTTATAAAATTTAGAAAATATGATTGTGCACTTCTCAATTTATTTCTAAAAGTGCAAGAAAAATTTCATATTTCTAGCTATTGAAGATTTTGAATAAACGGTTCACAAAATGTTATCTAGTTGAGAACGGAGACACTCGCTTTGCTCGTCTAATTATTGCACAGCCTTAATTAAATTTGTTATCCAGAATTCATCAACTAACTTTGTAAATTGAATAGATCCTGAAGATGGATGAATTTTTGTAGATGAAAAGATTGAATACCATAAACGTGTAGCTGATGTAAATAATTTTGTAATCAATTTTTCGAATTAACTAAGCACAATTTACCATACTGATGTAGATATTTGTCAACAAATCATAAACTAGACGCAATCTGCTAGTCCAACATACATCAGACTATAAAGATACTCACGGTACTTCTTCAAAATTGACATTAAGAAGCTAGTAATATCACTTGCGGAGATTGCTTTGGGATAAACACACCAACTCTAGACAAATACTATTATTAAACCTTAATCTACGCAGAAGTTGTCCACTGGAAAAAGTTTCGGACAGTATAACATCTATATTAAGGATTACAAATTTATGCTTTAAGTTTATGTTTCATCTATTTACACTAAATCCCTTAATTTGTTTTGATGCAAATCCACAGCTGTCAATCTTGTGCTGTGCTGTGATGATGGAAGTAAGAGGCGTGGGTTTTGATTGTTATTCGTTAGTATTAGGCTACTAGATATATTAGCTATCCGTAGAGTATTGAGGATCGATCAATTTGCAGTATGGTGTAAGGCAGATCATAATAATCGTCCTTTAAGCGTTGGAGAATAATTTTTGACAAATAGAAAAGTGAGCACAGAAATAAATGTTTATACGTTTAAGCTGTATCGTAAATAAGCAGAGTGCCAATTTTTAAGGAAATCAGACCGGCAGTTATAACGTGATCCCTGTATAGATAGACAAGTGGATAAAGAAAATGTTCAAGTGGAATAATAAGACTTAACATGCTGGGTAAATTGTTTTAATTATATTCTATAAAATGTTTTAGCATAGAAATTAATTATTTTTTGTGAAAAAAACTTTCGTAAAAAACATATCGGCCTAAGATTTCGAATATACTTTTAGATAATTTTATATTGATTTCCTGGACTAAGTATCACCACTTATTTTCCTTATAAATACTTAAAATAGAGAATCTATAAATTCACTGTCAATGATAACAATCATTCCGCGAAAACAAACAAAAATGAGCATTTCCTTCAATAATATATTGAGCATGAACGTTTAACAAATCAAGGCAGTTGTATTTGAAAAGTCGTTATTGTTGTGTGTCATGGTTGCCGCTTCTGCGTGATAATTGTTTAATAATTTACAAATATTCCGACTTCCATTTTATTATTCAATTCTGTAAGAAGGCTTATTTAGTTCCACTGTCACGAATGGATGAATCGACGAGTGTTTTTGTGTTCTAAGGACTTTTGCTTTCAGTTTCATGTGAGATTTACTTCGAATTTAGCAGTTTCGAAGTTTGCTTCTTATAGATAGTGATTGAGTGGTAAGTGATGTAATATCTGTTGTTTGTTTATTGTTTTTTTTTGAAATAAATCAATTCTAAATAGAACTCGGAATTCTGGTTTGGATATTTCTAACAAATTATTTCTCTTTCATTTTTCTCCTCCGATATTTCTTTGCTCTCTCAATTTCACTTGTTTTTAAATAAACGAATTTTTTTTAATAGAATTCTAATTATTTCTAACTCAGTCTATCAACTTATTGCTTGCTATTTTAGACAGCAATGCCGAACCACAAAAGTTAATATGAATATTCGTTATTTTCGGACGACACGAATTCGAAAACGATTCCGTTAATTTCGTGTTCATGTATAAATTACAAGTAGTTTTTAAGATATAGGTGACACTCCTTCGCAGGATTTTGGATGAACACAAGGTGATTTACCCAGGAGGGTCACTGAAAAGTAATTTTCAAGAGAAGGTCATTTTGAAATTTCAAATTCAACCTAGAACACTTCCCCTGTTAAACTCTGTCATTATCAATTCTCCCTACAACAGTAATAGCTGACAGCTGAAATAAGGATAGAATAGATTCATATTTGAAGCTCCGCCATTTTTTACTGAAGCACACAAAATCTCCATGTTCTTCAGCTGTTTGACGCGAGTGTGCCAGATAAATTTTATTTTTTGAAGAAAAAGTACAGAGAATTGAACTTTAAATAAGTGTTTTTGAATCCTTTGGTTTCGAAAGTAACTAAAATTATCTCAATATTTTTAATTGTTCGCTGTTCTGCATAGCATATGAATATCTGAAAGTTTACTAATGTAGTTTATTGCTAATTTAATTCCACCCTTTTGTCTTCAAGGTGAAAACACTTAAAGTAAACATGTGAAACGTCATTTTAATATAGCAAATGCCTGTTACATCTTTAAAATTTTTAAATTCTTTTGAAATTCATTTTTATATGTTTCCACGAACATCCTTACAAAGAAACCTGAAGAGTCTCGGATGGACCTACACCATCCAGACTGCACATTGACTAAGGGAAGGCGATAAGGAGGCCCAGAAACTGTAATGTGCCATGACCTATGAAATCCCGTAGTTCATGAATGACATTTGGTTCTGCGATGAGGTGCAAATTCACGTTACAGTTTACATTACTGGACGATCGAACCGGTTCATAGGCTTTGCCTATCCGGATATCGTACAGAACTGTGTTGGGTAAGGAGCCCACCTGGAACATGTCATTTGCATGAGGTCAAACTCTGTAAATTCACTTGCGGACTTGCAACCATGACGTTCGTGTTTCAGTACTGTTTGATTTGGGTCATCCTGTGCTACTCTTTAGAACTTTAAACATATGAAACATTTGCAAAACTTTTATTGTCCAAATTTTCCGTCTCCATAGGAATCTATTTATTCGAGCTTATCTTTGGAATTGTTGCTCTAGATGCAGTCCGTTTACTAATCTGTGGAGGCACCTGATCACAGCGAACCAATCGTTACCATTTCCTTACTTTACTAGAATTATTCTTCTAGAATGTAGTTGTGGGTTGCTCCCATGGTTACGTCGTATTCGTCCTAACGCTACAGTGTGTTATATTATTTTTGTTGGTTTTTACAATATTATTTTTTTTTCTTTTTTTTCTTTTTGATTGCATAATAAGTTTCTTTTTAGGAATGTGCAAATGTATTTTGAACTTCATTTGATTGACATTTGTTTATATTTTGTAGCCTCGGATTTTTTTTAACGGACACGGACCTTTGCGGAGTAACTTATGTTTAGTGTTTTACCTGTCACGTGCCACTACAGAAATAATAAATACAACATAATAAATAATATCTGACAGTTGACGATATATATTTTACTGTTAACTTTACTATACTCTTTTCCCTAAGAAATGAAAATTTTAAAGTAAACATATGAAATGTCATTTTAAAATACCAAATCCCTGTTATTCCGTAAAACTTTCTAAATTTTTGCAAACTTTCTCTTTCAACTGTTCGCGCTTTGTACAACTGTTTTGAACTTATGTAAGCTTATTAGCCATCTTTTTAGCCAAATTTCCCATCTCCTTAGGAACCCGTGTCTTGGCTCCTACCTTTGCCATTGTTGATAGAGACTGTTCCTTCATTAGTTGGTTACCTCGGCTTTTGTTACCCTCCTGAATTCTGAAGTATAGAGAAGTGAATAGTAGTTTCGATGTTTCCAATTCGAAGATATCCAGCTATTATAATTGCTGATTTCAGTGGTAAGCAATGTAATTTTTTTTTCTAAATTTTCATTAAAATACTAAACTCAGATTTCTGTTTTTAAATTCCACGGCGATTTCCTATTAAATGTTTCTCTTTCGGAACTACTTTCCTCTGTCGATATTATAAATTTTTAAATAAATGCAGTTTTTGTTAGATTTCTATTATTTTTAAGTCAGTTATCAATTTCATGTATTTTAGATAGAGCCCTGAACCATCAAAATTAATATGAATACTCGTAGAATTCGTAAATAAATTGCTTACAATCTACTAAATTACTAAACATGTAAAAGAGATTTCCTATGCCTAATGATTCACAGAAATGAGTAAACAAACGAAGGCACAGCGCAACAAGAGAGGATTCGCACCCTGAGTTATCACTGGAACTTATCGTTTTATCCTTTTTAGGACTCGTCAGCCAGCCAAACTCAAAAGACGAAACGATCCGTCCCAGTCTCTTCTCGGTGATAACTCAGGGTGCGAATCCTCTCTTGTAGCGTTGTGCCTTCGTTTGCTTACTCATTTCTTACTATCCATATTCTTTTAAAGAATTTTATCAATTTAGATGACACTCTTTTGCAGTAAGAGCACTGTTTAAACTTGAAGGTCATGCAGAACTATTTTTGAAGTGAAGGTCATTTAAAAATTTCAAATTGTGAGATTTCATTTCCGAAACCCTCCCCCTTAAATTCTTAGTCAGCCTTATTTCCTCCTACAACAGTAAGTGCTGAGAATAGATAGTATTGAATAGATTCATATTTGGCCCTCCACGAACTGTTACTGAAGCACTCACAGTAAAGCCATATTCCTCTTCTGTTTGGGGAAAGAGTGCCGGGTAAATCAAAATTTATTTAAAAAAGTTGAAAGAAAAACATAGTTATTTTGAGAAATAAGATATTAACGAACAAGGACATGGTCGGCATCTTGTGTCTGGGATTTTGACCCAACATGGCAGATATATTCAGGTTGGTGAACAATGTAAGATAGTTGGGAGAGATGACACATGGGGACAATGACACATGAAATGTAACTTAAAGAACGGTTCGCAGTAGACGGCAGCGGATCACATGACCAAAACCCAAGGCCAGTGTGAGCTTCAGTGTGTGTAGAGTGTTTGTGCTGAATTGATGTACGAGATTTTATTGAGTTTTTATTCCTATGATATAGCCAGATATGTGCTTGAATTTTCGTTGACTTTGCGAAATTGTTTACTTACAGCCTTTTTTTAAAGCATCTTTCGCTATATTTCACTGTGTAAACATGTAAATAGAGTAAACAAGGTTAGGTACCGGTCACTAAGTGTCTTGGGTCCCACGTGGTGGAAATGGCGGTGTGTGACACGTGTCATCTCTCTCCTTTTTTTATTCTTCTTTTATTTCTGTATCTTTTATTTCATATTCATCACAATATAATTACAATTTGCATAATTAAAAAAACTAATAACCACTACAATTCTTCATGAAAGAGCTTTTGATGATGTAATTTCCTTACAGATTGATATTTCCAGGACGTAGCAGCACCATCTATTGCTAAAATCCGTACCTGAATCTTTTAAACATTACGAAAAAATTCTTTTTTTTTTGTATTTTCTACAGTTACGAATACAGAATACAGTACTCTCAATATCTCGAAATCTTAAAATTAAAGACTTAATTAAAATTAATTTAAAAGCTGCTTTAAATCTTCATTTACAAAGTTATTTCTATATTCGCTTGTATAGAATTAATTTTAAATCAATTTATATGCTGAATTGAAAAACTATTTTGATATTTTGGTCAAAAAAATTTGATTCAAGTTACTAATAAAATATGTTTATATTTCTTCCTTTAGGTATGCCGCGAAGTAATTTATTGTCAGCTGCATTCTGGGGAAAAATTACAAACAAGTTACAAGACATAACGAAAAATTCAATTCCAATGGATGTCACACTAACATGCAAAGGAAAAACATTCAAAGCCCATGGAAGTTTACTTTCAAGTGCTTCTGAATATTTTAATGTTATGTTTAACGGTCAGTTTAAAGAGTCCATCACTTCAACTGTGGATTTTCCTACTCTGGAACCAGAAGCTTTAAGTAGTTTATTAGATATGTTCTATAGTGGAGGATTTTCAAATTTGGATCTTTGCATAGTGAAGCATGTTCTCATAGCAGCACATTTATTGCAATTGACAGAAATTTACAATTATTATCAGGAAGTTCTCATATCTCAACTCTCTAAAAAAAACTTCTTGGAAATAATGGATCTAGCAGAGAATTTATCAGATGAAAGAATAGAGCATGAAGTATTTGGAGCTTTCAGTCAGATTTACAGAGAGGAAGAATTTTTTCTCATATGTGAAAACAAACTCAGGAAATGGCTCGAATATTATATAAATGAAGGTATTCAAAGTCATGACTTTCTTCTCGTAGTTATTGCTTTATGGGCTTGTAACTCCAAGGAAAGTAATCAAGAAAAAACTGATGCTCTCTTGCGAATCATTGATCCCGACAAGATAACCATTGATAAAATATCACGAGCTCTAAAACAGCCTTGGATTACGTTTCCACAGGATTTACTGAAGGAAATTAGCTTGCTTCAATGTCTCAGTTACCAATTTGCCCTCCATGCACTGAAGGCTCCGAATATAAATCCACAGGTTTTGGTGGTAGGCAAAAATGAACTAGATCGCTGGTGTGTACAGGTTTGTAAAGGTGGTGAGTGGAGAAACTTGATTTGCCTAGAGGAAGCAACAATAATGGATGTTATAATGGGAGTCCGCTCAGAAGAGCTGCTTTTATTCATTAAGTGTTTTTCAGACAAAGACTTTTTTTTTCGAGGTAAGATGAACATATTTGACATGCATGGTAAGAAGAAGAGCTGTGAAATGCAACGCGAGATACGCTGTGACAATGGTGAAATAGGATTCGTCGCATCAGACGATGTTTTGGGAGTGGCTACTTACTACGAACGCGGAGGAGGTATTCTTGATTTTCATATTGGTTCTAAGTTACGTACTGGTAAATGCGCTTATGGTAGACTCATTTTAGAAGATGAACCATTAGTCACGAAGGTACAGGTTTTAACTTGTGAACTTTCAATATACCAGGTGATTCAAGAAAAATGGATACAAGATAATGAGTTCATTTTGAGTGTGTGGCATTTCGTTTATCAGGGCGCCTCCACGAAAAATACAAAAATTGCTGAAATTCATTGCAAAATGGAGTATACTAACTGGCACGCTTACTTGAACTTCCCTTTTATAGTGATAAGATTCTTTCCGGGATATAGCATATATTTTGACGTAGACAAGAACTTACTGAGTTTCCGATATGAAAACAATGAACTGGTTGGAGTCGTTTCTGTTACAAGAATGGAAAATATTATTTGGTGTTTGACAGGTGGTGGACACTTGTATGTTCAAAGTATAAAGGCAACCGACAGAAAATGGAACTTGATAGGTGAGATACCTTCTGCTTTGAAGTCGTGCAAACAGATCATTGTTATGAATTAAAATCTTGGAAAGGCTTGCTCTTTCTATTGTTTTGTAATCATTTAAAAATATTTATAAAAAATACAACAAAATTTTTCTGTTAACTCTTACTTTTTCATATCAAATACCATCTTCCAAATTTTTAATAAAACAGAAATTGTATTCTATCATTAGCGTACAGCAGAGAATGTCCAATGATTTCGAAAATTAAGTTAGTGTTTATCCTGCAGGACTGGCCCAAAACAAACATTACTGAATCACGGTGCTGCACTACTCGAACGGAATGCGTCAGAACAATGATCCTGCTCGAACGCACCGTGGCTGGTAATATTCCAGCTCCGAGGATATACAGGACTTCCCAGAAATGTAACAGCCAATGACATTTAAGCTCCAGTACCGGATCAAGTATTGCAGTCGCCACGGCTTGTAATCAATGGAAAGCAGCCTTGAAGCAAGGCATGTCACGAAAATCCTTACAAAGAAACCTTACAAAGGATCTTGGAGCTTTCTCCTACACCATCAGACTGTACATTGGCTCAGGGAAGGGGACAAGGAAGCACAGAAACTGAATTGTGCTCCTGTTCTCGACATGACCTTTAACCGGACAATTAGACAATGGGACCACTACCTAAATTGCAAATTTCGGGTCCTACAGTCAAAAACCTGAATTGTGATTTTTTTTTTATCTTTAGTCAATAGTATATAAGTAATAAATATCATACATGTTAATGGTTTCAGGCTACCCTCAAGGAAGGGTATGTCCGGTTGGTAGGGGCCCATCCCGAACAGCTCCATGGACCGCCAAAGGCCCTATCCATGGAGTTGGGTACAGTTCGGGCCCCACCTCCCTACTGACTCTATCCAGTCGGTAGCTCAAAAAGAAAGACATTATATCTCATTCCTAAAATAATATATGAAACAACAAAATCAAACCAGTGTCCCAATGAATAAATCTCTTCAAGACATATGAAATCCCGGAGTTCGTGAATAATTTGGTTCTCCAATGAAGCGCATATTCATGGTACAGGTTACATTAATGGACAGACAAACCGGTTCATAGGCTTTCCACGTCCCGATATCGTCAGGAATGTCCACAGCATTCGAAGAGAATAACCATTTGGTTTGCGGTGTCATGGTACGGCGTCATTGGTCCCTACTAAGGAAGATCGGTTTCTGGTGACACGGTTTTCAACATCGCTAGATGAATACATGCCTATTCCCGTTCGTCAATGACCTTCGTGCCTTCTGCGGAAGGAGGAATATTCACTTTGCAGATCAATGCTTCCAACAGGAGGCCACACACGGATGTACAGAGACTTTCTCATAAACACCTTTCATGGAAATGCCATCACTATGCTGACACTTTCCATATCCGTCGCATTCGCCAGATCTCACTCCTCCCGATGCGTACATTTTGGAACTGGTTAAGGAACAATGCTTTTGTGCACATTCCATCGATATTGCAGAATTCACAGAGGAGGTTTTTCGTGTCTTTGCGAAATGCAGCAGCCACTATTTCGGATATGCTACAAAATTTAATATGTGTTACGAACTCGTATTTTCAGGGAGGGGGCCGACTTGGAAATATCATTTGCAGGCGTCAAATTCTCTAACTTCACTGGCGGAAATGAATCCATGACGTCTGTGTACCAATAGCGTTTGTTTTGGGCCATCCTGTACTAAATACTCCCATTCTTTAAAAAATTATCTCTGGAACAAAACAAAAAAACAGATTTCTTTAAAATTCGATACATCCATATTTCAAATTGATATTTGAACGTCTGTGAAAGTTCGATTATGTGTTGAAATAAAGGCCTACAAACAAACAAAACTTATATAATTTTTTAACACAATTAAAAAAACAAATTTCAATAGTTTCTGGTCGCGAACGACCCGTTGACTTCATTTCCTTAAAGATACAAGCAGTTTATACAGGGTGTACTTGAAATGTGCAGCTAAACTTAAAGGTTGTATTTAATCATGCAAAACAACGAATAGATGTCATATAAATATGGATCTGGAAATTCTTTATTTCCAAGATATCAACGATGCAACGATATGGTGGAGGGGGTATTCAACATTACAGGTCACGATTACTGAGGAGCAATTTAATGACTACGATACGTAAAGGCATACAACACCTCTATGCAACACCTCTGCATAGTTTCACCGTTCATAGTTTGAAAATAGCGCATTTCCTGACCCATGTTTGTATGACATTTATTCGTTGTTTTGCATAATTCAATACAATCTTTAAGTTTGGCACCGTATACAGGTACACCCTGTGAATAGAAATTAGCCAAAGAAATGATAGTGGTGCGTTCTGAACAGGTTGCTTCAGGACATGCAAAAAAAAAAAGATCAAAATGTCGCTCGGGAGCAGGATCTGGAATCTTAAAAAAAATAAATAAAAAAGAACCAAACAAACCAAACATAAATTGCATAAATCATGAAACAACAAAGTTACCTGACACTAATCACATTTGCATTTTTAATGTGTTAAAAAAATTATAAGTGTAGTTTGTGTGTTAACGGGTGAGACCAAGTTGATGTAAGTTTTAATAATAAACAATATATCTTGTTTACTTTATTAAAAAGGATCGCTGAAAGGAAATTGAAAGTATGAATAATTAGGTCTCCTAAATCCACAAAATTAATGCCCACCTTTGGATGCTCAGTCCCCAATGCATACATGTATCTTAACAACGATTGGCAGTGATCAACATTGAATTCATATTGAAGTCACATCTTTCAATCGTAATCTTCGATTGACTTTGTTTTTAAATCCTCCAGTAGAAGAAGAAAAAAAAAATCGATATTTGATTACAATTTGTATCAAACTTTTGTCTGAGCATGCGCAGTATTAGAAGTCTTACTTTTCCACTTTTACTGTTTGTAGGCTTAAACGACTTAACTGATTTCTTGAAAATTTGATACGATGCTTATTTATTGGCTTACTTCATATTTAAGTTCGACTACAAAGAAATGATTATTTTTGGTTTCCATCATCTGCCGTCCTTAAAATTAAACAAATATAATTGAATGCTCATTCGCCGCTACTCTATGGATGACTATTAGAAATAACAATTATTATTCATATAATATAGTGCTCATAATTAGTGCTTTAACTGGAGAACAAATCAACGGAAGGACCTCAGATTTCACATGTCGTCTATGGCGATGAAAAAAAAAAAAAAACTACTTCCGGAGGTGTCCGCTATGGCGATATTTGGCGCTACAATATTGTAGCGGTTAGCACAAATGCACATGCCATGACACGTGACTGAAAACTGCTAAAAAAAGCAGACAGGTGAGAGTACGTCACTTATTGCATAATGGCAATGTTATTAAATTATTGTGTCCTTGTGAACCTACTTAAAATAACAACTGTGCCTTCAAAGTGTTGCGAAACTTTAGGATTTTAAAGTAACTAAAATCTGGCCCTAAGAACACCAATGGTGTTAGAAGAATCCCGAAAATTGAAGAGAGATTACCTACAGGTGAATCGTAGCAGAGGACTGAAAACCCTCCACTCCATAGTCATAACGTTACAGGAGATATTCGAGAGACTGTGGTATAGCATATTATGTTGCTATTTGTGGAAGTTTCCACTACCTGGAGAAACAATATCTAACATATCCTTGTCTAACACAACGTAACAATTGTATCCACTGCAGTATTATAACTCCATATGTGCCCCAAGCGGCAACCTTCGGAATTTTTTTTTTTTTTTTTTTGTTACAAATAAACTTCCATTGCTACGGACTTCCTCATGTGAAGTAAGAAGTCGTTCCGCTTAAATGATTTTCCAGTTACAGTCTTTCGAAATGTGAACTTTTAATTCTGAACACATTACATACGTCTCAACTAGAAACTGTTGCAATGTAAATTTATTGATCTTTTAGATTAGATAGATTTACAGAGGTTAACATCAAAGACATGAATCTGAAAATTCTTATACAGGTAACCCCCGAACAAAACGGTACTCGAAGAACACGAGTTTCGAAGAACACTGATACCTTGCCCCGAAATACACGGTTTCAAAGAACACGATTTTCGAGTAATTCTTTTGAAAAAAAATTAAAATACATATATTTCTTTTTGTTTTATTTTCTAATTGTTACAATTTGTTTTATAATTTTTTTCTTTTATTTTGATAAGGGATCGTCCATTAATCACGTGAGACTCGTAAGGGGGGAGGGGGGGGTATAGCGTGATATCACTTGTATTTATTTTTGACACGTCTGGAGGTTTTTTTTTTGTTGTTTTTTTTTTTGGTTGAACAGATAGGTTGGGAGGTTTTTTTTTTTTTACCAAAAAAAAACATGTGGTTTTGGGGTGGGGGGGGGGGGGGTGACAAACCCCACCAGATTACCCGGGGGGGGGGGGGGGGGGGTTAAAAAGTTCCTAAAAAAACCTCACATGATTAATGGACGACCCCTATCGTAAATGTTCATTAGCGACAGACACTCATTCATACACACGCATATAAAGACTGGCTTATTTATTGAACCTTGCTATCAGGAAAGTATGCACATCACAACAATATGTTGGTTTTTTTTGTAATTAAACTTATGACATTCTTTTTTGAGGGCTGCAAATAAAAGTTTTTATAATACTCAGTATTAATTTATAATTCAAACAACAATTTTTTTTCTTTTCTTAAACCAGATTGTTGAAGTGTATATTAACTGCACTTAAAAATGATTAAGGGATTTCTGTCCTTAAAACGTATATTGACAAAGTTTTCCTAGGGGTTTTCTGTTGAAGATGGCATTCTGTTATTAGGCCTAGCGACTGTCGTGTAATGTTGGTCATTGTATTTTGAAGGGACGCTTGGACACATTTTACGACTGTTTGAATGGGAAATTAACGCGTCCTTGGCATCAATAAAGAACACTATCTGACCCGGAAACGACTACCTCCGTCTTATCAATGAGCCCAGCAGAAGGAATAGCGCAGGTTAATGGTAGTTTTTTCCTGTCTTCTTTTAAAATGATGCGACAGCTACGACGCAGTCCTGAGCAATTGCGCCCTCTCTGGGGAAGCTTCTCCGTAAAAGAATGTGTAAAGAACAAGTTACTAATGGAATAGAACCACCATTTAGAAGTTTTACAAGATGAAGCCAGAAATAACGTCAGAAAAAAAAAAGACGAGCTCGAGGTAAATTATACGTATTTCAACTCTCACTATAACGTAAAGTTTTAATATTTCTCATCACATTCCATTAAAGTTTCCTTTTATTTAATTAAAGTTTATTTTTATAAAGTTTTAAAATGTAAGCTTAAAAAAAATAAACATTGAATTAGAAAAATAAAGAAATAAACAAATAAATCAATCAATATTTTTTACGTAATTATACCGTAATGGGGATGTTTAAGGTCTCTGGGTCGAGGCTGGAAAAGTCACGTGATGTGGATGTGTTACATCTAAAAACAAGGCTGAGATTACCGAAAAACCTCTGTATATTAAAGATTTCTCAACTTTAAATATATTGAATTACCGGTATACAATTAAGGAAGCGTATGGAAATAATGTTGATACGTTATTTCTAGATGAAAGGAATAGAACAAATTTCTCTTTAACTATATTTATTCCTTTCATCTAGAAATAACGTATCTACATTATTTCCATACGCCTCCTTAATTGTATGCCGATAATTCAATATATTTAAAGTTGAGAAATCTTTAATATACAGAGGTTTTTCGGTAATCTTAGCCTTGTTTTTAGAAGTAACACATCCACATCACGTGACTTTTCCAGCCTCGACCCAGAGACCTTAAACATCCCCATTGTTTGTTTGTTTAAATTTCTTTTCTTTCGATTGTTGATTTTTCTTTTTTTTTTTTTATTTTTACTGAATATTCAATTCCACTAGAATATTTTTGTTCTCTGTTGTTCTTTTGTCTATTTGTACACGTATCACGTTAAAACACGATTTGACGGTCTACACTCAAATTTGCTACTTAGCTTATTTATAATCCAAACAAAGACCCATTGTTTTGGTCTCCAACCCTTTCATTCTTAAAAGCTGTCATCGAAATTTTTTACTTAAACGACTAAACGGATTCTTTCAATGATCTATCTATGGTCTAACTTCAAATATGAGCATCTTCATTTCAGTTTCCACCCTCTTCCCATTCCTCGAGTTTGGTCTCTAGACTTACTACACGATAGAACGCGTAGTAGTTTATAAGAAGTGAACTAGAATAGTTTTCACATTTCCGAATTTCGCCTTCGTTTCCCAACATTAAAATAATTAATTATTAGGTAAGAATTCCAAAGAATTTTCAATTTTTCGAATAGTTCATTCGCTTCTTAAAGAATTGAACTATTCAAAAACTATTTAAAAGCCTTAAGAATTCTTTTGTGAAATTTACTATTAAAATATTCAATAACGTTTTAATTTTAATAATGGATGAGACCAAATTATTTACAAGTGACATCCTGGAACAGCTGTTTCACGCTCGTTGGCGATCATCAGCCAGGAGAAGTCACAGTAAATAACAAGGTCTCCGTACTGAAGCTAGTATAAACAACACATCGGAAGCGCAGTGGTGCCTCAAAGAAAAAAATGGTCTCATCCATTGTTATTATTAATAATTCAAATGCGCAGTTTGAATTTTAGACCTTTTAAAAAATTCATTGAGGCCTGCGCACTGCTGGCACATGAATTCTCACTAATTTTTCATTGTGTATTTTTTTCTTTGAGGCAACACTGCGCTTCCGATGATAAGTTTTAATTTCTTAATATAAATTTAAATATTTTTGTTTTAAGAATCATAATCTCACACATTATTGATTTAATCTATCTTATAAACTTACAAAAAAAATAATTTTAAAATCTTATGTAATGTTTATTTAAATGAAACGCACTCTTCTTACATTTCTATCATATAAATAAATGCATGTAGTATATCTTTATAATTTATTTCAAATATGTCACTTCTATAAATATTATATTTCGCTTTATGGAAACATACTATAATAGCGGGAAACATTTACTGTAAAAAATAAATATTATTCTTTAAATGACGAATTTTATCAAAATTATTTTGCAATAGTCTTTGCATTTTTTCTAAATCACCAAGCGATAATTAATTTTGGGAATATGTAGAAAATAAAAACAATAAAAAGAAATTCTTAAATAAAAAACAATGTTAATTATAGAGCATTTAAATTTTATTTGGAAATTATGAGATCACAATCATCAGTTAGTTATAAAGAGAAAAACGTACGGAATTTCCAAGATCGGTGAATTTTAGCCAAGTTTCCAATAGAAAAGTGACATTGGTCCACTCAATCAGTCGTGTGTGTATGTATGTGTTCACCTCTAATAATTTTTGAACCGATCTTCTTGAAACTTGGTATATAAATGTGAGGGCTAGAGACGATTTTAACATTTCATAAAAATCATTTTAAAAATTTTCATAAGAATTTTCCTACTTGGAAACGATATTTCATAATTCGGTTTCAAGTAGGTCCTTGTCGGTAAATTAGTTCGAGAAGGAAATAAATTCCCTTAGAAAGCATTGGAACCTATACAATGGATTTCTATCCTCTGCTTATTAATATCTCATTGCTTTCAAAAATTGGAATTAATCCTTTTGCGTAATTCAGAATGATTTGTTATGAATTAAAATTAATTCGTTTCAGACAATTTAAGTAAATAATAAGGATTTATTTTAATTTTTTTTTTCAGAAGATGAAAAATAATAAACTGTTGGTATTTCGTAGATATTATAATTTCTGTAACAATGTAGTTTTCGTTTCAATCGTTTTCGAATATTTAAAAAAAAAAAGAAAAATAAAAACAATTAAAGAAATTTAAGAGCTAATATTTTAATGATAAAGGCTTTAAATTCTGATGAACCTTTTGTTTAATTTTTTTGCTTTCAGTTTCCCAATTCTACTTGAATTACAAGGTAAAAGAAAAAAATTACATTTATAGCAAATCTATCTTATAACAATTAGAAGGAGTCGGCATTACAGCTTATGGCTCATCGCAAAATTTTTTGAAATACTAGGCCATCCCCCGTGTACACGCGCTTGTTTTTCTATATAGAATTTGATTAAGTAAGAATATTACATTTAAAATATTGCAATGTTTCGGCAATTACAGTTCTAATTGTCATTTTTGAATTACAAATAAATAAACGGATTGGAAATAAATAAACAATTTTGCGATTAAAAAAAAAAAGGTTGAATACATTCGTTATTGATGGGGGGAAGGGGAAGGAAACATAAGTCAAAAAAACAATATAAAGCGAGTTGTAGTCTCCATGGCCTAATGTATAAGACGTCTGACTTCGCATCAGAAGGTTGCAGGTTCGATTCCCGTCGTGGACGTTTCATTCTATATATTAGTATTACTAAGCAAAATTTATATAAAAGAATTAAATAACACCAATTAGATAGCAAAAACTTCTCCACAACTAAAAATTTCCACAAATTTTAAATCGGCTATTACTGAAAACTTAAACAAATTTCCAAATCATATTATTAATTGAGATAACATCAAAATTTTAGATATTGATAATAATTATCAGAAATTACAAGAGACCTTTTACATTAAAAAAACTTTCCAACGACTTAATGAACAAACAATTCGAAATTCCTGCTGTTACCGATTTATTTCATTTTTAACTTTTTAATTATGCTATGATGTCTTTATCAGCTTTCTGTATGCTTATTAAAGCTTTTGTTATCTTTTTAATTTAAGTTCATGAAAGCTTTTTGTTAACATTCACTTTACAGTTTTATCTTGATACCGTACATTGTTTCTTAAGAATTGTTGTTAAATTATTTTTCAAATTTGATGTAGTATGTTCTTATATTGTTTTAATGTTCCATTTCGCTTGAAAATGTAGCAAAAGTTGCTTCGAAACATGTTGTGTCTTATATGTTTGATTAACCCAATTATCCTATGAAGTTCAATATTTAGTATTAATGTTTTTGGTTTTTTTTCAATTATTACATTATTCTTGTACTACATGGTCTGTTGTGAACGATGCCAGCTTTCCAGCAAGTACACAAGCCCTTGAAGTGAAGACTGCTCGGTCTACTGAGTAAAGACTCAATTTGTTTCCTCATTTAAGACTCGCGATTGTCAGTCACTTCTTAAAAATTTACTTTATTTTTTAAAACTGTTAGATATTCAAGACAGCCTTCAGGCAATTGCGATAAAATGTAATTACATTTGATGTTTTTTTCGTTTTGTTCAATTTTCTAATTAGCACATCAGCCGTTCAACTTTTAAATGTGTTAAATTAACTATAAGATCTTACTTCTTGGAATTTAAAATGTTCTTCTCGAAAAATCGTTAGCATCGTTTTCGGAGAAAATTCAATTTGTACTCAGATAATTTGATTTTATTTTCAAAATCGAATCAAGAGATGATTTTCTAAGATCTAACAAAGCAAAGTCATTTAATGAAGGAAGTGTTTCAATGAAGCCATAAGTCTATCTGAGTACATTAACTTTGAAAAAAATTAAAAACCTTAGAAAGAAAGTAAGATAATGATTGAAAATTAAAGATATATTACTTAATGTATTTGTCTAGTTTTACTGTAAACAACATTAATATTGTTTTCACAGATAACTTATAAGTAGTAATCAAGCCATGATGCCGCTCCGCTACTTTTTCTGGGACCTAGGAGTGCCTTATCTCTTTATTTTTACTTTAAAAAAAAATAATAATGGTCTTACCGGGGACTTACTCAACTTCTTAATGACAAAGAATTATGCCCAATGTTATTAAACTCAATTTATTTAACATGATTCAATGAAATACCAAACTAAATACACATTTTATTTTTTAGTATGACAAACGCGGCTGTTGTAAAACAAAAGCAGTAAAAATATCGTTTTAAAGTGATAGTTCCATGCTGATGCGATGACAGCATCACTCTTTCACCACGGAAGTTTATTTCTGCTTTTACAGTGCTTGGAACACTTTTAATATCTGTGCTTTTATTGATATGTTTTGTTTTCATTTTTGATTTGTGTTAGCTTTATTAATCAGTGATCATTGTGAAAGTTCACATCCAATTGATAATAATAATAATAGTAATAATAATAATAATAATAATAATAATAATAATTTATTTTTTTTTAATACACTTGGCAATATGTGCTTTGGTCCTTGACCCGCCATAATTTCTTAGCTGGGGAATCCCATGGTTTGAAAATTTTTCGATATAATAATAATAATAATAAGCCCCCATGGACCCTATCTCCTCGCGGTGGGGGCGGGAACTACATTAGCTTTAGGGTAGGCTAAAGGGTCCAACCATCCATGATGAGAACTCGTTCTAATATAGATCATGCTGCATCGGGTGTGGCGCAGGATAAAGTTACCCGCGTTCGGGGTTAGGCAGAGGTCTCGGTTCGAAAAATATACTACAGTCTTCCGCAGGTGGTGGTGGAGAAAGTGGCACCTCATCCTGTAGTATGGCTACCACAATGCCCGGGCAACGCCATCCAGCCCGAACAGTCGGAAGTGTTTCGTCTGTGTCAGAGCAGGCGACCACCAAGACTGGGAAACCACGCCAGCGCATCCGATGGTCATCACAGATGAACCAGGATCTTATGCGCGACTTCTACATTGTTACACAGTTAGGGACTCAACTCACAGGATACAGACAGGCACTACACCATGCATTCACCACACGTTATCCATCGTTAGGGCTTAGCGAACAGCGGGTAGCGGATCAGCGACGTTCTATAGTAGTAAACAATCTTATTCTCCCATGCATACTGGCACAAATTAGGGAAGAGGTCGCTGAATCCAACCACAGGACACCACACCCCACCCCACCAGAAGACATTACCTTTATGGCAAACACAGAAGCCTCAGAAGCCTCTACCCCTCAGTCCACATTCCCCAACAATACAACTAATGACATACAACAAGCAGCACATGATAATTTCTACACCGCACTAGCACAATATACAGGCACAGACCCCACACTCAGACCTGCACTCCCCAAAGTACACACATCAAAACAACTCGCCACAGTTATATACCATCTCAACACACACACTATCCCACAACACCTTGACAATATCCAAACATTAGAAGACATACATACAACACTCTACTGCGCAGCACAGGGAACCATTCGGGCACTTGGAATCAAACAACACCACATACCTACCATTGCACGGTCACAAGAATACATCCCTCCTTGGAGACCTCGCCTTGAAGGCCGCATCAGCGACCTTAGAGGAGACATAGCCAGGCTCACACAATACTGTGCAGGAAACAAAACAAAGAAACTTACGTCCCAGGTCAGGAAGATATTCAAGCACATAAACACTCGCCCTTCACACTCAAACCATCATAACCAGGTTCAGGAACATCTCGGCACACTAAAACAAAAACTCAGTGCACTTGCAAACAGATTACAAAGATACAAACAGTGCACTCTACGCAAACAACAGAACAATACTTTCCAATACAATGAGAAAAAATTCTACAGATCCCTTTCATCTCCCTCCACTGCATCCAACACAAACACACCCACCAGCGAGGCATTACATGAATACTAGTCGTCTCTGTGGTCCAACCCCATCCCCCACAATGACAAAGCACCATGGATCACAGATGAAGAACAACTCGCTGAACGCTTACCCTTCATGCCCTTCCATGATATTAGTCTCGCAGATATACAGACAGCACTAAAACATGCACACAACTGGAAGGCTCCTGGTGCAGACGGCGTTCAGAACTTCTGGATCAAGAGGTTCACATCCCTGCATGGGAAGCTAGCTGTTGCACTCACTGACATAATCCAACACCCAGAACATATGCCTCTTTTCCTCACACAGGGTATCACTTACCTACAGAGCAAGAACACTGAAACAGCACACTCTGCAAATTACCGTCCAATCACTTGCCTCCCCACACTTTACAAACTCCTCACCTCCTGCCTTACAGACAAAATTTACACACACATCGAGACACATAACATTCTTTCCGAACAGCAGAAGGGCTGTCGCAGGAATTCGCAGGGTTGTAAGGAGCAACTCCTTATTGACTCTGTAATCCTGCGCCAGGCGCGCGCGAAGAATAGGAACCTACACATCGCGTACATCGACTACAAGAAGGCATTTGACTCAGTCCCCCATTCCTGGCTTTTGCACACTCTTCAACTCTACAAAGTACACCCCAAGATCACGGCATTCTTGGATGCCACGATGAAGAGTTGAACACAACACTACACCTACGTCACTACAGTCCCCATTCCCATAAGGAGAGATATTTTCCAGGGAGATTCCTTGAGTCCTCTTTGGTTCTGCCTCGCCTTGAATCCATTAAGCCACATGCTAGACAACACAAAACACGGTTATAAGCTTACCTCAGGCACTCTGACACCATACAAAATCACACACTTACTCTACATGGATGATATTAAACTCTACGCCACAAACAGTGCACAACTTACTAATTTACTACAAGTCACAACACAGTTCACCAAAGACATTGGGATGGAATTTGGAATCGACAAATGCCGCAAGCTACATATAACACGCGGGAAGACTACGAATTTGGAGGGTTTTGAACTGGACCATGGGTTGGCCATCCAATCCATGGAAGAGGGAGAGACCTACAGGTACCTGGGCTTCAAGCAAGCGCGCGTCATTGACAACGCAAACATCAGAAACGCACTCAAGAAAACATACTGTGCTCGCGTTCACAACATCCTCAAAACACAACTCAATGCCAGAAATAAAATTAAAGCCATTAACACTTTTGCCGTCCCCACACTAACATATTCGTTCGGCATAATTTCATGGACAAACACTGAACAAAAAAGCACTACAACGCACAACACGCACTACATTCACGAAACACAACATGCACCACCCCAAGTCCGCTACAGAAAGAATGACTCTTCCCCGCAAGGAGGGAGGCCGAGGACACACATGCAAACACACATGACGACAAATGCAGGAAATGCCACACTACACATGAGACGATCGACCACATAATATCAGGCTGTCCCCTTCTCTCTCAAACAGACTACCTCCACCGACACAATCAGGTAGCATCGATCGTTCATCAAGCTAGCACACAAACACTCACTTATTAAGAACACGGTCCCATACTACAAGTACACACCACAAAGCGTACTAGAGTCACCCTCACATAAGCTGTACTGGGACCGTCCCATTCACACAGACAAAACTATACATCACAACAGACCTGACATTACACTTGTTGATAAGGTCAACAAACAGACCTATCTCATTGATATTGCAGTTCCCATCAGCAAGAACATGCAGAAAACTCACGATGACAAGATAAGTAAATACACAGACCTAGCACACGAGCTCCAGAAGCAGTGGAGGCAGGACCGAGTACGTGTTGTACCCCTCATCCTGTCCGCTACTGGTCTGGTGCCTCACACATTGCATCACAGCCTCAGCACACTAGGACTTCATAAAAACACTTCTGCACAACTCCAGAAGGCTGTAGTACTCAACACAACACGCATAGTTCGGAAATTCATGGACACAAGCACACATCCTTAACTATTCTTCCAAAAATTTTTTTTTTAATACACTTGGCAATATGTGCTTTGGTCCTTGACCCGCCATGTTGTCTTAGCTGGGGAATCCCATGGTTTGAAACTTTTTCGATATAATAATAATAATAATAATAATAATAATAATAATAATAATAATAATGATGATGATGATGATGATGAGGTCAAAATCCTTTGATTTCCGAATACAAACTGGCCGTCATTTGGATCACAACACACCTGACATAACAATAGTAGAAAAGAAATATGTTTTTCTAATAGATGTGGCAATATCTGGAGTTGCACGAATTTTTGAGAAAGAACAGATAAAGATCACAAAATACAGGGATCTAACAATTGAAATTTCTCGATTGTGGAACAAACGTACCACTGTGACACCTGTAGTCATATCAAAGGAATTTGCAAAATACTTTAATAGTTTGGAACTTTCCAATATTTCAATAACAGACCTGCAAAAAACATCACTGCTAGCCACAACTTATATTGTACGAAGATACTTGGACAATTCTTAGGTCTCTGGGTGAGACTTGAGTTGCTCAATTTCTCCAGTCAAAGATGTGATGCTTTTATTTTTTTGTCTTTGTACTGTGTCATATGTTAATATGTTAATATAATAATAATAATAATAATAATTTTTTTTTTTAACATAGATAGATAAACTTAGTACAGTCCCGTTAGGGAGGTGTCCCTATCAACGGGTTCTGATACTTACATAATTGTTTTTTTTTTCTTCTTACAATACATATTTACATAGTATACATTTGAAGGATATATAATTTATAAGTCTACAAGATTGTAAAGAAAGAATAAAAAAAGTAAATAACAATAATTGAGTATAGATGGGTTGAAATATACAAATAAATGATTAATTATTAATATTGAAGGTATTCTTCGTATTAATTTAACATGCTTGAAATGTCTTGATACTTATATTAGTTTTATATAATAGTTAAGTTAAAGTTAAAGACTCGATCAGGCCCAGAGGACCGCACAAAGCCACAACCAGCATGTGCAGGCCGAGGAGGCCGCTGGAGGGTAGGCTCCAGTGTTTATATAATAGTACCATTTATAAAAGCATCTGAAATTTTTGTCTTTTGTTTTACTTTGGTGTTTTGTTTGTTTGTTTTTTTTTCTTTTCATTTCTCCATTTTGAAATTTAAATGCTTCTAAAGATAGAGATATAGAGGAAAGAAATAGAAATAAAATAATTAATAAGATATTTACTTTACTCTTTTTTTTTTCTTTTTTTTTTTCAGGTATTTTCAATAAGCCATTTTTTAAAGTTTTTTTTGACAACAGATATTTTTTGATGATTTGAGAATATATTTATATTCATATCATTTATGATTCTTTCTATATTAAAGTTTATATTCTTTGCCCGTAACTCTTGAAAATTGGAGGGTATGTAAGTTTTATTTTATGGTTTTGTCCTAGATGATAATTTTGATTACTGTTATTCTTTATTTGTAATATGTTATAGTAGTTTTGCATTATTATATTATATATACATTTTTGTTCAGGGAATAAAATTTCATACTTATTTAGATTATAATTTCTTTTGTATGAATTTTTCCAGACTTTTTTTGAAAAAATTAATTTAAGCACTTTGATTTGTATGTTTTTTAAGTGATCCAGGTCTATATTATTAGCATTGGCCCAGATATTTATCCCGTAGTTTATCAAGGAATCAAATAATGCATAGTAAATAAGTAACTTAGTTTTTGTTGGTATAATATTTTACATATGATAGAAAATATATATTATAGAATTTAGTTTTTTGTAAAGCATATTTATATGAGTGTTCCAAGTGAAGAGGTTGTTTATTGTAATACCTAAGTATTTAAAATTTATTACTGTTTCAACCTCAAAGCAAGAATTGCAATTTACATTTTGTGCATGTAAACATGAATGAGAATGAAAGTACACCTTTGGTTGAAAGTTTGCCATTTGTTTTTTCGGTCTTATAAAAATAGCTTTTATTTTGTCTTTATTTATGATGAGTTTATTATCGTGCATCCAATTTTGAATGTTTATGAAGTCTTTTTGAATAGCCTGTCTTGTATTGATAGGATTCTTGTTTTTTGCGTAGATTATAATGTCATCAGCATAAATGTAGATATAGCAATCCTTAATAATAATAATAATAATAATAATAATAATAATAATAACAGCGAAGCTTTACATGAATACTGGTCGTCTCTGTGGTCAAACCCTATCCCCCACAATGATAAAGCACCATGGATAACAGAGGAACAGCAACTCACTGAACACTTACCCTGCATGTCCTTCCATGAGATTACTCTCGCAGACATACAGACAGCACTAAAACATGCACACAACTGGAAGGCTCCTGGTGCAGACGGAGTCCAGAACTTCTGGATCAAGAGGTTCACGTCCCTGCATGGAAAACTAGCGCTTACACTCACTGACATAATCCAACACCCAGAACATATGCCTCGTTTCCTCACACAGGGTGTCACATACCTACAGAGCAAGAACACTGAAACAGCGCAACCTGCAAACTACCGCCCAATCACTTGCCTCCCCACACTTTACAAACTCCTCACCTCCTGCCTCGCAGACAAGATCTACACACACATCGAGACATATAACATTCTTTCCGAACAGCAGAAGGGCTGTCGCAGGAATTCCCAGGGTTGTAAGGAGCAACTCCTTATTGACTCTGTAATCCTGCGCCAGGCACGCGCGAAGAATAGGAGCTTACATATCGCATACATCGATTACAAAAAGGCATTTGATTCTGTCCCTCATTCCTGGCTCCTACACATTCTTCATATCTACAAAATACACCCCAAGATCACGGCATTCTTAGCTGCCACGATGAAGAGTTGGAACACAACATTACACCTACGCACCTCTAACACCTCCATCACTACAGATCCCATTCCCATAAGGAGAGGTATTTTCCAGGGAGACTCCTTGAGTCCTCTTTGGTTCTGCCTCGCCTTGAATCCACTGAGCCATATACTAGATAACACAAAACACGGTTGTAGGCTTACCACAGGCACTGTGACACCATACAAAATCACACACTTACTCTACATGGATGACATTAAACTCTATGCCACAAACAATGCACAACTTACTAATTTACTACAAGCCACCACACAGTTCACCAAAGACATTGGGATGGAATTTGGAATTGACAAATGCCGCAAGTTACACTTAATACGTGGGAAGACTTCGAATTTGGAGGGTTTTGAACTAGACCATGGTTTGGCCATCCAATCCATGGAACAGGGAGAGACCTACAAGTACCTGGGCTTCCAGCAAGCGCGCGTCATTGACAACGCAAACATCAAAAATGCACTGAAGAACACATACCTTGCTCGAGTTCACAAAATCCTCAAAACACAACTCAACGCCAGAAATAAAATTAAAGCTATCAACACTTTTGCCGTTCCCACACTAACATATTCGTTCGGCATAATTCCATGGACAAACACCGAACTCGAAGCACTACAACGCGCAACACGCACTACATTCACGAAACACAACATGCACCACCCCAAGTCCGCTACGGAAAGGATGACTCTTCCCCGCAAGGAAGGAGGCCGAGGACTCATCAACCTCATCACCCTACACGAAAAACAAGTACATACACTTAGGGAACATTTCCACCAAAGAGCAGAAGACTCCTCACTTCACTCAGCCATTGTCAAGGCTGACACACACCTCACACCCCTGAACCTCGAAAACTCTTCTCCAACACTCACCACCCCTGACACCCACACTCAGCAGCTGCGTGAATCATGGGCTCGTAAGGAACTCCATGGCAGACATCATCACGAACTCAGCCAGCCTCATGTCGACATGGAAGCGTCGAACAGATGGCTGACGAGTGGTGAGCTGTTTGGGGAGACCGAAGGGTTCATGATCGCAATACAGGACCAAGTCATCTCCACACGCAACTACAAGAAACACATTCTACACGATGCAAACACACATGACGACAAATGCAGGAAATGCCACACTACGCATGAGACGATCGACCACGTAATATCAGGCTGTCCCCTTCTCTCTCAAACAGACTACCTCCACCGACACAATCAGGTAGCGTCGATCGTTCATCAACAACTAGCACACAAACATTCACTTATTAAGAGCACGGTCCCGTACTACAAGTACATACCACAAAGCGTATTAGAGTCACCCTCATATAAACTATACTGGGACCGCCCCATTCACACAGACAAAACCATACATCACAACAGACCAGACATCACACTTGTTGATAAGGTCAACAAACAGACCTATCTAATTGATATTGCAGTGCCTATCAGCAAGAACATGCAGAAAACTCACGCAGACAAGATCAGTAAATACACTGATCTAGCACACGAGCTCCAGAAGCAGTGGAGGCAGGATCGAGTACGTGTTGTACCCATCGTTCTGTCTGCCACTGGTCTGGTGCCTCACACATTGCACCACAGTCTCAGCACACTAGGACTTCACAAAAACACTTATGCACAACTGCAGAAGGCTGTGGTACTCAAGACTACACGCATAGTTAGGAAATTTATGGACACAAGCACACATCCCTAATCATTCTTGCACACATCTTTACACTTGGCAGTATGTGCTTTGGTCCTTGACCCGCCATATTGTTTTTGCTGGGGAAACCCAAGGTTTGAAACACACAAAATTATAATAATAATAATAATCCCCTCCACGGACATAGGCCTTGACGTGGCGGAGGGGCTTGCGTACTTCAGTGAAGTTTTGAGCTATGCTGGCGGTAGCATAGCTACCAGAAGGGTCACCCAAGCCAGACAGGTCTAAACTGAGAAGCCAGACTAACTGTGTCACCCCCCCATCAACCATGATGAGAAAAACAAAGAAACCTATACCGGATCGGTCGTCGCCCCGGTCAATAAGGGCCGCGTCAGATGCTATGGCTCCTGGTGACAAGTGGGCTACAGGGCTCAGCAGTGACTGTTGAGGAACCAGGACAAGCTGCTGCAAAGCTACTGGAACACAAGAAAAGAAAAAAGTGGACAATGGTTCAAAATCGTGAGATAATGAAGTGTTACTATGAAGCAAATCCAACAGTACCTGGTTTTCAGAAAAGAATGATGGAAATCTGGAAAAGAAAAAAATCCAGATAATGACATATCAGAGCAAAGAATTATGAATCAGCGAAGATTCATCATTCGAAACAAGGTATTCTCAGCATTGGAATTGCAAGAACTAGAAAAATCGGCTACACCAGTAATCCCACAGAATAATGGTCATTCAATAGAAATTAACAAAATTAGAGGCGAAGATGCCGAAGAATATTTCGCATTGGAAGATGCAACAACAGAAGAAAACGTTTCAGCTGAAGAAGAAACAATTAACCCAGAGCTGACTGAGCAACAAAAATTATTGCAGGCGAAAATATTAGATCATATAAGCCAAAATGCAGAACGACAAAGACTTCCTATTCTGCACAAATTACGAAGTAAAGAGGTGAAAAGTTTATTGCAGGATGCCAACATGGTTATTAATCTGATACCAACTGAGACTTTACAGCAAACGAACCAACTTATGTACAGCACAGCTGCTATTATAACAACAGAACTGGGATACAAGCTGCCAACAAAGAAAATTTCAGGCATTCCGAAGTGGAAAATTAGATTAGAGCAGAAAATAAACAAAATGCGTGCAGATATTAATAACTTAAAATGCATGAAAGATGGAAAACTTAAAAATGAGAAGACAAAAAATTTACTTTCCAGAAGATACGACCTTGAAAATAAAACTATTACTGAAATCATGGAAGTACTAAAACAACGTGTTACAGCTACTGCAAAGAAAATCGAAAGATACAGTGGGCGCATACAACAATTTAAAGAAAACACCCAGTTCCGAACAAACCAGCGGCTATTTTACAAATCATTAGGGGCAAACATAGCAAAAGTGAATTTACCACCACATAAAGAAGATACAATAAAGTTTTGGAAAGGAATTTGGGAAAATCCTGTCGAACATGGTAAAGATGCCACGTGGATCAAGGACATTTGTAAAGAAACAAAGGGAAAACAAATGGAAAATGTAAAGATAACAGTGGAAATGATTAAAAATCAGACAAAGAGAGTGAAAAACTGGAGTGCACCTGGACCAGATGAGCTGCATGGATATTGGTTAAAATATTTGGGGAGCATGCATCAACGCCTTGCATCACAATTTAACCAATATCTTCAAGACGCCACCTCTGATGATTGGCTTACAACAGGCCGCACATTTCTCTTTATGAAAGATCAAGAAAAGGGCAACGAACCCAGCAATTATCGACCAATTACATGCCTCCCTACAACATTCAAATTGCTTACAGGAATACTTGCAAGATTAATTTACGGTCATCTTACGGAAAATCTGTTACATCCAGTCGAACAGAAAGGAAACATTAAAATGTCAAGAGGCACAAAAGACCAGTTATTAATTGACAAAATGGTACTCAAAAATTCACGACGACGGAAAACTAACTTGAACATGGCGTGGATAGACTATAAAAAGGCATTCGACTCATTGCCCCACAGCTGGATTACAACCTGTTTAGAAATTTATGGGATTAGCAAAAACATACAAAAGTTTTTAAAGGAAAGTATGAAAAATTGGAAGACTTTGCTAATTGTAAATGGTGAACAAATTGGTGAAGTGAACATCATGAGAGGAATTTTCCAAGGAGACTCACTGTCACCACTGTTGTTCAATATCGCCTTGTTTCCTCTTTCTATAATTTTAAACAAAACAAAATTGGGCTATCAAGTTTCTGAACGTACTGGAAAGATAAACCATCTACTTTATATGGATGATTTGAAATTATATGCAAAAAGTCCTACTGAACTTGAGTCACTATTAAACATTGTCCAAAAATTTAGCAGGGATATCCAAATGCAATTTGGCATTGAAAAATGTGCAATTTTGACAATGAAACGTGGCAAAATGCAGGAATTAGAGGGAATAAAACTGGAAAATGGTCCCATAATAAAATCATTGAGAAATAAGGAAAGTTACAAATACCTTGGTATATTAGAAGCTGACAATATTCTGAACACTAGAATTAAAGAACTCACTCAGAAAGAATACATTAAGAGAATTCGAAAGATTTTAAAATCAAAACTGAATGGTGGAAATACAATTAAAGCCATTAACACATGGGCAATTCCAGTAGTCAGATATCCTGCTGGAATAATTGATTGGAACCAAAACGACCAAGAAAAACTTGATCGTAGAACACGAAAATTGCTCAATATGTATCATGCTTTACATCCAAGAAGTGACGTTGACAGACTGTATTTACCGCGAAAGATTGGTGGCCGTGGACTGCTACAGGTTCATCAAGTAGTGGAAGAAGAAAAACGAAGTCTCAGTGATTACATTTGGAAAAGTAAGGAGAAACTTTTGAAAGCTGTAGCCAGTGAGAATATTTTAAAATCAACAGAAACCAAAACAGTTTAAAGCACGGCAGTTTGAAATAAAATTAAATAGTTGGAAAAACATGATGAAAATTTCTCTAGATAGAACTACTCCAGGAGGTACCTTAAACAGGGAATCCTTCGTCGCAAAGGGCGGCGCAATCGGGCCATCGGATTCTGGAGAGCCTGAAACAACATGCAACAAACCAAAGCCACAGGAAACACCAACTTTGAAGCTCAAAACAAAAAAAATATGCTTCTTTGGAACAGTGAATATAAACTCACTGTTAAAAACAGGAAAACTAAAGCAACTAATCAAAGTACTAGATGAATATGAGATCCGAATCCTAGCCCTCCAAGAAACGAGATTCACAGACGAAATTATAATGGAATCCGAAGGATATAGGATCTTCAAGGATAAAAAAGGCCTAAACCCAATGGGAAAGGGTATACCACACCTAGGAAACGGATTCGTCGTGAGCAGGAAGATAATCAATTCTATAACGGACTTCTACTCACCAAATGAAAGACTCGCAATCATGACACTACGATGTGCAAATAAGACATATACCCTAATAAACTGTCACGCTCCCATTAACGAAGACAACAAAAGAAACCCAGAAAAGGTTGAGAAGTACTGGGAGTCCCTGGAACATGAACTCTCAAAGATCCCCAGAAAAAATATTAAGATCCTACTAGGCGACTTCAACGCGCAGATTGGAAATGAAAAAAATACAAAAAGACAGTAGGAGAATACCCCACACACAAAAGAACCAACAAAAATGGAGAGAGACTAATAGAATTGTGCAGGGGTTTCAACCTTAAATTAATGTCAACAAATTTTAGACACCTACCCAGAAAACAAAAAACATGGAAATCACCAAACCACAGCTTGGGAGAATTCCAGATTGATCACGTCGCCATCTCTTTCAATAACCAGAAAGAAATTATGAATGTAAAAGTTCGAAAAGGTGCAAACATAGAAACGGACCATTACCTTACAACGCTAAAACTGAAATTTATCCCCCCAAAAAAGACACGAAACAAAAATTTTACAATACAGAGGATCAACAAAGAAACACTAAAGCTAAAGAAACAAGAATTCCAAGAAAAATTAGACATAAAATCGGATGAATGGGATGAAATCAAAACGAAAATAATTAAGACATCAATGGAAATAGCCCCACTCATGAGACAAAAAAAACACAGGTGGTGGAATGAACAGTGCGAAGAGGCCATTGAACAAAGGATTAAAACCTGGAAAAAATGGCACTCAGCCAAAAACAACGAAGACTACATTATATTCAAAGAACAGAGAGCACGAACAGCAAAAAACAATAAGAATAAACAAGAGGAATTTTGATAGGATCCAACTACAACAAATAGATGAAGACTTTAAAAAGAACAACACAAGAACATTCTATAAAGCCTTTAAGCAAAACTTTCAGGGATATCAACCACCAAACCTATGTTTCAAAAACGAAGAAGAAAGGATAGCCCTGAATAACCAAGAAAACTGCAAAATCCTTGCAAAATACTTCGAAAAACTACTGAACTGTGAAAAACCGAAAACAAAATTCCCTAAACAAAATCCGAAATGTAAATTTGAAAACTCCAAGCCACCGAACCTAGCAGAAATCCAACAGATTATTAGAGAACTAAAAAATGATAAAGCTCCAGGAGAGGACTCAATTATAGCAGAAATGTGGAAAAGCGTAGATATCAAAACAGTCAAAAGCCTACATAAAATAATACAAAATATCTGGGAAACGGAGGAAATATCGGAAGATTGGAAAACAGCCATGATCCACCCTATACACAAAAAAGGAGATAAAACTGATGCCAACAATTATAGGGGAATCTCACTCCTTTCGGTTACATACAAAATCCTTTCCAAAGCTTTACAAAACAGATTGGAGGCCCAACTGGATCCACAATTAGGTGACTACCAGGGAGGATTCAGGAAGGGAAGATCATGTGCAGAACAGATATTAAATTTGAAACTCATAATAAGGTACAGGAGACTGAGATCCAAGGACATTCATGTGACATTCGTGGACTTCAAAAAGGCATACGATTCTATAGACAGAGACACACTTTTCAATATATTGGAGGAATTCGGAGCTGATGAC
>JAFIDM010012231.1:54156274-54189621 GCA_023159025.1 Thereuonema tuberculata | reverse complement strand
AATTCTGCATTGCAACTATAGCAGATAACTTCTTCTTCTACTAACTTTTTGGTACATGTGGCACACTTTTTTTTTGGTGTAGCCATTTTTATTTTATTGCTATCGAGAATGAGTACTGTGTTTTCAATAGATAAATAAACTATACAGAGTTACTCACCTAAGGCAGCATCCGATGATTGATTATCAGTCTTTTATTGTGAGAAATTCCCTCCTGTTTTTATAATCGCACTTTTAGTTCTGCGCTGTAAGATGAAAGTTATTTTCACTTTTTTAAACATCTACTTCTTTTCTTGTGTCAGTTCTTTCGTTGCTATTTGAGGGAGAGGGGTGACTCAGTGGCCGTAGGACACCGGGGTTGCTGTGGGTTTTCTGGGTCAGTGAAGGTCACATCGGAGTCAGGAGACTTCCCCTTCGTTGCTCCTCGTAAGCCTAACGTGGGAGCCCCTGTAAACTCCAACCTTATTAGGCCTAGCGTTGAATTTTTGGTTGTAGCTCGTTGAAGGTAGATGGTTCGTCCAACCTGGAAGATGTTTTCTGTTGTCTATCTATTCAGACGTAAGTTGGTACTTCTGAATTTGATCAAGAACTTGTATAATTTCTTTTTTACTGGTAATTTGTGGGAGAGCCGATAGCGTACGTCCTCTCTATCCTTCACCACTAATAATAATGATATAATAATAATAATAATTTTTTTTTAACATAGATAGATAAACTTAGTACAGTCCCGTTAGGGAGGTGTCCCTATCAACGGGTTCTGATACTTACATAATTGTTTTTTTTTCTTCTTACAATACATATTTACATAGTATACATTTGAAGGATATATAATTTATAAGTCTATAAGATTGTAAAGAAAGAATAAAAAAAGTAAATAACAATAATTGAGTATAGATGGGTTGAAATATACAAATAAATGATTAATTATTAATATTGAAGGTATTCTTCGTATTAATTTAACATGCTTGAAATGTCTTGATACTTATATTAGTTTTATACAGGGTGGACCAATTAAATTGTTACAGCTAAATATTTCCGAAACGGTACGTGAGAGAAAACAAATGTTTCAAGCAACTCCATTTATTTTTCGAGGGGGACAGTTGATGGTGTTAGTTTTAAGTGGAACAGTTCATTGCTGACGCGGGGGTGGACGGTAACTTCACAATTTTCAATGGAAAGGGTGGTGAATTAATATATCATTGGAAAGCCTATATAAATTCATGTTGAATGGCAATTTGGTGTTTGAAATTCCGACAAGTAGATCATGAGATATAGCTAATTGAAAGTCCAGAATGTTGTAATGAAAGACGTAATTGACAAATGGTGGACTCGTGGAATTAGACGAATATTACTACCTTCTCTGCAACAATAGCACTATTCCGCGTGCTGGAATGAAAAGTGCGTCCGCATTGTTGCGTCGTGCAGTGGCAGTGACAGAACAGTCCTTGCAATCGATGTGTTAACAACATGGAACGTCATACTGTGGACGAGAAAATTGAAATGATCTTCCTGTACGGGGAAGCGAGACGCAATTTACAACAGGCAAGGAATCTGTACGCCGCAAAGTTTCCCAACAGAAGAACCCCTTCCAAGATGTCGTTTTCTCGAATTATAAAGCAGTTTTCCGAAGACGGTAGTGTACAGCCAAAGAAACATGCTCGCAAAAGAACAGCCACTACCGAAGATCAGGAAATTGTGGTGTTAGCTGCAGTGAATAACGATCCCCATGTGAGTAGTCGAACATTGGCTCACGATGCGGGGATGTCAAAAAGTAGTATTTTACGAATATTGAAACGATATCACTTTCACCCATATCATATCTCATTACATCAAGCACTACATGGGAATGATTTCATGCACAGGATGACATTCTGTCGATGGGCTCAGGACAAACTGCAACATAATAACAACTTTTTCCTGACTGTACTATTTTCAGATGAATCGTCTTTCTCCAATCAATCGACATAACATGCATTATTGGGCTGTCGAAAATCCGCATTGGTTGCGGGAAGTGGAGCATCAACGCCGTTGGTCTGTGAATGTATGGTGTGGCATTTTGGCTGATAGGATAATTGGACCTTATTTTTTTGATGACCATTTAACAGGACGAATGTACACACAGTTTTTGGTTGAGGAGTTACCCTTACTATTGGAAGACGTGCCATTACAGGAACGACGGACAATGTGGTTTCAGCATGATGGCTGCCCTGCGCATTATGCCCGTACGACTCGTGAAGTGTTGAATCAACAGTATCCTGGCCGTTGGATAGGGCGTGGAGGCCCAATACATTGGCCTGCGCGATCTCCAGACCTTACATTGGCAGATATTTTTTTGTGGGGTTACCTCAAACAGAAAGTTTATATTGATAAACCAACGACTCCAGACAATATGAAGGAGCAGATACGCAATGCCTGTGCAAATATTGATAGCACTATGCTTTTACGTACTCAGCAATCGTTTCTGCCAAGGCTTGCAAAGTGCATTGAAGTAGACGGACATCACTTTGAGCATTTATTACGATAACCTTCATGTGGTTTTTGGATGCTTGAAGATAAATGTAGTTTGCAGACGTATGATTACTGATTGTCGTCCTCTGTATTACTGTTGTTACTGTTCAAACCTCTCTGCAAGGTTACAATAAAGTACATAGTTGTTGATATGACAGTTGTTTATTTCGTTGCAAAGTACATCACCAATCACTGACACTGCCAATGTTACATTTATGATAGGTGACATGACCGTTCCATCATCCTGTATAACGTTCCCTCCCTGTCCCCACCAGTAACAGACACACCACAATCACTGTGTTGTCCCATTTCACGTGTAATACCTGTTGCTGGACACCTGTTCATCGAACACTGCCCCTACAGACATGTACAGTATGTCACCACAGCAACATACATGGTCCACCCATCCATGGATAATTACGAGTATCGTTACATTACAACCGACGTCACGTCGCCCTATCCACCATTCTGGAATTTCCATTGACAATATCTCATGTTCTATTTGTCGGAATTTCAAACACCAAATTGCCATTCAACATGAATTTGTATAGGCTTTCCAATGATATATTACTTCACCACCCTTTCCATTGAAAATTGTGAAGTTACCGTCCACCCCCGCGTCAGCAATGAACTGTTCCAATTAAAACTAACACCATCAACTGTCCCCTCGAAAATAAATGGAGTTGCTTGAAACATTTGTTTTCTATCACGTACCGTTTCGGAAATATTTAGCTGTAACAATTTAATTGGTCCACCCTGTATAATAGTTAAGTTAAAGTTAAAGACTCGATCAGGCCCAGAGGACCGCACAAAGCCACAACCAGCATGTGCAGCCGAGGAGGCCGCTGGAGGGTAGGCTCCAGTGTTTATATAATAGTACCATTTATAAAAGCATCTGAAATTTTTGTCTTTTGTTTTACTTTGGTGTTTTGTTTGTTTGTTTTTTTTTCTTTTCATTTCTCCATTTTGAAATTTAAATGCTTCTAAAGATAGAGATATAGAGGAAAGAAATAGAAATAAAATAATTAATAAGATATTTACTTTACTCTTTTTTTTTTTCAGGTATTTTCAATAAGCCATTTTTTAAGGTTTTTTTTTTGACAACAGATATTTTTTGATGATTTGAGAATATATTTATATTCATATCATTTATGATTCTTTCTATATTAAAGTTTACATTTCTTTGCCCGTAACTCTTGAAAATTGGAGGGTATGTAAGTTTTATTTTATGGTTTGGTCTTAGATGATAATTTTGATTACTGTTATTCTTTATTTGTAATATGTTATAGTAGTTTTCCATTATTATAACCATTTTTGCACACGTCTTTACACTTGGCAATATGTGCTTTGCTCCTTGACCCGCCATGTTGTCTTTGTTGGGGAAACCCAAAGTTTGAAACTTTTACATAATAATAATAATAGTAATAAAACCTGTCCCGAAAGAAATGTGCTTGTACTATTATTGTACGACTACACCACTCACAATTTATAATAATCCAATTAAATATTGCTAAATTAAAAAAATTAAAAAAAAAACATATGCACACACAAAAAAAAACTAGCATTTATGATTTAAGCAAAGATAACAATACAAAATTGAATATTTTTTAATCTTATGCAGTCTTATTATTTGGTTCATAATGATCATATAGATGAAGATTAGGAGATCAATCTGAAAAACAAATCATAGTTAAAAGTTGGGTTTTTTTTAACTCGGGTTATTTTATTTTAACTAGAGATCACTTTGATGTCTGAAGCTATAAATTTCCGCTACTAACATGTTAGGGTTTTCAATATTTTTTATATAAATGGTTACTATTCACATATTGTTGATTAATCGAAAGAATCTCCTTTATTGGAAGAGACTTCTTTGCTAAAGTACAGTAGAGCCTCGATTATCCGCGAGCGGATGATCCGCGGTGCAGATTTCGAGTGCTGCGAAAATTTTTTTAATTATGAACCTCAAAAAAAACAATTTTAATCTAAGCTAACAACAAGGAAAATACAATAGGCCCTACAGTGCGAAGGTCGAAAATTACTGACAGCTTTATTGTGCATCGTAACCCTATAGGCCTTCTAGGAATTTGTGGATGCAAACGTAGAGCAAAGGTTTCTGCTTTACTGTACATATTTTAAAAGTTTTATATATTATGTTTTTTGTACAATAAAACGTAGTTTTTAATGGTGAAATATTTTTTTTCGTGTTTCCACTTCATTTTTAGTCTTTTTTCGGATTATCCGCGATTTTTGTTATCCGCGAAGCCCTTGCCACCCAATTCCGCGGATAATCGGAGCTCTACGGTAGTTTGCTGTCTTTATTACAATGCAGATTAAAATACTTGGATCACAAATGTAAAATTCTAAAAGGCTTTAAATCTTCCATATTAAAGAATATTGTTTTATTAATTAATTTTAAAAATTGTTTTAGAAAATAAAAAAAAATCAATAAAATATGTTTATTATGTAAAATAATGTAGGCTTACAAGCTGTAATGTTATATCTAATAGAATTAATAAAAATAAATTAATAAATAAACAATGCATCGAATTTAAAGATAATCCCGTTCATCCGTTTACACATGATACGTTTATCAACAGACAATTAGACAAACAAAAAGAAAAACTAAATAATAAATAAAAAGAAATAATTATTTCAAAAAAATATTTTTATTAATATATTACATTTTTAAGACAGGCTAAAAAGTATAAAACAATTGGTATAAAAGTATAACGAAAAACGTGGGGCGCACGCAGTAGATAATTGAGATGGTATGGATGGAGTGAATATTATCTTGCGTCCTATGTTTTTCGTTATATTTTTTTATACTAATTATTTTATACTTTCTAGTCCATCTTAAAAACATGTTATAATAAAAAAAATATATTTTTTTTAAGTAATTATTTTCTACTTTTTAGTCTTGTGTGAATGCAATTTTTCAATCGATTTTAAACATTTAATACGAATTTAAATTTAAACACGATAAATTAAAAAAAAAAAGCCGCTGCCTTGCAATGCACAGCAACTCAGAGCAGACGATTCGTGCGGCACCGACCTGTTATCCGAAGAATTAGGGTTCCCTAAGGAACAGACAGACAAGAAAGCGAGTTAATATTGCATTGTTATCCATTTCTGAGCTATGTTTAAAGTGGCTAGCTCATCGGGAAGTTAGTTTAAAATCAATTGCAAAATTTGTACCAAACAAACAGACATCGAAGAAAGCAAGATATTAAAAACGTTTTAAAAAATAAAGCTTACGATAAATAAATTCAAAAATAAACTCAAAAATGCACAAACCAACAATATGCTCAGGTTGGATAATAAGATTTTGTAGTCTTAGTATTTGAGAATAGTTAATGAAAATGGAGAGGGAGGCGATTGAGAGAGATAAACATGGAGGTAGAGAACAAAATAATTGTGCTCATTTATAAAGTTGGCTGATAAATAAGCATTGAACCAAATTTTAAGGAAATCAATTCAGTCCGTTTAGCGTTTTTAGCCGTAGAAACAGAGGAAAACATTCAAGTCTCATTCTCAGCCAAAAATGTGGGCTTTAGCATTCGTTTTGAAAACTTATTTGTTGTGAACGAATTTTCCAAATTCTTTGAAAAATATGTTTAATAATCAAGTGCTATATAAGTAAGAATATCCCGACAGTTATTATGTTAATATTTCCTAAGGTTATGTGAGAATATTCATCTTAAGCTGACAACGTATTCGGAAAAATTATAAATGTATTTTTGGTCAAGTTCTTCAATATTTGACTGAATTCAATTCTCATAATTTGATTTTAAAATATTAAAGAAGAACAAGGATCTACAGAACTCCGAGCGTATTTTGTGTCATTTTGTAAATTTTAAGATCCTACATTTGTTTTTGTTTTTGTTTTTGTTTTTGAGCTTGGATATGTTGCTTCATCTGTCATTAAATAAAAAGGACTTTTTGCGTAAATGAATCTGAGAACGTCGTACAGTTTGCATTAAACGCATTGTATAAGAATTGCTATTCGTGGTTTTGTCTATATTGCTGTACAGACTGACAAACAGAAAAGGAAATAGGGGAAATAATATGACTTCGATGCTCAGTCAATTACATCATCATTATGGATCAGTGGCGGGAAAATTGACAGAAGCGAATTCCAAATCACGAGAAGGATTTTTTTTTTCTCAGTCAGATACATTTCAGCTCTGAATGTAAAATTGTTTCATATTTTACGATCACATCTTTTTCATGTTCCCTGCAACGTCTGCATTTTCTCCTCTCTTTTTTTGGATATTTTCCTACTGCTCTTAGCTTTCTCTCTCCCTTTCTGTCTTTTTTTTTTATCTCTTGCTTCACCGCCCCACAGGTATTTGAATTCGGAAATTGAGTGTCTGGTGCCCCACACTCTCTGCTGACGCCACTGATTCACAGTTGAGTAGCAAACACTTGAAATTCTTCGTAGCGTGTTTATTGGTGAAGCGAGTCTTCAGTTCAGTCGTCGTCTTAAAAACACACACACAGACAAATGAAGATTCAAGAGGATACCCGGAATTCCGATTTGTGTGTCTGTTTATACATTTAAACGGCGTGGCGGTAACGCTTTCTGCAATAGAGCCTGGCGATTTTTTTTTTAATGTCTTTCGATTATTACAGATTGGGATTGACTTAACGCAACAACAGTACCTAGGTTTCATGGCTTTGCAATGAGTGTCAATTTGTGCCAAATAATAATCTTATTCTAAACATTTTCTTTTGAAGTCTTTCAATTAACAGCATTGAATTCTTAATACATTGTGGACTACGAATGACTTCATAATTTATAACTGTCATAACATTTACCTTGCATTACTGGTAATTTAAGTAGACGATATAATCCTTATATATTATTTCTCAAAGGTGTTTTTGTTCGGTACGCCATATCTCCCTTAATACTTCATCAAAATCAATGATTGAGACATCATTTTGAAGATTACGTTCACCGCTAATGACGAAAAATAAACAAATTGTTGAAAATTTATGTTTTCGTTAAAAAAACTGTATTTTAAACACCTTTTTATAAAAATGGAAAAGGCGCCATCTATTGACAATATATTGAAACAATTTATTTCTCAAAGGTGGTTTTTTTGTTGCGAATTATTCACACGGGTCAACTAGTAAGGACATTATTATTTAATGCAACCCACAATAAAACCTTATTATTCGTTAGATGTGAGCCTATTACTTAAATAAGTGTTTCACAACCTATTTTTCTGACTAGCAGTATTATAATATTTTCCTGAAACTCAATGCTGTAAGGAGTTGAGGTGCCTTCATCGGATTACTTAAGGTTGTTTATTTGTGTATTAAACGAAAAATGGTTCGAAGATTGATGATAAATCCAGGTAATGTATTGAGATTGGTTGAGGTCATGTTAGGACGAAAAGTGAGCCCTGAAGATAGTATTGGTGTGGAAGACCAGTCATTTGCATGTTTTCTTATTGCTTTGATCATGTTATTGAATGTCCTCATATGCATTCTCCTTGGAATACAACTTCAGAGTTCTAAAGAAAACTGACTATTGGTATGCAGTCAGAGAAATAACATTGTCCTGTGTACAGATTTGCATGTAGATCCAATTCTTCAAACTAAAGTGAGTCCCTTGTCCCAAGTGGTAAAACGTTTAACTATTGCCTGGGTGAGCCAGGTTCATTTCCCGACCCATACGGAGATTGGGATTTTTCTATGCTGAATGCACCTCCAGACGGCTGTCATGGTTCACGCAATTGTGTCTAAAAATGGGTAGCTGGTTTATTTCGGCAACTACCCAACCTTAAATATACGAGGAAAGATTCAAACTACTCAACCTTAACTTGGTCACGAAATATCGGGAGCTTTATTCTCCGCGATCCTGCATAGGCCTAGAATTGGGAAACTTCAACTTAAATCTTGTAATTTGTTTTGACTTCCTTGTATCGTTATACTTAAACTCTGCAGATAAAGAAATTTTTAAAATATTAAAAAAAAGTTTATAATAGTTTCGTTCGTAATTTAAATTTTTAGGCTAAATTCCAAATAAGAAATTGCTTAAATTTCGATTAAAATAACTTTTATTTATTAATTCGGATCTGATATCTATTAAATTCTACAGCGATACACTTTAGAAATTCTTATTTTAAATTTCAGTACTTTTTCATAGTAGGTTTGAAGTAAAAATGAATAGAGATAGAATGTATGTGTTCGTGTCAAGAAATTAGCTGAAAAAGTATAAAAAATATTCGCATTGAAAATGAATATATAAGGATTTCTTAAATAATTGTTAATATGACTTTAATATGAATTAATCGGATTTAAGTAGCTTAAATAGATATTTGTGTATTTAATTATTTTTTTCAGAAAATGAAAAAAAAATCTGTATTGATTATATTTAGCGTATGATAAAAAATAATAATTTTTCGGAGATTTTGATTTTATATTATTTTTATGATTTCAAAAAAAAAAAAAAAATTAAAGTGAGAAAAAGAAAATGTGTCATTTAAGGAAAATAGATTCAAGTCCTTTCTAGAATTTTTTGCTTATTGTCATAGAGCTATTGGAAACTATGCTTTAAGGTTTCAATGTCACAAATGGGATGGAGTTCTCAATACTTTGCATTGTTTGTGGATTCAAACATATGAACAGGAAGAAAAGTTTTAATTGTACTTAATTCTATTATTCAATTTACTTACGACTTTCTTTCTTAATCCATGACTGGACGAATGCTTCCCCAATAACTTAGGGGAAATCTAGTCATAATCACTTCCATTGGCTGAGATTATATTTGAATAGTGAGGTGGTTTCCCAAGCCATTCTCAGGAAGCCATTATGGAGTGACTTCAGACCCGAAGGGAAAGATAAGTACCAGAGAAGTACAGGAAATGAAATAAAACATCCTTGCCTACGCTGGGATTCGAACCCAGGTTCTGACACATCTACCTCATGGAAGGCCTCCGCCTTGACCACAAGACTATGCCGGAACCTGACAATTATTCAATTACGGGAGGAAAATTTCAGAATTAAAAATTTTCTGAAAACCAAAAATAATCAAATAAAATGAACATTATTAAGCATAAATTTCCTGTTTATTCATGGATTAGTTGAAAATAAAGCTTATCTGTAGAATTTTAATCTTTTAAATCTGTTGAAATCTATGATTAAAACAGCAACGAAAAACGTCATTACATGTTACGAAACACGAAGACATTCAACCAATAAAATCCTGGTTACAAAGTAAAAAACAAAACAAAACAAAAAAACAACAACTTGATGGTTAAGCTGTAAATTGACTGAAAAATAAGCTGATTGAAATGTAATTGCTCCATTCACCATTAAATTGAACGAGAGCGAATAGCTCACTATGACCTTTTCTCTTCATCACAGCTTCAAGGTCGATCGAGAGCTAGGTAAATTACATTTTGATAAATTATCATTCTGATAAATCTAAAGCAATAACAAAGTAAAAACATAAAAAAATAAACTAGACAATAAGGATTCCTTCCTTTTGTTAAAAATCTTGCTTTTTCTATTTTTTTACTAACAGTTATCCTGACCTTGGTGACCTGAGAACTAAAACCATGGTTTTAAATCAATTTTAGATTGTCTGTAAATTTTGGAATAATTATTATCTTATCTTTAGAAATTCATAGATTGCTGTAGATTTTGCATTATATACTTTTGAAACTTTCGTTAATACATTGGAAATTAACGTTGTCATACGGAAATTACAGAAACCCTATGATGTATTTGTGCCAATTATCTAAGTTTTTATTATTCCGAGACTTGGGCAACAGGTGGAGAGCTCTTATTAGGATATGAGTTAGGAAAATAAGAACACAACTTCTATTAGAACTTTCACTTAAACGTGATCCTGGTGCCCACTGAAATTTCAAGAAGTGTACATTGAAAGTTAGGGTTTTGAAAAAAAGCCCTCTTTAAATTAAATTCAGAATATATTTTTTTAATTTTAAGCTTAGTTTGTGCCGTATTTCCTCTAGGCCTAAAAATCATTAATCTGCAAAAAATTAAATACCAAAGGATCAATACTACTGTATCTTTTTGTCTTTTCCTTTGATTTTTATTATTTTTATAAAATTGTTTTACGATGTAAACTCCATTCAAATATAAGTGACCTGAAAGAAAACAGCCAGGGAAAATAGAATGCGATCAGAAAATTCATTCGATAATAGAAATATATTTTTAAAATTAATATTGAGACTTTGATGTCGACAGCTCCTGAGATGTATGTATATTTTAATTGTAAATATAGTTTTTAAATTGTGTATAGTCTCAATATTCTTTTTGTTTTAAAAATCATTTACATATATGCACGATCAACTTTTTTTCTTAAATTTTTAAAATTAAAAATTAAAATTATATTAACTGAAAGAAGAAAACAGTTATTTTGTAAATATGAGAAATTTCAATTTCGTAATGTCTTTAATATTTTTAAGTCGTGTTATGTTGATCACACTTGCTCTATCTTTTGACAAATATTTATATATATTTTTTTTTCAAATTTCAAGGAAATGGAAAAAGTGGGGGGGGGGGGTGAGCTCTTACGAATTTTCCGTCCGTCAGTCGGTTCGTCCATCGTCCATCCATCACCATCTCTATAAACTATAAGTCGTACAGATATGTCTGACCCCTTATTGGAATTGTAGACATAGGGAAAAAGATGTGAGTTCCGATCTACAGTCACTTCCTGTCTTACAGGAAGTGGAAGTGGACGAAAGTGACGCATATCGTCCCCTCTACAATCAAAACTAGAAGTAGGACAGACATGAGTTATACTTTATTAGAACCCTTGTGACTTGTAGAGGTGGTATAAAATATGAATGCCGGTCTACGAACATTTCTTGTCTCATAAGGAGTGGCCGAAAATGAAACATGTAACGATCGCTAGAGTTTCGTATAGAAGATGATATCAGTTTATTCCTTGCTTTTATTTTCATGATAAGAATTTTAAAATGAATAGAATTTGCAGACTTAATTGAAATCCCTCCTTGCAGACCAAACAAGAGTCCATTATATAAACAACAAGTTCGAAAGAACTTAAAAGCCTATTGTCCTCAAAATATTTTTTTTTTTTTAATTTTTGTTTTTTAAAGTAGTGAAAACTACAAAAACGGAAAGTCTAATACGTTAATATTCAAATTATACTGGAGCATTGATGATATTTGCAATGGTTCTCAAGCTTTTTGCTACGAAAATCAAATTTAATCAAAACTGAAGCTTCTTCCTCAAATTTTAAAATATCCATTGATGTAAAGAACAAAAGTCATACGCTTTTATTTAAGTAAAAATTAGTGTTGATGCTTAAGGATCAATTAAAACTAAATCATTTTATACATTTACTGCAAAAATTAAATTAAAAAAATATAATTTTACAGGAGAAACTTAGAGCTATCGTTATCAGTTCGAATCGTTTAGATTAAGATTACTTTTCATAAGATAACTTCAAAACTTTTATACATATGTCCTATATTAGCATTTTCCATAGTTTTTGAGAATATTAATTTCCATAATTTTTTTTTCTTCACAACAACTTAAAAGGTTTTTTAATATCAGAAGAGGTTTTGTTATTAAATTGCAGAACCATTTTGTGCTGCCAGTACTTATTTCTGTTTCCTCTAAATATTGTGTTATGAAAGATTGGTTTCATTATTTTATTTTGCCGTTAGTAAATTTTCTGATTCCCACTTTTTAAACTTTACCCTAATATATTAATGCTTGAAAGACAGTTAATTAATAATTCGATTTGTATTCATTGGTAGCATCTTTTCTAATAAGAAAGTGAAGCTCTTAAGATCTGTCTGTATCTATCTTAATAACTTTTCAATCGCTGAATGGTTCAAAAACTTCTTAAACTTGGTCTGCTTATTTCTGCCCTATTTGTCATTCTAACTTCTATATTTGAAATCTTCTTTCCAAACGGGTCCTTCTTCAGAAATTAGAGTGAGAAGAGACAAAGATTCCATAGAAAAGCAATGGAATCTAAACAATGAACTTCTATCCTATTCCTTTTAATATCTTTGTCTTAATCAAAGAATATTAAATCCTTAATTCATTCCGCGTGGTTTGATATGATTAAAAGTAATTGATTTAGACAATTTAAGTAAATAATACAGACTTAATTCTTCTTTTTTTCCAGAAAATTGAAAATTTATACTATTTATATTCAGTTAAAGTATGGAGATGCGGGAGATAAGGTTATCAATATTTTCTGACCAGCGGACTACGTTGAGGTGAAGCTTTTTCCCCTTTAACTTCCATGAAAGAAACCTGGTATCCATTTAACAGAAAGCTGGGTGGAACTAAGATCCATTTAGAAGAGAATTCAGCTGGAAAAATCCTCGATGGGTCAAGAGCCTAATAGGTAGGGCTCAGGGTTTTCTTTAATGGACGTTATAAATTGAATATAAAATTTATCTTTTCGTTTTCGTTGCAATTTTTATTAAAAAATGAAAAGAAAAAAAAGAAACAAATTGTCAGAAATAATATTTTAAGTTTTTTTACAAGCTTCTTGGTTATATTAAATTTATTTATAATATATCAATTCTATTCTATTTATTTATTAATAGTAATTTTTATTTATTATATATATAAAAGTTTTACGGGTTTCGCTTGCCATTATTAAGTGTACGAAACTGATAGAAAAATTATCTACAGATGTCTTATGCTACAATTATTAGTTTCTTGTATGGTTAATGAATCCCTTGTAATATATACAATAAATGAATTACAATAAGTTCTAGACTTAAATAAATATCTTTTTCTTTTTGGGATTTATACGAAGTAGATTCTTTTGTCTTATTCTTGACATACACTGCTAAGCATCTAAGTTTTTTAAAAGCTTATCTCGGGTTGATTTGGTTCTACTTTAAAAATAATAATTTCTAAGCAAAAAAAAAAATATAAAAAACAAAAAGTGATCAGAAAGTAGCATATTAGAAAGTCTAATCTAAAAGCTATTTCTGATAAAATGCATTACTTTAAACAATGCATATTAAATCCTTAATCCATAATTAAAACAATCAGATTTATAAAATTCTACTAAATAATGCGAATTTAATTCATTTTTTTTTTCAGAAAATTGAAATTGTTTACCTGTTGTATTCTTATATTTTAAATTATTGCATAACTTGAATAATTTGAAATGTTGGCTTTTCGTTTTTGTAATTTTTATTACTCACCAAAAACGAAATTTTAAAAAAGCTTTAAAAGAAAATTTAAGAAGTAACATTTTAAGAAAAGTAGGTTTTAAGTTGTTGTAAATGATCTCTTGCCGGAGAAAGAGTTTTTCTAGTTTATGTTGCTTCCGTTCGGTGGCGTGACTGCCGCGCTGCGAACGATGTTTCGATATAAAATTTCTTATTAATTTTCCCAATTTTTTTAAAAATTCAATTTTGGATCTATTATTCTTTGATAAAGTTTTGGATATTTACTTTTTTCAGAAATTTTCAAGTAGACAAATCCTTAAGATTTACAATAGATATAGAGCATTTAAGAATAAAAAGCTTATTTTGTTTTCTTTTCCAATTTTATTTTAATTACATGTTTACATCGCTTTTCTTATATTTTATAATTGTATACTTCTAAATTAGTCAGCCATTTTCTATTTTAATATAAAACTTCCTTTCAATTTTTCGAATATTTTTTTTTTTTTTAATAATGCATCGTTTCTTTGAAGAATTAGATTTATTTGGGCTTAGATATAAAAATGCATTGTAATTGAAGCTATTCAATAATAATAAGAAAACCTTTTTAAATATAAAGTAAATTTCTTTTTTTAAAGAACAGAGCAGATCTTTGTTGAAAAGTTTATGCAGACAAAGTTTTGAAAAATCGATAAATTAATATAGAGATTTTAATCAATATTTCTAAATTAATATCCTAACAAATTTATTAATTTGTTGACGTTTGCTATAATCATTCTAATTAGGCAATATTTGTTCATTAAAATTATGTATACTAATTTAGCTATTCATGATGATAAATGAAAACTAATTTAACTTAATTTTCGAAGAATGCTTTCAAACTTATTAATGAAACTTAACTTTAATAAAACAAGATTTTTATTTTCTGAATATTTATGAGTTGTCAAATTTGACGAATAACTGTAAAATTATTGCACAAATGAATAATATTATATTTTTTTTATTAACTTTAGATGGAGAAAAACTAAGTATTTAATTTATTTTTTTAAGTATTATTAAATTTTTAAAATAATTTCATGTCATTTATTTACATAACTTATAAATCTGCAGAATTTTTAATGATTTGTCTGTAGAAATTATTTATCTGTATTTATCTGTATTTTATTCATTTTAATCGTTAACCGTTATTCCTTTTCTATTTCCTAATTACTGATGCTCTGTTTATTTTTAAAATTATTTTCCGTTGTATCCTTTAAACCTGTTCATTAATTTAAATTCGTTATGTTCTTGTCCAATCATTCTGTATATTTCTAACTAGCCGGGTACCGTCGCTTTGCTCCGGAACTCTCGCATACATAGCATAAAAAAAAAACGTTATTTATTTAGCAAATTAATATCGAGATCGGAAGATATACGAGTTCCCAGTCTGTTGTGGCCTTTTCCGGATAACTCAGATGTATTGCGGTTTGGCGCCACACACCTATATATCGATAAGACAACTTTAAAGCGAAAAAAATAAATCCTCTTTATTCCCTATCCCGTGGAAATTTCGAAAAATCCGGCCTTGTTCCTTGTCTACATCATAAAGGGAACCTCTGTGCAATATTTCAGCTTTCTAGGTCCAAGGGTTTGGGCGTTGATGAGTCAGTCAGTGAGTGAGTCAGGACTTTTCAGTTTATATAAGTAGATTACTTAACCAATCAAATCCGACTATATATATATATATTATAAAAATCAGTGTTTTCACTTAATAAATTAATTCAATTCAGATTCAGAACTTGACTCGTTGTCTTTCGATCCTAAAGACTCTCCCACAAACACCATTACAATAGTACAATTATATTTTATCGTTAAAGAAGCAAATTAGAAAATAAATTTCAATAAATAAAGCCTAGCAATTAATAACTTGTGAGATATCCAAAAACTCAATAGTAAAAAGTAAGAGTGCGCCCAGGTATCCATAGATCCTGCTGAACATGCAGGGGTGAGAAGTGTCCAATTTGAGGATGGAAGATCACAGTAAGTGGGCTCATATTTTAAGTTGGACCAAAAAATAAACATCGTACCAAGTTCAATGAAACTAAATTTCAAAGAAATCACTACAAATTACTAACTGAAAAACACAGGCGATGTATTCAAGGTAAATAGTGAACATCTCAAACAAGAGGTACAGCCCAAAGCTGAACAAAATTGCAGAGATGAGATAAAAATTGCACCAAAAATTTTTGGATAGTCAATGAAATTAAAAATTTTAAAAAATTAAAATTGTTAAGAAGAAGGGTTGCTAAAATGTTTCGATTTTAATAACGCACTTCTAGCTATATCTCATCACACTCAACATCAATAGCTGAGGATTAGTCTATTATCAAATACAAAGCAAACAATACAATCACAACAGGAAACATCACAAAAAACATATCTTTAATTACAATAATTATATCTTTTTTTCGATCTAACATTCTGTTAATCATTGAATTGCCTCCCCCCGATCATAATGGAACATCCTAACTTTCCATTGGTTAACCATAACTATCTCTTCCCATTGGTTAACCAAACGCATATAACAGCCCACAATGAATATTTGTATTCTCTTTTCACTTCTTCTACACCAGCATTTACATCTTGATCTGTGGTTACCCGCAACGTTGATACAACCCACCCTTCCCCTATTAACAATTTTAATTTTTAAAAGTTTTTTTATTCCTTTGACCACCCAATAATTTTTTGTGCAATTTTTATGTTATTTGTTATCATTGTATCATTATTGCACGTTAAATTTTTTTAAAAAGTATTTTTTTAATATTCTTTTTCTAATAATTCAGTTTTTAACAACAGATGTCGCTGAGATATCTGGAATGATTAATCCATTAGTCATTGCACGTCCTTTGGTAATCTTTGGTTAACTTAATTATTTTCATGGTACAGTAATACCTTGAGATACGAGCATAATCCGTTCCAGGACCGAGCTCGTAACTCGAGGTGCTCGTACCTCAAATAATTTTTTTCCCATAAGAAATAAGAGAAAAAAAAATTAATCCGTTCCGGCCCTCTAAAAACCACCCTTATTAGCGCTAATAATAATGGCAAAAACATGTTTTTAATTGCTATAAAGACATACATAAACAAAAAACTTATAGTATATAAGGATTCCTGTGATATAAAATAAAATATGATCTTAATTATGAGTTCATACTGACAGACGATACAGTAGCGGCTAATGGCGGCATGTGTGGAGGAGGAGGAGGGAAGAGAGTTGGCCCGTACGTAGACAAATTGATCCGTACCGTACCTTACAAGTATACTACCTAACTTACATAAATCTAGAATTAATTTAGCTTACGTATTTCTTTTTTATTTATCTATTATTTATTTATTTATTTTTTTATTTTTTTCGATTTGTACCGGTATCTTTACTTTTTTTTACTTATCCTAATTTTTTTCTCCTGACTGCCCTCACTTTCATTTGATTACCTAGTGTCGGCGTCTGTAAGCGTGCTCGTATCTCAAATCTTTACTCGTATCTCAAAGCAAAAATTTGCTCGAAGGCTTACTCGTATCTCAAAATACTCGTATGTCGGGACGCTCGTATCACAAGGTATTACTGTACTAGCTTTTGTTGCTTTTCAAAAATATTCCGATTGACAACTTTTGAAATTTAATAGATAAAAAAATATTATATGATTGATTATGATTAGACCTAATATCTTGAAAATTTCATTGAGGATATCGAAAACATGTTGTTTAAAAAAAAGATATAAGAAAGCAATGAATGCAAGTTTTCCCCCAAAAAGTTTTACGGACAGTTTAGTTTTATTTTGATAAGCTTTCATGTCTTTATTAAATAAGAAATTCAAAATAAATTTAAGCCTACTTTTCTTAAATTGTTATTTTGTAATTTTTTTTTAAAAATTGTGGAAAGAATAAATAAGAAAAAATTACATTTATATTCCTATTATAACATTTATTGAAGGAAACGAAATAAAAATCATGAATGACTTTGATAATCCTATATTCCATTTAAATTAAATCTTTTTAAGTGCAAGTTGTTTTTTGTTTTTTCTGAAAAAAAAAATTAAATCCGAATTTTTTACTTAAGTTTTCTAACTCAGATTGAATTTAAAAAGATCAAAACACCAAATGGATATCCAAAAGCATTAATTCTTATTTTTTTTTAAAAACAATGAGTTGTTAATAGAAGTAGGATAGAAATCCGTTATTTAGATTCCGAATTCAGATTTATGTCGAAGATACTCTTTCTGGATAAGGAACCATTTGGAAAGATTGACAATGTAAACGTTAGATCATCCGTAGTCCTCGAAAATCAAAACCATGTTTCCAGAAGTTTTGCTATTGGAAGCTCTGCTATTAAATGGATCTTCAAAGCAAAATAATTAACTACTTCAAATATTGAAAGTAGAAATATAGTAAGAACTTCGAACTGCTTTCTTTCTAGTTGTTTAATTTTAACATATTGTAATCTCAGTAATCACAGGATTTTCTGACAAAACACTTAGCAGGACTGTATTTGTAAATAAATAAACAAACTAACAAAAAATATTTTAAGTAATACTATCTTTTCGAAAGAAAGAAAAATCCTTCAAAGAAACTTAAAAATCTGAAAATTTTTACTACATGTTGTAATCACTATTATTTATTTTATTATTTTCTATGTATTTTTTTTTTGAATTGCCTAGTTAAATATAAACATAGAAAATATTAACAAGATCAAAGAAATGTGAAAACAAAATATAGTTTTCCTCCATTTTTCCGTTGCTACGATCACCCACAACAAGAAGATATCTGATTTCTTCAAAGTAAACAAGTTGACAGAAATTGATTGAACCCTTGATAGCTAACCATCTTCATTTATTTATAATTTTCTTGTTTACTTCATGAACGGACCAAAACATGTTTTTGAAATATTCAGAAGGAAATCCATTACTTTATAACTTTTCCGCGTGTTACTTACGAATATATTGAGAAATAACCTCTAGCGATCTTTTATGTTAATTTCTGATGGAAGGCATAATTTATGCTTGTAGTCTGTCTTAATAACTTTAAACCAGTCTCCGAATTTTATTGAGACGAATGATCAAAATGAAAATGATGAATTAATTATCATCAGCATTAAGTGACCAGGAGACTCTTTGTCACCCCTCCATACGTTTTGCTGAAAGTAGGCTCGAAGTTCTTACAGAAAATTATTTACAAGTTAGTGAAACTACTTAGATAGGTTTAGATGGAGAAAGTACAAAGTTTAAATGGAAATGAAAATATTAATATTTAAATTATTAAATTAAATTTTAAATGTAAATATTGTTTATTTACCAAAAAAGAAAACTTACGGAAACCGATGTCGGTTAAACGAGGTTCCGGTTAAAAGAGTTTCGGATAATCGAGGTTCTACTGTAATTTATCAAATATAATCGGTCTTCCGGAGGCAAAGTGGTTTGTTTCACCCGGAAATACATTTAAATCTTTGGATACAAAACAAGAAATTCTGGAAAGAACATAAAGACTTATTTTACGTAAAAATTCTTTCTGGAAGTCGTGAAAAACGACACAACTTTTTAGCCAACGTTTACTTTTAAATTATGATATCAACAGTTTTATGAATACAAACAGTAGGAATTTTCCATTTCGTAAGAAAGAAATGAAAGCTTTTTTTATGACACTTCTTATTTAAGTAGTCTAAATTAATTTTAAGAGATGAATGACAGAGCGGAAATCTGTTTCCAAAATAAACGGTTACCATTTTTTGCTAGACCTCATTGTTTCATTTCTGCTATTTTCTTAAGGGGTTTTTATCATTGTCTCGCGGTAATTTCTTATAACGATCCATTTCTCAAAATGTTAAGGTATTTCAAATCTAAAAGGTATATCGTCTTTAATCCTTAAATATACATACCAAGTTTCAAGATTTTCCTAGTTGGACAAATGTTATTAGTAGGAATACATGCAAACAAGACTGACTAATTTGTTAAGCCTAGCTTTCCAATGAAGGTTAGCTATAAGTAAATACCCAAAATGCTTAAATACTAAGTCTCAAATATATTTAAATTAAGATTTATGAAAAAAAACAGACAGACTACAAAACTTTCATTAGGGTCCATTCAAGTTATTATGTTAGCATTCAAGGGTTCAAACTTTGCTTATTTTTGCTGACAAGGGGGACGGGGGGGATCAGAGCAATGCTTAAGAAAGCCAGACAAACATGCACGCGAGAGTGCGCTGCTCCAGATAGATTTTTTTCCTCAATATTTCATTTGCATTTTTATATTTAATTTGTTGCATTTTAATTCAGAAGTGAATATCATGTAATTTTGACTGCTTTAATTTAATGTTCAGTGGTATTTACTGTTAATGATTTCGCAAATCTTACGTAAGCACAAGGGGGAGGGGTTCGGGCATCTGCTTATTTTTATTACAAAGGGGGGGGAGGTGGTCTAAAATGACTAAAAATGTGCTTACGTAATACTTGAACGGTTCCCTACTTTACTTTTAACAAATATTTTTTTAAATTGATTTTTAAATCAATTTTCCAATTCTTATTGAATATAACACTTTTTATTGATTATGTTATCTTTGAATACATAATTTGAAAATGATAGCCTACTTTTCTTTAAATCATCTTGTTCTTTTCGTACATTTTCCTACTCTTTAAAGTAAAAATTTTAATTTGGGCAAAGAAATTACAATATTGAAACTACGTAGAAATTTATCATTTAGTTTAGGTCATGTAAGAGATAACAATTTCTCAGCCCTGTTCCCATAGCTAAGACAAAATAGATATGATACTTTTCATCCGGGAATTTAAAGAACAAGGAGGGAGAGGAGAAGAAATTAAATTTGATGGCTTTGCACGTAGAAAGAACTTAATTTATTTCCATTTGTTCATGTTCTCCGAAGGGAATTTCACAAGTGGAAATTTATGGTCGGCATTGGGATAGTAAGATAAAAAACGTATATGTTCTTTTATGTTGTTTCGAATAAAGTTGAACTTCATTACGAGAAAATGAAATTCCATATAAATAGACTGCATCGAACCTTCTCGAAATGTAATGAATATTTAATGACGTCATTATGTAAAAAAAAAAAATAAGTGAGAAAAATTGCAAGATTAATATCATTCAAGTTTGAAGATTTGCTTTAATATTAGATTAGAAAGATTATATTTTTTCTTAATACATTGAGGTTTAAACTTATTTTTCTGTATATATCGTAGTCTATAGCTACAGTATCAGAGGAACCTCCTCTGGCTAAGATTCTCTTCAAATAACTACCTTTAAAATATGTCTTAAAAATGTTAATTTCGATAATATATAGAAGCAATTTTAACTAATTATATGTATTTAATAGCATTCTCATTAAATTGAAGGAAACTTAATTAAAATCTTCGCTTCTTTTACGAAAATGGCCACAAAAAATGCAATTTTGAAAAAAAAAAATGCCTTTTTTTCTTAATGAAATCTGCGACATAAAATTTTTAGTGAACGCTGTATAATATTAATAGATTGCACAACGATATAATTCTAAACTTCCTTATATGCAAAGATGAAACTTGAATATTGGGTTCGCCAAAAAGTTCGTTCGTTTTGTTTTTACGTACGTTGGCTCTAGTAGCGCTTAGGTGTCTTCAACGTCCTTCGACACCATTTTGTTAGATTGTATTGTGACAGCTGTCATATCAGCATGTATTTAAAACAAAAACTGATCAAAATTGATGAATTTGGTGTCGCCAATTTAATATTGAAGATTGAAGACAATAAGCACGCAAGACAACATGTTTCTTTGATGACCAGGCAAAAACTTACAGCTTGGCTGGGAAGTTCTGATTCATCCGCCATATTCACCAGACTTTGCACCTCAGGATTTCCATTCATTTCGGTCTTTACAACATTCTTTGAATGGACAAAATTCAATTCCCTACAAGACTCCATAGGCATCTGGAACATTGCTTTTGCTCAAAAAGATAAAAAGTTTTGGGTAGATGTTATAATGAAGTTGCATGAAAGATGGCAGAAGGTATTGGAACAAACACGTTGTTCAATAAAATTATTGATGAAGATAAAAATGTGTCTTTTGTTTTTACTTAAAAACCGAACGAACTTCTTGGCCAAACCAATAGGAAAAAATTAAAATACAAAAAATTAAAAATAATAAAAGTAAATATAAGAAAGAAGAAAAAATATCTTATTTATTTTATTATTTGAACATGTTTTTAATAAAGAATTATCATTCTTATACTCTTAAGGGTTCAAACGCTTAAAATTTTGTAATAAATAAAACTTACGTGAAAAATTCGAAGTGGCAAATGCTCTTTGTCAGTTTGACATTGAGGCTATTTAATTTATTTATTTTATTTTATTTTATTTTAATTGAACGTTTAATTGTCTTCTCTCTAATTCCTATATATTCCCACACCTTTTGACCAATAGAAATAAAATTTTACACAACAAATATTTATTATCCTAAGATGCTGTTTTGAATTTTTTTCCATTTAAGGGTGTTTTCCTAATGTGTTACTTCTCTGTATGACCTACACGAAAGCATAGGAAGCCACCGCAGTATCTCGAGTACAGGTTAGAGGAAAGGGAGTATATTGACAAACTGAAGTTTTCCCAAACAGGTGTACGACTGTAGCAGATAATTATAAAATCGATAGTATAATTTTGTTAGTTTATTATCACATTTTGTTTTATTTTACGTTTGATGTAACTTATCACCCCTAAATTTTTAATATAATCTCCTATATTATTAAAAGAAAAGTTCATTTAACTGGTCCTATCTCCTCGCAAACCATAAGACACAGAAATACAAATAAGATGACAAAAAAATGTTATAATGTTAGCTGTAGTATTGATGATGCTCACATTTTCATTGTTATCTATGTGGGTCAACCGGAAGTCACGTGACTTAAGATCAAACATGAGGTCTCCGAGACGCGCTCGCGAGTTGTGAGAAAGCAGTCGCGGTGGTGACAAAATTGTCTCAGAATCCAAGATCATGTGATCGTAGGTTTTGCTAGTCTATCTATATAACAGAAAACATAAATACCAAACAAAATTAACTCATAATGGGAATGATGGTGTAAACCTAAGTTCAGAGATAAAGATAGATGATTGGTAGCATTTCGAAATATTCGTAAAATAATTTATCATAAACAAATTCACTTTTATTTTTGTTGTCAGCATCGAAGTAAGAATTTTATAATGTTATCTTTTAACTATCAAAGCTTAAACTTCCAATTCGGCTGAAATAAGTGCAATTATTTCAGACTCTATTGAGAATTGGTCTTTTGTTCTTTCTCAATTCAGACTTCTCGTTTAATTGTTTACTTTTATCATGTTATTCCATTTGGGAAGCTTTTGCTTATTATCTTTGACTTTTCCTTTAGCAGAGGAATCAAAACCACTTCTAAGCCCTCTCACCCATGGAGTGGTTTTACAGATTAGACAAGCACCAGCTTCTTCGCTAATCCCTTTCGTTCTCGATGTTTACAAATCCGCAAACCGAAGAATTCCTGTTCGTCGAAGGATTCTGGGTTCGTAGATAACAAGAAGCCAAAATTCTTACAATTGGAACTCACTTTCCACTAACCACTCTAAATGATCTGTTCGTTGAAATCAATATTTCCAAAACCAGGCTTATAAATGAAACTCTTAAAAATTTCTGACAATTGAAACTCGTTAAGGATCACTGAGAAATTCAAAGTTGGCAACCAACTGACTCTTCAATTATTGTCCTACTTAAATATTTTGTTAAAAATAATATATTACAAAATGTTTACTCATGTCAAGTGAGAAATGTTAGTTTCATCTGTATATTGTTATTTTACAGTTCGTAACTGATTTGATATTGATCAGTTTGTTATTTATCACAGCAAATATTCAAAAGTTTTTTTGGAAAACATTTGCAAAATCGATCGTAGCTGACAATTTATTAGCAAGGATATTAGTGTTTAAATGTTTTTAGAAACTAGATTGAAACATAAATTAATGCTTTAATTGACTGTAACTCAGCGATTATTATTCAACAGAATCTAGTTATATTTCTGAAGATAAAGTAACTTATCTTCAGAGAGTAGACAGGCAGATAATTAAAATAGAGTCTAATGTCAACTTATCTACTTACTGGTATCTAGATATCTGTCTATCTAACAACAATATAAATAACTTAATGGTAATTAAATATAAGTAAAATTCCAAACAACTTTTTTGTAATTTGTTATCATAAGAATTTAGAAGTTTCTCTCTGAATTAATTAATTAACAATCTCTTTAATGTTCGATACTAAATATATTTTCATATGCAATCTTTAAAAAAAGCAATACTCAATTTACTATATCGTATACATCGTAGCATTAACTAAAGTCATCATCAATAAACACATTAATTTTTGTTTTGCTGAAAAAAAGGCCTAGGCCCAGTGTCCTGCAGCTATTTAAGGACGACCGGCCGTAGAATGTTATTGACTTAACGGGTACAAGTTAGAGTGGTAAGGATTCTCAAGAGAAGTGATCTGCTTTCATACCTGATAGCGCCTCAGGCCATAATGGCTCGTGTTGGTGCGATATGTCTGGTGCGAATACACTTTTCCCGATGCGTCGCCTTCTGTCGTTTGTCGATAAAGATGCGTCCATCATAGGCAAGATGCGGCCTAAAGAGAAGCACGATTCATCGGTAAACATGATATTGTGCGATTCGTCATACCACTCCCTTCATTTGATGCACCTTTGAGCCTGGCAATCCGTTTCTGAGATGTCAAAGGTAACACAAGCAAGAGTCAACGAGCCTGCAGTCCAAACTGTTGTAATCAGCAAAGTACTGTTATAGCTGATATGGGAGAATAAGTTGTGAACTGCTGCTCCAACGCCGTTAAAGATAGAGAATGGTCAGACAAAGATATCCTCATAAGATGATGGCTATCCTTCGGCGTTGTCTACGTACGACATACAGAACCAGCTCTTCGTGTCCTACGCCCTTCTTCGTACCATTCCCTGCACAATCTTTCCACGACAGACACACTGCGCCCCACACGATCTCCCAGAGCATTGCAGTCTCTGCTGCCGATCATGCGACATCTATCGAACTCGCTGATTGAATGTAAGGGTATCTTACCTATCCTATCCACTGCTAACCAAGCGCTGATACGCTGGCAGTGCCACGCAACGCTTATAGACAGAATGAGGGCCAGTTTACTGTCTAGACGTAGTCTGCAAGAACCTATGACATCGAGTTGATATCATTTGTTCTGTATTGTCTAATGAACATATCCCGTAAAAATCAAAGTCCTTTTAGGTATTCTGTTGTTGTTTTTTTAATAGTACTACACAATAATAAATAAAACTTTACGTGCACTGTTCATTACTGTTAAAAAACAAACACAAAGCCTATGCACCTGGCTAAAAAGTTAATACACATTAAAAACTTTAAAATTTAAAATTACATCGAACTAGTTTTAACAGTACTATACAATGTTGATATATTCAGAATCTTCCAAAGGGATTATTAATGTGATTTCTTTAACACAAAGTTTATTGTGAATTAGGCAAAAAAAAATATCCATATATTAATTTACTTACCTCTAAAATAGAAACTAAAATATAATATTAAATGAATACGAACAAAGGTTTCTACGATACAGGGATGCAATTTTCTAATTTTATTATAAAAAGTAACAGTGTTCTAAAGAATAAAGTTATTTTCCACATCACTATATGCTAGGTTTTTCTATTCTTTTTTAATTATTATAAATTTTATATTAAATTAAATTTTAATTTAAAGTAATTAATTAATTAGAAAAATCTATCGTAAGATAACATAGTTTTAAGAAAGACTTAAAACTATTTAAAGTAAAAATTATTTCTAGACTTTAATAATTTGATAAATCTAATAAGTGGATAAATCTACATTTTCTTCTGAACTTTAATAGATTAAATAATTTATAATTTAAAGACAAAAAGAAATACGCACCTAAGTAAGTCATATAAAAATGGAGAAAATTCATTGGAAGGTTTTACTACATTTCACGTTTCTTATTTTAAACACTTCAATTTTTTATAATGTAATATCTTCGCTATTTTTATATAAGGAAATTCTGAAATGTTATGAGAATTGCCCAAAGAAGCAACGTACTATATTTGCGAGGAAACTGATAGAAGAAAAGCTCTTTTTTTTCCGAAACAGCAAAAAGGCGAGGAGGAGTAAGGAGTGGAGATCGTAATGGAATTGGGTGTCATCTCCCTCCAGTCAACCCAGGACCACAAACGATTCCATTCCGACTGATTGAGTTGTCATTAAAATTTCATCCGATGCATTTCTTTTTGGCCGATCCAGGCAGTCAAGCGACGCAATTGCAACGTCCACGACGGTATCCAAGACAGCAAAAAAGAAGAACAAATTGACTTCCTTGAAAGGAACTGAAGCTATTAAGGATATATTAAAGCAAAAGTTGCCATCTACTGAGATGAGATAGATACTGTAAAATAACTCTTTCGTTCTTCTGCTGCACCAAAAATGAAACAGTTAGACGACAAAAAAGGGAGTTGGATTTACCCAAAATTCATGGTGTCATTTAATTTAAAATATGAATTTTGGATTAAGGTAGCATTATACTTATTGCAAATCGTTAGTTTTACTTACACATGTTTCACTATGTAGATCGTTGAATTGAAATTATTTTCAATTCAATCAAATTTGTCAAAACATTTAATCAGTAATGAGCTTAATCGAGGTTGTTCATTCAGCTGGAATTTTATTGATAGTTGCTGTCAATCCTCATAAGACCAGCTGTAATTAGTTTAGCATTTTACTGTTGCCCCCTGTTGTCGAATTTTAAAGTTGAAAGAGAGCTATGTAGGTATATTTGTTTTTTTTTTTTTTTCCTAATTTTACAACGTTCATAATTAATGGGGTTTAACGTGCATTAAATGTCATATGAAAACGGGAAGAAAAACTCGAGAATGCACAAATTCGTTAAATTCGTTTTGCTTTCACGCATTGAGGCATCATCGACAGCAATCTGGGACAGCTGTTTCGTTATTATTAGGATTCATCGAGTTTTTTCCCGTTTTCAATTTTACAATGTTCATAAGTTTTAACTAGATTTTCATTCTTCGATATCAAAACCGTAATCAAAAACTGCATCGAAAATTTTCAGTATGTGCAGTTTCCCTGACTAAAACAATTGTTATTCTCTCTGCCTTTTGTTTGTTTGTTTGTTTTTATTTTTTCATTTAACTTTTTTCATTCTTTCGTCCATATAGGTTTGTAAAACTTTGAATATACAAGAAGACACATGAGAAAGCAAAGAAAAGGCTAACCCACTAATTCTGCTTGCTCAATCTGACTAAAATTAATCGGATTTAGATAACTTAAGTAAATTCATGCAAAATGATTTTTTTTCTGCTTTTTGTATTTTGCAGATGCTTTAAATTTAAAGATAAACACAGACTTTCTATTGTTTTGTTTTTCACGACTCGAAAAATAAATAAATAAATAAAAATAAACAACAAAGAGTCTTTCAGGCACAACCTTGTGGTCAAGCTAACTGCCTACCAAAGCCCCAAAAGATTAGCCTCAAATTTTGTAGGGGACAGGGGGAGGGAAACATCTAACCACCTCTCAATCCCATCCAACCAAAAAAAAGTTTCGAATTTCCTTCAATGGATAACAATTTAAATAAATGTACTTAAAAGAAATTTCGGTACTTAAAAGAGATCGTTTCTTGAAAGCCTTTGATGTTTTTTTGAGAGAGTTTTCTCTCAACTACTTTTAACTGGCCTTCTGACTAGAAAATTACATTGTAACAAAAAGCTGAATTCATTTGTAGTTTTGCGGTCGGTATAGAGTACTAAGACGAATAAACAGATTTATGTGATGACTATTTGCTTTAAGATCATTGGTCAAGTAGCCATTTTTGTTAGATTAGATTCTGAACTCTGAAAGACTTTCATTATATCAAAATTGATCTTAATTTTAAATTTCAGTAAACAAAATTGCATTAAGTAAAAATCTGTATATGAAAAACAAAACAGAATGATTGTGTCTGGTAGCCAAGTGGTAAAGCAAAGTTGGATTGGAGGAGCCGAGGTCAGTAGCTGACGGAAATCAGGGATGTTTTTCATGCTGAATTCTTCTTTAGACAGGCCCTAGGATCAGCCGTCTTGAATGGGTATCGGGTTTCTTTCTAGGATAGCGTCGGACTGACTTTTTGACCTCAAATTATTCCCTTTGATCACCGAAACACCAGGAGCCTGACCTCCTGGACCCCAAGGGTCGCATAGGTTTGTAGTGGGATACTTTAACTTAAAAAGTAAATTAATATGATTTTTTTTTGACAAAATCCATTCAAAATTCTACATGTTTAAAGAAATCAATGGGAATCCCTCATTAAAGTGCCTTGAAAATCTTCAACGTTTGGTTTAGAGTAAAATCAATCCCTCTCCATAATTCGCAAAGAATTAAAGTAAGCAAGCTTTTTTGCTTAAGTATTTAAAATATGAAGAACACTCTACAGCGGAAGATTCGCATTTTTCAACTTTCAATTCCATTCGATCAATTCTCTTTTACTTTTAAAAGAATTACAATTGGACAGAACACTGAAAAATACTTTTCATTTTACACACAAACATTTACTTAAAAAAACCTACTTGCAATAAATGTTTCGCTAAAACAAATATTTTTATTTCAAATATTTCTTCATTTACGTTTTAGTTCCTTTAGAATTAAATTTCTTATTCATCAAATCTACTTTCTTTTACTAAAAGAAAGGCGAATTTTATAATCGGTGCACGAAATTCTAAATACAACATTATTGACTAATTTGGAATTTGGTAATCCAGTACAGAAAATATAGAGCATAAAGTATATGTAATAGCCGGAAGACCGGGCTTTGCTCGATAAGATAAAACGAAAATAAAGTACGAACACTGTAGACAATCACCTGGTTATTTAATCCACTTTCGGGGAAATGGACAGCTCCACAGTGAATACAGCGACGTTGAAAGGAAAAAGTTTATTATTCTTGAGTGAAATTATTATTATTATTATTTTTACACGTAAAAACGCACAGAACGAGAATTTATAAAGAATAAAATAAAACGAAAATCAAGTAAGAACACTAAAGACAATAATTTAATCCCATGTCAATCATTTACCCCCTAATGAGTTTTCCCGAAGTCGAGACCTAGCTAAATCGCTTTCTCGCACCCGAAAATTCGCCCATTTCATCAAAATCTTAGGCCCGTTTTCAAGATAAAGTTTACAACATTTGCTCGCTTTATAGGCTAGTAGTTGATTATGACTTAAAATTATTCATTTTTTAGGGAAAAAAGTATTAATTGATGTTAAGAGATTAATTTAATTTTATTATAATTTTTATAATGCTTTTATTATAATATAAGTACCTGTAAAATATTATTAAATATTATTATTCTGTGTAAAATATTATTATAAATTTTAACTTAATTAAGATAATCTTTTATTATTATTTTTAAAATAGCTTATTTATTTCAATTTTTTTTTTTTACATATTATAACAAAAACTGCTTCGACAAACATGAATATTCAATTTATTATTTACTTTTTGTAGTTATGTAAATAATAATTATTTATATTAATTTTCTTTTTTTAATAACGCAAGATATGAAAATTGAAATAACTACAAAATCATAAATCAGCTTTAAAACTTATATTCATATAATAATTAATTTTTTTTAAAAGATTTTTTTAAGCCATAAAAAGGTTAGGACATTTAAAAAAAATTAAATTAACTAAATTATTAAAAATAAATTAAAATCTCTGAAATAGCTAAGAACATTTATAAATGATTACATATCATTTTCTTTAAAAACAAAATTATTATTCATACAATAAAGGTCGATGGTATAATGTGAAGTGCACTGCATTGTAGGGAGCAATTTGGGACGCTCTCATTGTATTTAGTTGGAGGGTTAATGATGCTCATTATTTCTGATGCCATCTTTGCCATTACAATGTTAAGGAAGGAAGCACTTAAAATTTTATTACGCACTTCTGACCCCCGGCATCACGGAGAGCATCTCAACTCCGCTACCTAGATAGCGATGATAAACTTAATTGTTAATGACTTCTATTTTTTTTTGCTTTAGAAGGCCGTGAAACTTCGCCGTCAGATCGTGGGAATTCAATAATATTAACTGAAAATTGATTTCGTATTTTGTTGCCTTGATTTAAGAGAATTCATCCCTATTACAAATCCATTTGCTCATCTTATTTACAGCTTCCAAGGAATTTCGTTTGTTATTAGAAGAATTTATTGGTAGTTTTGAAGGGTGGTTCTCTATCTTTCCGGGTCTTTTGCAAAGTGCTCGCGGACTGTGGCTCCAAGACATCTTTAATTAAATGCATCCATTATGAAATGCAGGTGACGCTCGATTTACGCCAAACTCATTTGAAGTACAAGGGCCCAAATGAGATGCTTGGATACGAGCACAACTTACACAAGATATAGTCAGGATTTAATAAAAGGAAATCTATAATAATAATAATGTCATATAATAATATATAAATATTTTTTTTTAATATTACATTATTTTAAAACTGTAATTTGGAATATTTAATTGTGCCAAATTTTACGATAATACACAACAAGAGTGCTACCAATCTTAGGCTGTACAGTATATTATATTTAATATTTTACCTACATAATATATATTTTGTATTATATGTATTACATATATATATACAAATAATATGTGTGTGTTTGTTTGTTTGTTTTTCTTCTCAAAATAATACAAATTACATCATTTCAGGTTGGGGGGCGGGGGCGGTTCACATCCAAAACCAACACCAACTGATCGATTTGGGTCCCCCTCACGCCACCAAATAACCTAACTAAAATGTTCTATGAAACCATAAACTGCATCAATATTATTTCTGATTATCCATTTCGAACAAAGTAAAATTTCAAATCCAGCAACTTGCCTCAAAACGAAATTAATAGTCTCATTTACAGAATTTCGGTATATTTACAAGAAACCATAAACAACTTTATTTGTAGGAGTAAGATCTCTCTGAAATTTTATATAAAATCAGATTTAAGAATTCTGAAAGCTTAAGAAATCCTAAGCCATTTCGTAGTCGATTGTAATGACAAAGAAAACAGGCACCGTTGCTTAATTGAATATTATTTTTCATTATAATCGGGTTATGTCTAACGATGTTTAATGAGAAGTGTCCTAAGACAGCTGTTCACTGCTGTAGGGACCATATTGGTTTCATTAAAAAAAAAGGATTAAAGTTTTAATGTAACGAGATAACTTTTCAACATTTTTCGTTTTATCCTTAATTAAAACTAAAATTGATCCTGGCTTGCACTGCTTTGAAGTCACACAACATGTGGTATTCCGAAAAAGAAAAATACTATTGTATATTCTATAGAAGTTTGCAATATGTGCAACAATAAAAGTTACAGTATCAACATGTATGTGCAGTAAGTGAAATGTTTCAGTAGCACTTATCATATAAAGTTGTTTCTGTAATGAAAATTGAAGAATGTTATTTATAAATAACATGCAGTTTCATTGAGTTTTTTTATTCAGAATTCATTGAAGATTGTGAATATACATAAAAATCTTTAACAGTTGATATATCCAACACCTTTAGATTTACTTAATTGATTTTAATTTTACTCATTCTAACTTCTACTGCTAGTTGTCATTTGATGTAATATTAGCATCGGAGAGAAGAATGAGTTAAAATAAGGGAAGTTTTAAAATGAAATATGTCCGTCATAACGATACGTATCGACATATTCTAGAAATAGGTTGTAAAAATATAGATCTTATTGATTTTGGTGAAAGGGTAAAAAGCCTTTTAACAACTTTTTATGTTGTCTAATGCGGTTATTCGAAATTTAGAATGCCACTTTTATCTTATATTTGTTTTGAATTTTAAATACATTTTATAAACTTTAAATTACTCTAGTTTCTATGACTTTGATGACAAGTAAACTCATATCACAAACTGAAAGAAATCGGTTACTGGAAAACACACACCAAAAAAAACAACAACTGAAAGATACTTAGTTTTTTGTAAACAAATAAATTAATAGCAGGGGAGATGCAATAAGACCGACAGACAGTGGACTTAAAAGTACTTATTTTACTGTAATTACAAAATCATAAAATTCACACACGTTAGGAATAACTCCCAACGCGAAATGATAACTGAATAAAAAGACTTTACAAAGTAGTTGACAAGTATAGTAAATAGAGTAATAATTAAGTGACTGCAATTTTATATTATTAATTGAGAATCATTCCTGCCTTGCATATTAATAGTTTGATTAGTTTATTTTGAATGTTCTACGATCGTTTGGAAAGAAAATTTTAGCTGAAACTTAGCTAGTAAATTTTAAGAGTCACTTAGCAATTTTAATAATAATAATTTACTTGGAATTTTAAAGATCTCATGTTCTTGTTATTATATTTTGTACTACTAAGATACATTAAATAGAAAATTAATTTAAGAGTCTACTCCACCACTAAGAGAAACACAATAATGCTGACTTCTATTACTTTTAACAAAAAAATATCTGAAAAGCGAAAACTAGAAAGCCTTATCATCTCATTACGCCAACACTAGGTTCTAAATGATAATCTTATTATGAATCCATAAAGCACACTGCGTGATAAGCTAAGGAGAACGCAAAAGAAAACTGACATCATTTTGAATTAAAGATTAGGAAACCAATATCTGGAACATCCGGAAACAAAGGGAGGGGAATTATTAGAGGATCATAACACATCTGTGAGGCGAATAACCGCTGTTTTTAAAGTCAGCCATTTGCTTCAAACCCTTGTCTGAAATACTGCTTGCTTCGTGGTTTAAGAGGGGACATGTGCAAATGACATGTGTGATATGTGGCCAAAGTGCATTCTTGGGAAAGTTGTAATTAGTGGACAACGACGACCACAAGAAGGCGGTCTTTGATGTCGGATGTCACCGTTTCTGATGCTTAATTGAGTTTAGGAGATGAATGCCGAAAAGATGCAGATGACTACGAAACTGTGAGAATCGTCAGCTAAGATCCGATTGCAGATAAATTCACTTTGGTAATGGACTTTATCACAGGAGAACAGATATCTGATTAAACTTCCCGTTGAATAAAAAAAAAAAAAGTGTTAAAAATAAATGAAGAGCAGACTTTGGTTTAATGTTAAAGTAATGATCTATGATTTGGAATCTAATTATGAAGGAAAGTGGAAGTTCTTTGCAAACAAGAAGTTCCTCAAGTCTGCTTTCTTTAAAATATTGTTTCTAAAAATTTCGTTGTCAATTTAATTTTTTTTTCTAAAGTCGTTAAAACAACAGAAACGCTAAGTATCTACTTAGTTTGTAATTAGAATATGCCCTTGAAATAAACAGTACAAACACCCCTTTTTCTGATAAAGCAAATGAAATCCGCAGGACTTGCTTAAGTTGCTTCAATACTATTACTTTTAATTACATCTAAGCCCACACAAGTTAACGGATTACTTAAGTGATTAAAATCTATTGTTAGATAACATTGCTTCATTTCTAATCTTTTCTTGGGAATTCCTTGTTACTTTCTTGGGCCAATTTCTCAATAAGAACCACTGAGAAAAATATTTCAAACCATAAAAATTACCTAACAAGAAAAATAAGGCATATACATTTAAGGATT
>JAFIDM010012231.1:54143043-54155874 GCA_023159025.1 Thereuonema tuberculata | reverse complement strand
ATTTCTAATTTCGTAAACAAATTAATTAAGTCAAGTAATTCATTAAACATGAAAAAGGTATTCGCGAGAAATGTTTAATAATAATAGAAAATAAAATAGAATAATAATAGAAAATAATAGAAAATAAAAAATACAAAAAAATACACAACTAAAATTTAAAAAGTTAAAAAAAATCACAACTTTAAATTTCTTCAGTTGCTGTTTAAGGGAATACAAATGGAAAATTACTTAAAATGATTATTGGCATTTGAGTGAATCAAAACGAAACTCAACTAGTGACATACAATATTAGAATAACCTGCTATCTCCCAATCTCAGACCATTCAAAAGGTATGTCTAATAGGTAATTCATCATTAACTAATAAGTTTTAGAAAATCACTGAAATTTCAATAACAAAGGATGATTGGAAAAAAAAGATCTTTTAGTTTCATGTAAAGACTAAACAATGTCCTGTTTTGATATAACGTTTTGCTCAAGTGAAACGATTGATAGCATTATCTGGATAATGCCATTTTCTTGGGGATGGAAGGTATTAAGATTGTGACAGGGAAATGCCAACTCAGCCTTGAATGATTGTATTTCCGAATTTTCAAGAAATCACACGTTGCTAATAAAATTTTCTCGAAAGACTTGCTGCAAACTTGATTTCCCGATAAAGAATGCTGATAGGCGAACCACTAAACGGAAGTGATGGAATATCTGGCGTTCGACATCAACGCTGCTCGTAGATGACATATCATTAGACGACAGTTAACAACTGACGGAAGAACCCCAGGCCTCTTCCTGTTTTTTGTCTTCAAAATGATAACATCCTGTCTTCTATAAAGATAATTAATATTTATAGATTCTTCTTTAAGCATCACTTCCTTATCGATTTCGTTTAAAATATTACAAGTAATGTATATAGTTGGGAATCTTAGTTTACGAACAAAGTTGAAGCAAAACATCAAACAATTCCAAAAACATAAAAGTTCTACAAAGATTTGAGAGATAATCTGTAAGAGTGAACGTATAACAACGCCAAGTTGATAAGAGGTTCCTGAAAGAATCGAAAACGCAGGATTCTATTTGTGTCTAAAATAAGCACATGATGGTGCCAAAAATTCCAGTAGAAAAGCATTAGAATCAAAACATAGGATTCTATTTATGTCTTAGATAAGAACATGAAGGTGTCCATAATTTCCAGTAGAAACACAGAGTTCTACGAATTTACGTCTTAAGCAAGAAATATTAATCCTGCTTTTAATTCTCTCAATCGTAATAGTTCTATTGTAATAGTCTGTTTATATCAATTAATTTTAATGGGATATAAATAGTTTTAATAAATAATCCATGTTAAATAATTTTTTCATGAAATAGAAAATAGAAGAAATCCAAATTGAAACTTCACATATAGACAACAACTGAGGCAATTACTGTTCGGTTTTGTTTACGAGAGCCTTCAACGCTTTTGCGCATGCGTCAGGTCTCCTTTGATTTCTTCAAAGTAGGCTGAGGAGAAACAAAGAGGGGATGTTTACTTTTAATAGTGTACTAGTTAGTTTACTAGTAGCTGCGTTCTATTTGCCCTTTTCGGGAAAGAATTATGGAAAGAATTAATACTATTGCAAAAATGCTCCTCCGATATTTTTTTCTTAAAAGAATTTCTTAGGAAAGTATCCATCTCAGCGTATCACCCCCTCTGCGGAGTAAAATCGTCAACCAATTATGGTTCTAGCTTTTGAAAACGAACAGTAGTCATTTTAATATTAATATAATACAATTTCGAAACATGCAAGAACTTTTGTATTATATTAATATTAAAAATCCAGTTGTTTATATGTGAAATGGAAAACTGGTATTGTTTGGATTGAGCAGATGATAAAAATTCAAAATAGCAATAGGCTTTTCGTTGGAATTGTTTTATGACTTTAATAAAAAAAATTAATAATAAAATTAAGAATAAAACTTCAAGGAAAGTTCTTTCAGATACTTCTTGCTGCTATTAGAATTGCTAGTTTAACATCTGTATCAAAAACCATCTTATTCCGGAATAGTTCAGTTAAGAAATCTAATTTCAATTGTGATTTAACCCTTTACGAGAGAATTTTTTTTTTTTGCATAAAATTTGTAAGGTACCTCAGCCATATAACGCCATGTATACCTTTAACGCCACCTACCAAATTCTTCATAAATGTAAGAGATGGCGGTACTGCACGAAAGTAGTTTCCATTGACATGCCGTCTAGTGTTAAAGTGAGTTACTAGCAGACCGCCAACATTTTCGAGTGAAATTTTATTTCCACCTTTTCGTGTCGAGGACTGGTTCTGAAAGGCTTCACTATATCAACGTAAGATAAAATATAGATTTTTTAATTTTCAGCAAAGATTAACTATATAAACTTTTCTTGATTCTTGAAGATTCTTCTGTATAGATAAGTTAACTGTTATTTTTAAAATTCGGAAATTGTAGACAAACAAGTGTATCATGTGATCCATGTGCTCAGTAGCGCTTTAACGCCATAGTGGTGTTAATGGTCTACATATACGATTTTAGGTTACATACGACATTTATAAGTTACTAATATGTTTCATGAAAATATAGATTTTTATCTTATTTATTATTTTGCTTTTATAATCGGAAAATGCCGAAATTAATTAATTTTTACATTTCCTCTTTTATTTCAGCGACAGATTAGAAAGACTGCGTTAATTTCAAGTGATTTTTTATTATTTTTTACAGAAAGTCAAATTTAGTTGCTTTTTACTGTAATTTTGTACAAATAATGTTTATAATGATGGAATAAGTCTTAATTTTAAGTAAGTTAAGTTACTAGAAAGTAGGTGGCGTCAATTGGACCAGGTGTTCCTAATAACGCCAGTTTGCAAAGTTTTTTTATTTGAGTTCTTATACTTCTCCAGTAAAAGTTATCATGTTTCATTATGGTATGCTTCAAACAGAAGATTAAACTTTCTTGCTCATAATTTTCGTGTTTCGATACACCTTATTTCCAGACTTACAGTAATTTAAATATTAAGGTGACGTTATTTGGACAGGGTACCTTATAAAAATAATGTCAATGTTTGCTAGCGACAAATAGCGCATCCTCGGTAAATTAAAGTTACGATAAAAATAGTATTGTAATTTGAAATCAAGTAACTTCATCCAGCGTGTCACTCAACTCTCGTAAGAGATTCAAAGTTTATATCTGAATATTACTGCTATTTTAAATTCGCTTTAGATTTAAACTAACAACTTGATTAACAAACTTCAAAAGCATCGCAAAAATAGCTTTAATAAATTCGAGAGTTTATTTAATAATAAAACTGCAATGTACCAATGACACTTCAAAGCATTTCCCAGAAAGGCATTACTTATATATATAAGGTAGGTTGCCCAAATAAGGTCCGGTTCCAAATAAGGCCCATCCTTCGTTTTATTAATAGAACGTTGACAATTTACCAAGATAGTTACGTTTCAGACAGGTCCTGGCTTCTAGCGGCTACACCAAAAATTAGGTCCGTTGAAGTGGACTATTTCGCCATGTTTGTTTCAGTTGAACAGTAAAAGTCGTCCAAAGCTTTTCTCGCTACTATTTCAACTTAATTTGAAAAATCGTCCCCATTTTTTGGCAGCATCACATACATGCAGTGGCGTAGCAAGGGGGGGGGAGGTCAGCCATCCTAGGGGACCCCACCTAAGGAAAATTTCCTTTTTTTTGCTTTTTTTTTGTTTGTTAAATAGGAAATTCCCTTTTTATTTTTTTGGTTGTTAAATAGAAAATTTCCTTTTTTTTTTTTTGGTTGTTGCTTAATAATGGAACTCCCGCCCCGGGCCCCCCAAGACGTTGCTACGCCACTGTATACATGGACATGTTTTATGTCATTTTAAAGTATGTCATTAGTAGAATAATGTAGAATAATTTGATATTTGAACAGGGGCTCCAAATAAGGCCGTTCAGTTATATTTTCAAAACTGTTATTACAGAAAGAATTTCAAATGCAACTAATTCTAAATTCACTTTTTCATAACAGCACACCTTAAACTACCTTTCAAGACAGTTTCAGAATTTTCACTCTTGCAGAAGAATTATAAAAAATCTTTAAACGTTAGGTGGGCCTTATTTCGTGCAGTTATCTTATATATATATATATATATATATATATATATATATTTCTTTTACACTTCGGACTTAAAATCATGAGTACCCAATTTCAAAAACCCACACACAAATTAACCACTTGGAGGTCACCCAATCTTAGACAGGGTGAATACCAAATTGACCATGTCGCAATTTCTAAAAAAAATATAAAAGAAATTCTAAACGTCAGAACTCGCAAAGGCGCCTTCGAATCAGACCATCATCTTCTCCAAATAAAGACAAAATTCCAACCCAATAGACGGCAAAAATGCCCACCCAAAAATATCAAACCAGATCCCGAATACCTGAAAATCAACAAAGAAAAAATCATCATGCTAATTAATCAGGAGAAATCAACAGACTGGAAGAACTAACAGAGAAAATTCAGGACGCCATGAAACTAGGTCAACCCCCTCGCACTAGGAAACATCGCTGGTGGAACGCAATCTGTGATCAGGCAGTCGACAACCGAATAACTGCTTGGAAAAAGTTTAACAGTCACAAAACGGAGGAAAACTGGGTGAACTTTCTTAAAACTCAAAAAGAGGCCTCAAAAATAATTAGAAAAGAGAAACGAGGATATGACAACAACAGACTCCACGAAATCCAGCAAGACTTCACTAAAAATAATACAAGAAATTTCTATAAGACTTTCAGAGAAAACCTACAGGGTTACCAAACACCCAGCCTGTGATTCAAAAAACCCGACGGCTCGTTGGAAACTAACCCAAAAAATAACTGCAAAATTTTAGCCCAATATTTCAACTCCCTTCTCAACTGCAAACCACCCCAAGAAAAATTTGACTTCATCCCGCCAGTATTCACGCACCCAGACTCACAAGCCCCAGATCTCGAAGAAATTACGGAGATAATCAAACAGCTCAAAAACAACAAAGCACCAGGAGAAGATGGGATTATCGCTGAACTCTGGAAACTGAACGACCATACATTAACGCAGAAACTTCATCACATAATCTCAGACATATGGACAACGGAGCAAATACCAGATGACTGGAAATGCGCCCTGATTCACCCGTTACACAAAAAGGGTGATAAGACGGACATCAACAACTACAGAGGAATCTCCCTACTCCCAGTTGCTTACAAAATCCTCTCCAGAGCACTTTTAAACAGGATAGAATCCCAAGCGAATCCACTAATTTGCGAGTACCAGGCCGGATTCAGAAAAGGGAGATCATGTGCTGAACAGGTCTGGAGCTTAAAAACGATATTACAAATGAGGAAATGCAGAAATTCAGTAATTACATTCATCGACTTCAGAAAAGCGTATGATTCAGTAGACCGCGAAACCCTCTTCAAAATCATGGAAGAATTCGGGATCGACCGAAAAACCCGAAAAATCACAGAACAGACACTTACAGGAACAACGTCCAAAGTGAAATTCATGGGCGAAATTTCAGAGCCCTTCGAAATCAAAACTGGAGTCCGACAGGGGGACGGACTATCCCCAATCCTCTTCAATATTGTTTTGGAGAAGATCATAAGGGAATAAAACCTCACGTAAAGGGCATCCAAATTGGTATCAAGAAAGGGAATCGATTTAAAATCAAATGCCTCGCGTTCGCGGACGATATTGCAATTATCACAAACAACAGAGCTGAAGCAATTCACGCAGTGGAAAAATTACATGAAATTGCACAAAAAACCGGACTGCAAATCTCTTACGAGAAAACCCAATATATGGAAAGGCGGCCAGAAAATAAATCTCCTTTAATCACAAAATACGGTAAAATCGCACAAGTTCGCCATTTTAAATACCTTGGTGAAACCATACAATGCTCAGGGCTGAACCGAATCGCCAATGAACAAAGAGTCATCAAACTCCAGAAGGCCTACAGGCTAACATGGACTCACTATAATAAGAAATGCATTTCGACAGACGCAAAATTAAGGCACTACAAAACAGTGATCCTTCCTGAAGCAACCTATGCAGCTGAAACTATGGTAATCGACGGTCATTCCAAAATTAGGGAAATAGAAAAGCAGGAACGAAAAATTCTCAGGAAGATTTACGGGGCAATTAATAAAAACGGCATTTGGATGAAGAGACCTCAGAGCGAACTCTATCAAAAGACCAACACAATAACAGAAGAAATCAGGAAACGCCGAGCAAAATTCTACACACATATCTATAGAATGGAAAACTCTAGAGTGGCAAAGAAGCTACTCGATATCATAACAGAGAGTAAATGTGGTACAGAATGGCTGAAAGAGGTCCAGAGAGACCTACAACAGATTAACATAGAGAATCTCGATGACCGCACGGAGAGCCGGAATAAAATCATGAATGTAAAAGTTAAGCAAAGAACATCGCGACAACCTGGGAAAAAATGGACGGAGGAACGGAGGAAAGAGCATTCCGAGAGGATGAAGAGATTCTGGGAGGAAAAGAGGAACAACAAGCAGAGATGAAATCATGAACTCAAGTTCAATCGCTCTCCTCAAGGGGAACAATCGATATAATAATAATAATATAATATTTCTTTTACAAAAAAAGATTCGTTAGATTTTCGTAAAATGTTGAAACATTTTAATTCTAGTTTGAGATTCTCAGAATATTTTTGTTTCAAAGATCAACATGTCTTTCTTTATTGTTTATTAATCTTGTTTTTGCTGAATTGCTCCCATTCAATGAAGAATATTGATTTTCAGGAAGCTTCTCTATCTTTCCTTTTTTTTTTTTTACATTAATCTCCTTTTTAAGTAGGGTAAAAAAAAATAGAAAAATAGAAATGAAATCTTTAATCTCTGTTATTAGTTCCTCATGAATATTTTGTCATCCAATAAAAAGGAAGATTATTTTCTTCGGGCTAAAAGATTCCTTGTTTCTTTTTCACTCTACTGTTTCTGTGGTGAAAAAGAATAACAAAAGAGAAGATTGTTTTCTGAAAGCTTTAAGAAAACTTCACATAAAACTACAAACTTTCGCTGTGATCTTAAGTAGGGAATGTACTTAAAGTTCGTGTCCCCCCCCCCCCTTCTTCGGTTATTCAAGTCATCTACAACTTTTGTCAATTTTAAATACTATTGTGATAAAAATGTGACATTTTGTAAAATACTCCGTAGAAGTTAAATCATTGTAGTTTTAATTTATGACATGCAGATTAATATGTAATTGGTAGTTCTAATAGTAATAATTCCCAAAGTTGGAAAACATTATTAGAAACATTAAAAATATTTGACATTAAGTACTCAGAATTTTGCAATTGAAAATTATAAGATTTAGGAAGATCATTATTACTCCCCTAATTGCAAAAATTACAATTTTTAAATATTTTTGTTAAATTTATTAAGAGAGTAAAAAAATAATTCTTAAAATTGAAAATCATAATCATTGGCAACAATTTTATTTGTAAAGTTCCCATATTTCTTTTGTAGATCCCTCCTTCTTCAGCCTCTACCATTAAATATTTCTAACATCAAAAATTTAAATGTAAAAAAACTACATTTAATACTAAAAAGCAAATTTTCAAGAAGATTACGTCTTTTCTTTTTCAAGCCTAAAAATAACAATAATAAGTTGAAGAACAATTAAATTCCTCGAGAAAATATTAACAATATCATTTACTTACAATCTTTGACATGATATAGCTTAACAATTTAGTTCCTTGATTGTAACCTTATTTTTACATTTTGTGGACATTTTATCTACAAAACTTTTAGCTAATCTTATGAAATATTTCTCTATTTCAATACCATCATTCCTATTTATATTTTTTCTTTTTGTGTTCCGGATAAACATACTTTCTATTATCTTTCTTAGCTTGGTGTCTCTTTCAATATATAAAATTTGTATCTCGTTGTTAATGCAATGATTTCTGTTCACATTTTTTTTTACATTTAAATGTAGTTTTTTTACATTTAAATTTGTGATGTTGGAAACAATTTTATTTATTTTTAAAATAACTACTAAGAATATAAATAATGCAAATAAATTGTCATTAGTTTCATTAATAAACTTTAACTGTTAAAATAAAAAATTGTCGGTAAATTGTTCTTCAAAATACTTGTGGATTTAACGTGTGTTTATAATAATATGGTTGAAATTAAGGCCACCACACATGGATGATTGAAGAAATTTTTATATACAAAACAAACTCTTAATTTTTGTATTAGCTACCCAGAAGAGGGGGTGGAGATCACCCCGAAAGATCTAATGTATTCTTTATTTTGTATATTAAAATTTCTTCAATTATCCATGTGTGGTGGCCTTAATTTCAATTGTTCTTCAAAATCTGATAACTTTTTTTTCTTATCACAAATTTGAAATTAGTAATTATTAAAACTGCCAATTACAAATCAAAACCCATTTCAAAAATTGAAACCTTAATGCTTTCGGATTTATTACAATAGTTTTAAATTTTTTACTATATTAGTATTCCAGATTGTTCATTTTTATGCTATACACAGTAGAAATACAGAATACCTCACAGTTGAACACTCCATGAATGCTCAATACCTTACAAATCAACCTTACAAATCCTTTAATATTAGCCAAATGCGAAGGACATTTCCAACGTAAATGTTTAAAATCAATTTACATTGCTATTTCTAATCACGCATATAATGATCACCTTTCAGTTCCTTCTATTCAAAAATATGGCTTCCTTTCTCCAAGAAGAAGAAAGAAATAAAAAGAAAATAGGAAAACATAAGGAAAAAAAATTAATCAACCAACCTCCAACTTCAAAAATGAACTCTGATAGCTCTAATTATTTAATAATCATCATAGTTTTCTAGTTTTATTACAGATAAAAACAGTGATCACCAGGAGTAGAATAATATAAACAATTGGATCTGATCGATCACCAAACAGGAGTTATCCATCGTAAACAGACCCATATGCATTTGTTTACGTCCCAGTTCACCAAACTATCACCAGACGTGCTGTATTCATCCTAGCAATCATGCCAGCATATCACGTGGACAACATTAGACCCCGCCTATTTGGACAATTGAACTTATTTATTGACCTGTTGCAGTAACATTTTATCACTTGAAAAATTCCCCTCTCGGGAGGAAACCTTTTTAGTGTTTTAATTCAATTTTTATGTAATTTTTAATTTTTAATCTCTATTAAATAGTTTAGTCAAGTGTATAGGCGTTAAGAAAAAGGACAATAACTTTCACAGTACACGTAAAAAACTCTACTCCTAATAGGTAATATAAGTTGCAGATGAAATATAAGTTGCAGACAACACGAATACTGGAAGCAAAAAAAGCGCTTGAGGGTTCAGCTGCACTTTAAGATTAAATTGCGGCTAAAGCTTAATGAAAAAAGTTAAAAACTAACATTTCAATTAACGCACATTGAAGTGTTTAATGTTTGTGATAATTATTCTGTCAAATATTAGTGGCTGTATAAATCAACATATTTTAGTTGAATTCTAACTAATCAACTAAAGTATGTTGATTAGTTATAAATATCTCCAATGAAAAGGCCTATCATCTTAATCAAAGGCGTCCTCTAGTGGTGGAAGAAAACAAAATAAGAAATTATAAATCAAGTCAAGAATTACTGGTATTGACACCAGTAGATAGATGACAAGATATCATCCAGAGAATATTTGAGTATCAAAGCCGATCAAGTGCATCCTGAAATATTAAGCTTTTTCTGGACGACAATACAATTATATTTATCTTTAATATATCTTGTAAATAATTTACTGCTAGAAATCCTATGAATATAATACCACTCCTTTAATTAATTCCCACAATATTTCGTCCTTCTTTGTGAAGGACATCTTCAGGTGGGATCAGAAGACAAGAAACTATTCTTCTTCCTCTACATTTTATAAGGATTACAAATAAGATCTAGAAATAAAATATTTTCGTATAAAAGTTAACAATTGAAAACCATTGTATTCACTAGCGTAGTTATTAATGATGATAACAATTTTCAGCATAATGTACACACATATTTACATTTTATTTACAGTTTGTATACAGGATTATCGGATTCTAAAAACAGGTCAAAGTTATAAAATCCCTGAAGGGTCGGATTCTGGCAGATGAGGTCATCTTTCTCGAAGCTCTCTGTCAGGTCCGTGTTTGAAAGAGGGGAGCCAATCAGCTGGTCGAACTCCCTTCCGGTTCAGCCAATCGCATCGCACTTAACTGGCCAATCCGGGAAGGTTTTCGACATTGGGTAGCTGGGGTCGTCTCTCCCGAAGCTCTCTGTCAGGTCCGCCGACATTGCATCATATCTAAAAACATATTTTTTCATAAATAGTATTTAATTGTGCAAAGAATTGTATATAATTGTGCAAGAATGGTTTTCTGAGCAAGAGAAGGATTTCTCTCATCTTCCTTCGCCTCCACAGTCTCCAACCTCAATTCCACTCAGCATTTTGTGGAGCAAATTGTAAGGCATCTTTCGTACAGACCAAAATTACAGAGAAAGTTTCTCTGTTCGTTTTCTTTCTTGTGTTTTTGTCACTGAAAACAAGGAATTGTGTTCATTCAGACGGGAAAAGAAAGTGAAGGAAGAATTCCTGTGATTGGTGTTTACATCTTGCGCATCAAGCAACGATGAGATAGCACGTTTTGGCAACATCTGTCTAGATCTCGCAAAATGACAAAAACATTGCATTGATAGATCTTTTTTTTTTTTGGCTGCTGCCTTTTTTTATTTGATGAAGATGAAGAAAAATAAGTCGTTGTCGGTGAAGTCCGGTAGACGTAGAAAAGTGACTTATCGTTTCTTTATGTTTCGGAAATGAGTTGCCACCGCAAGGTTGACATCTTTACATTGAAAATAACCGAATCTCGTATGAGATCTGAGAATGCTGAAATTTTTAGATTGCTTCTAAAGCTGCTTTCCTTGTAAATTTATTGTCACAATATATATTACATTCTTAGAATAAATATGAATTTGGATTCAACATTTCATTACTGTTTCTATACTCTTTCTAAACCACTATAATTAAACTGGCGCATATTTCATTATTATCGTTGGTTTGGTATGGCTTTACTACTCCATGATCTGTGATTGGTTGCTATTAATAACCAAAGACAGAAAAAAATAGAGGCATTTCCATTTCCTATTCTTCCACAAAAAACAGAGACGGAAGCAAATTCACATGGTAAAATAGTCGTAGTAGTAGTAAAACCAATAAACAAAGTTCTATATGTGGTTTGGCCATAAACGATCCCATAAATGTTTCTTGCATTTGTAAGAATGGCTTTCTTTGGACCTAAATACGCTAGACATAGAATCAGTTCGCCGTGAATACATATTTTGCAATTTTCAATAAATGAGGCTCTCATTTTTTTGGGTAGTGTATATAGAAGTTATATATGTTATACAGGAAGACAGAGAGAACCAAGACAAAACGTTTTCGTCAATGAATGTATGTCCTCTGACGGCAGCCTTCGGTGCTTGAGGGCACTATTTAGGACAAAATCAGCCAGAGATAAGAAATGAAACATCAAGACAAACCTAAATGAATGGAAACAACCAATTCACAATGTGAACAGTATTTTTATTCAAAGAAGGTGCTCAAAGTTTCTGGCAGATGCCACTGCAAACGTGCAAAATGTTTGATAGTTCGGGATAAGCCAGTTTGGGAAGTGCTGTTGATACAATCCCATAGCAGCTCTTCCATTTCATTGGCAGCCCATACGAGAAATACAAGTCAGCCATCTCAGTCAGTCGTATCACACACGTAATGTGTCCGATTTATCAATACCGCGGCAAACATAAGTCAACTTTGCCTCTCTAACCGATTACAACGTCGCATCGCTAAATATCGCCCTCTAGCAATGAAGAGTGCCGCCAGCGAACATAAATTTGTCTTGGCACTATCTCTCATTAAAATTTACAGAGAGTTTTGATAAACCCTGTATATACTGAACATTCTGTGTATTTATTGACTTGGGTATAGTTAAACCAGTTTTCACCCTGTTCTTTTAATAATTAAATTAGCTCCAAATATATTAAATTTATATACTATTAGCAGCAAAGCCTGTCGGACGACAGGCATAAAAAAATCCGAAAAATCATTTTATTATCAACTATCAATTATAAAGTAAATATCTCCTTATAAACTACTTTTTTTGTAAAAACAGCATCAGATCCTTCTATCAGATGTCCTTGATCTATTCGGTCAAGAATTTTGATTTTAACGTCGCAAGCACGACGTGCTCGAGAAATAACAACATATAACTGTACATGACTAAAAAAAGGCTCTGGTAAATAAATATCAACCAAGAGTCTGTCCTTGTAAAAAAAATTTACTAAAAGTAAGAATGAATAATTATTATTTTTGACTCATAACGCCGAAAGGCATTTAAAACTCACCTTTGTATAATCTAAATACTGCGATAACTTGTGAACGAAGCTTCTATGGCAAAAATGGTTTTGAGTTTCGAAATCAGCGTAAACAACTGAGTAAGTATACCAAATTTCATTAAAATGGGTGCGATGGTAACAAAATTATTTGGTTTTGAACGTATGTTTTGTTAGAATTTCAGTTGTCGAGGTCAGTTCCCAAGAATAAAATGTCATGGAAACAACATGGAATGACAAAATGAACTAATATTTTCATTCAATTTGAGCACCCTTGATTCAATGGTACCATTGAGAACCTGTGATCTATTTTAATAGCTTAATTATATCGAGTTACAGACAGACAGACAGACGAACTTAGCCAATTATATAAGTTGATATTTGATTCGATTGATGATT
>JAFIDM010012231.1:54101589-54138153 GCA_023159025.1 Thereuonema tuberculata | reverse complement strand
CCCTATTTAAAACAATGGAATATTAATAGAAATAGAATAAAAAAAAAACCATTGATTTAGATTTCAATGGCTTATCAGATAACTTAGTCTATGTGTCTGTATTCCTCCCTCCAATCTCTAATAAAATTGCTGAATGCATCTTCCTGAAATTTAGTGTGCATATTTAATAACTAGAGATGGTCTAACGTCTGTATTAACTTTTCAAATGGGGTCCATGTCAAGATTAGCGTGTGAAGACAATAAAAATTCTTATAGAAAAGCATCGGAATCTAAACAATGAATTTCTATCGTATTAAGTAACGTAACACATAGCTTATGCATTTGTCTACGTGAGCATTTCTTCTTTGTCTGCTTTTTACGCACATCACGCTAAAACCGCTGGACGGATAAAATTGAGTACCTGCTTAATTAGCTTCCAACTTAAAGCGTAGACTCATTTATTTGGTGTATAGAAAAAACAAAACAACAAAAACAAGTGAATATATATTATCCATTCTGTGTGTATAATCATTAATACAAAGGACCAAATACAAAAACAATAGAGATGGAAGAGTACCTTCGCAACATGTAATGAAGTTATTTATTATTTATATCTCTATTGTTTTTGTGTTTTTGGTCCTTTGTATTAATTATTAAAAAACAAGTGAATGTAATTTTGTGTTAAAGCGTAAATTTAAGGGCGACCCATAATATCAATAACTTTTAAAAAAATTAAAAATAATAATAAAAAAAGGAAGTGTATATACGAAAAAGTGAAGGAAAAAATTTAAAAAAAAATAGGAAAATAAGAAAAACAAAAAAAAGCAAAAAACAAACAAAACAAAACAAAAAAAAACACTCCGACATTCAGAAAAAAAAAAAAGAAAGCAGATATACGGATTTGAACCGACAACCCTCAGTGTATGAGTATGAGTGTATGAGTATGAGTATAAGCATCAAACTAGAGCTGAGAACTGAAATCAGATGGTTGCAATTCTAACATTTAATGAAAATTAATTTAACATTTAATTCAATGAAAACAATGCCAAATATCTCGAATAGAGAAGGATGGGGCCCTCAAATTGCCACATTCCTACGGTCTTTGGGCCTCTGAACACGATGTTGAACTCCGTTTGTAGATCCGACCTTCCATTCGTCTTCACTCTCTTTACCCGTTGTCTACACAACTGGATGAACAAGAATTTTTTTTGCGAACTTACAGCTGAGTAGTTAATATATTCTTCAAAGTTCCTTTCTTTTGTGTTGGATCACAGTAAAATGATAACACGAGAAAATGCTGATTTCGAACATCGTTGTGAGATTGAATAGCATTAAGCTGTCTTTAAAATAGTTTTTAGAATTTTAAATATATTTTTCGAAATATAAATCATCTATTTAACACTAGCTATTCATCGCATAGTGGAACTGAGAATGCTTCGCTGGTGTGTGTTTGTGTGTGGGGAGGAAGAGTCCATATTAATTGTGTTCTCTTTTTAAGCTGAAGCCTCATATCAAATTTTAAAGAAATCAGCCCAGACATTTCAGCGTGGGTCCACTTTGAAAGATGAAGGGATGATGACAAAATAAGTGGGTGATGTATCTATCTTTTAAATTGGACCATAAATAAGCTATGTACCAAATTTTCTAGAAATCAGTCCTGCCATTTTAAGGTGATGCGCATATACACAGATTGACAGACAAAAAAAATGTTCAAGAGAAATACAGTTGGACCTCTATTTAACGAACCTCTATTTCGCGAATTTCTCTATTTAGCGAACTTTTTTTTGGAACCAAGAACATTTTGTTAATTTCTTCGTAAAATAACCTCCAAATAGCGAAGTGCATTTTCTATTTAACGAACTTTTTCGTGGTATCTATTTTTTTTTTCTCCTTGAAATGTTTTTACAAGGCGCCAATCGCTGTCATTCTTTGCTTTCAACCAGGAAGTCATGATGCAGAAATCAAAAAAACCTTCGTATGATGAAATGCTAAAATCATTTGAAACAATCCGCCGCGGATTACAATTTGAAGAAAATACGCCTGAAGGGGTTTTTGGTGCATTGCAAAGATGCGAGACCTTCTATGAGCTAAAACACTTTTTCAAAAAAAAAAAAAAAACTCAGACAAAATTAACAGACTTAATTAGTAAAATTTAAGTATGGTGTGGTAATGTATGCTTTATGTCATTAAAATTATTACTTTTTTAATAATATTAAATAATATAATATTATTAGAGTCATTTAAGCCATTTAGGGATCTTTATTAATTAACGACCAAACAAATGGGAAGCTTTCCGTTAGGTAACTTATCATCTGCAAGTATTGAGCATAGATGTATTACTTCGACTAAACATTATATTCTAAAGCATATTTATTACAATCATTTTTTTCCTCCATAATGTATATTATAGCTCTCTATAAAAAAAAATACCCACAAAATTTTACCATAGGTCATGAATTAATGTCTGAAAAATGTACAATTGTCAGAGTCGCTCCGATTCATTGGAAATTTACGTCAATATGGCTAAAATATAATTAACTAGTGATAATATATATGCCCGTCAACAATGACGGGATAAGAATGTGACGGCTTTTAGTTGAGTTGGAGTATTTACGCTATTCATTTGTAATTTCTTCATTCATGTCGAGATATGTCTCTAACAACTCTTCAGATGGTCGCTGGAAAAAAAATGAACATTGAAATTTAAATTTTAATCTTGTAGGCTAAAATTAATGAGTTATTTTCTTTTTTTCTCTAGCTCTTCTCTCATTGCGCCACACATACACAACGGGAGTGATAAGCAACAATATTTCGAATGTAGTCCCCGTGGCCTAATGGATAAGATGTCTGACTTCAAATCAAAAGGTTGCAGGTTCGATTCCCGTCGCGAACGTTTCATTGTATTAATTTTTTCACAGGAAATTAACAATTGCGCCGGACAGATAAACAGAGAAATAAAAGATTTTAGTAATATAGATTCAAATGTCAAAGCTGACGGTAATTTCGATCTTCAAATAAGGAGGTTTTTGTAGTTTTGAGCACCTTTATACAATTATCCTACGGTCAAAATCCCGATTGTTAAAAATCTAAAATATTAGCTCAGTAGGAATAAAAAGAAACTAAGAATAATTCTTTATAATTAACATCTGTCATTTAAATGTGATTTTTTTTTTCTAATTTGTTACAAGAATTCACTTAAGTCTAAATTCCATAACACAAATTTTTCAATTATGTTTCGAAAAGCCTTGGGACTCGAAATTAGCGTGGGTATTGTTAAAATCCCCATTTCATTACACTAATTAACGCTATTCATTAAATAACGCTACCAAAACAAACGTAATCATGAGATTTTAAATTTAGTTTCGCAGTGGATGAGAATTTGGATCCACCTCGCAACGACATCGTAATTCAGGCAACTGGTGAATTCCTGTGGTTTCTGTAGAATTATGAGATTTGAGGTATTTGTCGCTGTTGAAATAGGTGGTCGTCACCACTGCTTGTTCTCATGATACCTTAAACACTTCTCCAAAGTATATGTGTTAAGTGAAATATTTGAAACAAGAGGAAATTCCCATTCAGAAACTTAAAACAAGGGCTTTCGACTAGTTGACCCACCTTAAGATTTATAAGTTTAGAGATTTCACTTGAAAACATTTAGAAAGATTAAAAGTTTAAAGTTAAATTAAAGCATTTTAAATATAGAAAATAAGTAATTATTGAATCCAAAATAAAACATCTAGGAAAAGTTTTCATTGAAAAAACTGTAAGGAACAAAATATTAAAAATAAATAAATAAAAAGGTTTAAAAGAATACTTCAGAAAATGATAAACTAAGAAACAATAAAAATTATTAAAATCAATAATTGTAAAAGAATATAAACTTTAATTTAGAAAACAATAAGAAAATAAAAGATTTTGGAAAATTATATAAAACGTTAACTATTTGAACAAGTAATATGTAAAGCTATATTTTAAAAAGAGGAAAAAGAAAAAAAGAATATAGTTTGATCATATACATATCCTCGAGCAATTATAGATTTTATTTTTAATTTTCTAAAGAATCTTGTTCTTTACACATCCAAACAAACTTGGAATTCCGGAGCAAAGGTCAAACCAGAAAATAATTTTAAAAATGATGACTTCTAAAAGTACCGGTAATAAGTAAATAGTATATTACAAATTTAACAAAGTGATAACATCATAGGAAAATAGGCTAAAAACAGTTTTTTTGTTTTAATTTCAAACGATAAATTAGACTTTGAAACTGGATCTTTTAATTGCTTACTTGTGATACTTAGTAGTATTGCTTAATTCCAATTTTAAAAATTACGTAAAAAAATATTTTTTTAATAAAAATAGGACAATTTTCTCATTCTATTAAGTAAATTTGAATAAAAAACGATGTCTTTCTTTGAAATACGTTCAAATAACAGCTTATTCAGACTGCGATTAGTAATCGAGTGGAGAGATGTCATGAAATAGAAGACAAATTCTACAAGCAGGTCCTTATTCAACAGTTAAAAAGCATTCCGGAATGAAGCTGTTAAATGGCAATATTTATTTACATTTAAAGTTTCCATAACATATGCTAAAATGTTGCACTTTAGAGTTAATCGGTTATTCTACAAATTCCAGACTAACAATTGTGATCTTTGTTAGAATCTTCTGGAAGCTTCTTGATGACTCTTTCAAAGCAGAAAGAGAAAAAATATCACATGAGTTAAAGCAGAATATTTGGTAGATGATGTGGAGAGGCTCTTCAGTGGTAATCACTTAAATTGAGAGTCCTTCAAACATACAAGTCCACATAAAGAATTTCAAGTTATCTGCCAAGATAGGTCGAAGAAAATCTACTGATTCACATTCGTGTCGTTGCTGAGAAAGAGTCAGTATCTGAGAGTCAGCTACAATTTAGAAAATTTGATTATATTAACATTTGTTTCCAACAAATTTTAAATCTTCTAGGTTTTTTTACAAAAAGAAAATTACATTTTTTTTCAGAAATGTTAATAAAAGGTTTAAAGGTTTGTTATATTTTTATATACAGTATATATTTTTGAATGGAACAAAAAATAAGTAAATATTCAGAATTTTTTCTAAACTGTTTACCTTTTAATTTATTAATAAAATGAACTTATTTTTCTAAACGTACAAAACTTTTCAGATTTTCAAAATTTACATAGATATAAATTATTTACAATTATTGATTTCGCTATTTTATAATGTTGAACAGTAATTATTTATTTTACTGATAAAAAAATAAAATAGAGCAGTAATACTATAATAAGCTTACGCAATCAATAAAAAAAGTAACAAGTTTTAAAAAGGAGTAGGGGAGAGTGTTATACCAAGGCCATAGTGTACTTTGGACCAATTTGAATATGTGCTGGGATCTTTCATAGAACTATGTCTTTCTTAGTGACGTACTTGACCACCAGTCTGCGTTTGGACATGTTTGTGTAAGGATTACATATGCTGGAGCAAAAAGTTATTTTTACGAGTTAAAAGTAAATTTTTCGCTCTGATTGAGTGAGAGTTTATTTTCATCTGGCATATAAGGATCATTTACTTTATATTCGTTAGAATTCCCGTTATTTGATGAATATCATGGTGGTGAAACTTAATTTGGTTGTATGGTAGAGTGCAGGCAGCCATAATTTTTGAAGTACAGAATCTTGGGCCATAACTGCGAGCCATAACTGCGTCTTGTACCTTGGGCCAATGGTTTATGGTACAAGAGGTTGCAATATATTTTGTGTTTTGTGTTTGAGTGGTTGATACCATGGACAGCAATGCCTCGCAACCTGTAGCCTCGAATGCATTAAGAAAATGCCCTTGATGCGAGTCATTCCGATGAAAATATTTCGTACAGTGAAAAATATTAATCAATAGCTCCGAATTGTTAATGGAAGACTATACTTCGCCTTCTTTCCATTTAATCTTCCTTAAGTGTGCTTCAAGGTAAAGGATGTATTGAATCTTGGTCCGCTATGCTACAAAAAGTTGTTGTTTTTTTAAATTGTTGAGCTGACTTAATGGGTTATTTCCAAAATAAATATGTAAAAAAAGGGCTCAAAGAATTAATTGAGTTTAAAAAAACCGAAAAAGTGCTATTAAGACTGAATTTATTACGATATTTCAAAAATGTTACCCTAGGTACAACACTCTTCCCACGTCAAACTTTTTTTATAGTTAATATTTTCCAACTATTGGGAATTATAAAGGAAATTAGCAATTAAAAACAAAATAGCAGATATTAAAAAATGTCTAAGTACTTATAGTTCCAATGAGCTTCATTCTTTGTTTTCTTGAATCAAAATTTACATTAATTTTAAAGAGCTGAAACAACCACATTTTCTGAAGAAATCCTTTACCATGTTTATTCTTTTTACTTTCTTCATACAGTAGTAGTAATGGGAAACTATAATAATTATGTGACGACATACAAATAGAAAATATATCTATAATTTTAATTTCTAATATAACAATATCATTTATCAAACAAACTAATTAAAAATTATTGTCACACATTTAAAAAATTCAAGTAATTAGGTTAAAATGTCTTGATAAAAAGTATAAAAAGCATATACTTAATTACAGTTTTTTTAGGTCCGAATACTTATATATTTAACATATACTTAACACAGTGCAACGTTTTTAGACTTTTTATCAAGAAATTTCAACTTAATTACTTGATTTTCTAAATGTGTGACAATAATTTTTAATATGTTTGTTTGATAAAAAAAAATTACCACACTTTAAACTAAAACATTAATAGCAACATCATTTAATATCAATGTCCTCTTTTTAACGGAAAAAGATTACTGGCTGCGAAGAATAATTGAGGCTGCATTTTTTGGAGTACCATCTGTGTGCTCAGATATGCTAGATTGCTTGTATGACTATTTGTTATTGAGAATTTTTGAGCGCGTTAACTCGAAAAATAATTAAGATTTCTACGACAATGTTCCTTTTTAAGAATATAATTTATTATCCAGATCTGATTCAATTTTGTTATATGCATTATGAATGTGAGCCACTTACATTAGGCCAAAACACTGAAATTCAGATATTTAAAACAAAATGTGCTGATCAACATCAAACTTTATATTTAAAGTCCCGCGAACACCAAGCAATTTTTCAGCAACTTAATCGTCCGATTTTGACGTCACGAGTTGATATAAACTTTTGTCAAACCCCGAACACCATGCAACTCGACAAGAAGTCGGCGGTGATAGAAGGAATCCAATAATTCAATGCGTTTCACAAACCCGATGTGGAAAATACGAAAAAATCGAGGTTTTGAAACCTCTCTGATAAATTCTGCCGCATACAATTTCTGCATTTCAGTATAAGCTTTATTTATGCATGAAAGAAACTTGCAATACTCTTGATATTCATTGAGTACGAGCATGTCTTAAAATCGAATCGAATCATTTTGGACGCCATTTCTTCCATGGGCGTGACGTCACGAGTGACGTGTTCCAACGCTGCTCTGTGATTGGGTAATTCCCAGTGACTTCGATGCAATTTTTCGAGTTGCAGGTGTAGAAACAACTCGAGTCGGATGACAAAAGTTGCGGTCAAGTTGCATATAATTGGGCTCAAAACTGTCTATATCAACTCGTGACGTCAAAATCGGACGAATAAGTTGCTGAAAAATTGCATGGTGTTCGCGGGGCTTAAGAGTTATTACTGTTCAGGCTTGGTTTCATTTGTTTTTTGTAGTCCTACTAAGGGGATGATTCACAAAATGAACCATATTCTCTACTCTTAAATAACTTTTCTTCTTTGTCTTCTTCTACAGCTTTTCCCACTTTTATATTCTTAAATAACTCAAGAGGAATTAATTATTTTATATCAAATTTGAATTTTGATTTTCGTATTTAGATTTTTGATGTTCACAAATCCACTTATGGGCCACTATCAAATGTGGCCTCAAACTTAAAATTCCTTTAAAAATTAAATAATAATGCACTGATCTACATCAAATTTAATATTTAAAAGTCTCCTTTTTTTATGTACTTCTCTTCAGAGTTTGAATTTGTTAAGGGCAAGTGTACGCTTTGGATCGAAAATTCTGCGCCATAAATAAGTCAGAGTGGTTTAAATTCATAGTTTATATTTAGGATTTTATTCTTATTGCCCAGTCCTGCCGTTCCATAATACATTAACAATATGGCCCAAAATAATTCAACGACTATTAATTAATTCGCATGAAATATTGTACATATCTTATACAATAAGATTTGGTGTACATAAAGCTGTTTTATGAGCAACTGTTAAATGTGGTGCTCTTAATAAATTGAAAGAATAATTCATTTTCAATTATGTACTTTATGCTTTTTTATTTTATTTTGGAGCATGTTTATAGTATGAGTAGAGATTATACTTTTTATTCACATATAAGTTACTTTTAAGAACTTCTTTGTTTAGAGCCAAACTATTTGAATGAAACATTTTAGTTTCAGTAACTTGGAGTTCCCTAATATGGAGAAAATCTTTGATAGTTTCCTTTGCTATTTTATTTCTAAATCTATACATTAGTCTTAAATATTTGTTTATTTTCTGTTTTAAATCAGGTTGACATCAGGTGGTGAATTGACTTTTAGTTTAATTGGAAAGCTTGGAAAAAGGTCGAAATGTAAAACTTCAAAGAATACCAGAATGCTTTTCTAGAACTTATTCTTCGAAATTTCTCAATTGCTATCATCTTTCTTTAATTTTAGGTCTACTATCTGGCTTAAGAAATGGTTTAAGAAGTCCTTAAAAGGATTTGTGCTTATTTAAAATATCGACTTGAAGATTCAGTTCATTACATCTTACAAACCTTCTTACAAACCTAGCGTGCAATACAACATTGTCAATTTCCTAAACTCTCTAGTAATGTTTTTTTTTTCTTTTTTACCGAAAACTGTCGCAATCTAATAAGACTAACAGAAATTTCATCGATGACAGTAACATTTTTAATGACTTTTCTTCAACTCATTATGTTAACCCAATTACTATCAACATAATCAACTTTAAGGTGCAATTGTCTTCATTAACTGTGAGGCAATTTCCTAACGTCAAGGTTAACGTTAAGTCTTTGTTAACGTAAGATCCACAAGAAGGAGTTGATGCTCTAAGAAGATTGTAAATCTGAATTGTAAGCGCGTTTTGTTATATTAAAATATCATTGCTAATTGAAATTTTATAAAATTGTACTATGTCTACGGTGACCAGATTTTTCCAGAACAGACAATTTTCATGACAAAAAAAAAGACTTTAAAAATTAACAAAACCGAAAATCGACTTAAACAACCAGAAAAAAAAAAACATTTTCATGATTAAGATATAATTTCTCCAGAAACTTAATGTTAATATCTTCCAAATGTAAAAACACATTCTTATTTCCTAACTTCTCTATTATCAATATTTCGATCTCTTTTGTAGAGATCATCTTCAGGATTTATGAGTAAAAGAATTCCTGTAGAGGAAGAAGAAAAGAAATTTTCCTGTCCTCATACTTCGTGAAAAAGACCTCTGCAAAAGAGATCGAAATATTGACAATAAAAAGTAAGGAAAGAAGAATGTCTTTTTACATTTGGAAGACTTTCACGATTATTTAAAAAATCCAGTACTATTTTCAGAATCTGGGACATTTTCTCGAATGTACTGGAGAGGGACTGCACTAAAATCCGGGACTTTCCCCCGCAATCCGGGACATCTAGTCACCCTAACCATGTCTTGAAATGATGTGTCAGATGGCATGAATTTCAAATGTATAATATTATCCAAAACCAATGTAGAAATTGACAATCATGACAATCATTTTGAGCTTTGGTGAGCTTTATTTTGTTAAAAATTAAGGCGTTCCAATAATTAATTCAGACAATTTTGATTTCTAATGTCTATTCCAAACAAGAACTTAATGTTTTTTTGAAGTCATCCGTTCCTCTTTCAGTTCTTCACTAATTATAGTAGTTCATTTAGAGGAAACAATAGTGTATATTTATATAGCACTAGAATATAGTGAAGAAAGAATAATCCTCCTAAAAATATGAAAATAACATTTTTTCTAAAGTTTCATTTAAAAATTAGAATCAAATCTTATTATAGCCTATTACGTACGGAAATATAATCCTACATTACCTAATTTTGTATCGTATGGCTTAATAAGTCATTAAATTAGGGTTTTTAATCATCGCTTTTTTTTTTTCAAGAATGAATGAACAGAGAAATGAAAACTTCGCCGCATTTATTTTTGTTTTTTAATCAAGTTGCTTTCACAAAAGAAAGTTTCCCAAGTAAGGAAACGGCTATAATTCTTAATCATGCCTAGAAATCCATCTGAAAGAAGTTATTCAATGTTTATTTAAAGTTTATTTAAAGTTTACAATTATAAAGAAATTACAATAATACACATTATAGCACTGTTTTCATCTATGAACAATTTACAAAAATATCTTTGAGATATCGGAATTGATTATTTGCGATACCTCTTTTGAATTGCAGTATAAATCCTCAACGTCTCAGATTTCTGTGGACTTCAGATTTCTGCAATCTTTCTATTAGATCAGCATAACAATGAATTTGTAATTTATGCTTTTCATCTTTGTAACAACGTAATGGAAGAAATCACACGTCAGTGTCATCTAATATGGAGTACATATGTAAGATAAACACATAATATTTTGTACCTTTGTATTTTTGGAAACATCAGTACAAATCGTTATCTGAAATTAAGTTCTGGAGCTCCTAAAACAATCGGCCAAACGTTAAGGTGCTGAGCTTTGTTATTCAAAAAATTGTCTAATTATCTTTTCGTTTTCATCTTCATCTAAACTGCATGAAATATTTTGAAATTGCAGTTACAATTCAATAAGTTATTCCACAAACTCCAGACTAATAATTTGCGATCTCTCTAAGGACCTTCTGGAAGCTTCTCAATGACTCTTTCAAAACAGGAAGAGAAAAAAAAATTCCACATGAGTGGAAGCGGAATTTTTGGAAGATGGCGTAGAGAGGCTCTTCAGTGGTAATCACTTAAATTGAGAGTCCTTCAAACATAGCTTGAAATTCTTATGTGGATTTCTATCTGCCAAGACCTGTCGAAGAAACCTGCTGATTCAAATGCATATCTAAATAAGACATTTTCGTATCTAGAGATCGAATTAAGTTATAAAAAAAATGATTAAAACTATCGTTATTTACTTTTCATTAGTTTTAAAATTTTTTCATTTATTTCTTTTTAAAAAGTCATAAGAAATAATTTGTAAAAAGGTTTCTTTTTAAAAATAATCCAATAGAAAATGTAAATGTACGAAAAACTTATCCAAAACATTAATGATTAATTTGTTAATAAAGATATACTTATTTATCAAAATAAATAAAAATATTTACTTATTTACGTATGTGTTTATTTACATTTAGTTATTAATTATTATAATTTGAGAACTTGAACTATTTAAAATTTACGTGAATGAAAATTTGTCTCTTTCTTTTATTTTTTTAAAATAAACTTTATAATAGTTAAATCACCACAATCAAATGTGTTTTTTTTGTTTTTAAAGATAGAAAATATTCTGTCATTTAATTCTGTACTGTAATTCAGTTATGCTCGCTTTTATAATATTCTGTAAAACAATTTTGACTACTAAAGATTCTTAATATCGAAAAAACATCACATAATGAAAATTTAAAAATTAACGAACTTTGAAAAGCAGAATTTAGTACTAATGCAGATTTAAAACAAACATCAAATCAAATACAAAAAATTTATAAATTTAAATTTTGAATTAGGTTAAATACTTTCTTGTGGAAAAAATAGCGTATTTTATTCAGCAATAAAATATGTCAATGAGTGCATTAAACTTTATTTTGAAGGGAGATGTGTAAAATTCAAAAATGATAGCCCACATATTTACATAGTAATTCGAAAGCAGACGATTTGAAATAAGGCCATTGAACGAAAAGAAATAACAGCGAGATTTAGTTTTCAGGCGACGCGTCGTTCTGGGTTTTTTTTTCCTCTGAAAATTTCTTTTTTCGGCTTTCTGTATCATCAGAAAGATATTGCAAAGCAAATGGCAGAAGGAAGTGATTACCGAAGTAATTTCTTCTTGAAATTAGTTTGATTTGAAAAATTACTTTGTTTACAGTCAACAAAAGCATTAAGATTAGTAAAATTAAGTGGACATTTATTAATTTCCTGAACCAGTTACTCCATTTTTGGTTTATCAGAAGAAGAATGGCTGCAATGCATTTGAAACTTTAATTTCAACTTATTTATAAGAATATCATTCTGGTCGTGTTTTCATTACATTCCATAACAAGTAAGTAAGGTTTGCGTGCTAAATAAAGTTATGAATGAACGATAAAGCTTATTTCTTCATTCATATAAGTTTGCTTGTGTGAAGTAGTAAGAAGTGTTGTGGGTCCTCAGGATATTCAAAGGTAAGTTCTCTCATTTACCGTCACTGTCGAGAAGGAAGCTTTTATTGTTCTGACCCTCTGGCAGTTTCGTGAGTCTCATCAAGCTACTTGAGATGGAATGATTGGGTAATTTTGTTAATGACTCGCTCTCCAATCTCTCCCAAGTTCCTCACAATAGCGCTTAGGTCGAAAAGTTTGCACCTTAATATCTTAGTACGAGAATAGACAGATTCCTTGTTAAAATAAAGAGTACTTTTCAAGATGCTTTGGCAGAATTTCTAATAAAAGTCCTTTTGCACATTTTTAAATTGAGAATATTGCTCATATATATATATATATCTATCTGATTATTTACAGATTAAAAAAGGGTTAAAAATAGGTAAATAGGTCAATAAGGTTGAACAGGAAAGACAGCAGAATGAAAAGACGCCATGTGTAACATTTACGTACCCAAAACTCGGTTTTCAAGAAAAGAAGTAGAAGATGACAAAAGTTCTTATAAAGAAACAAAGGATAAAATTATTACCTACTAGAAAGGAAGAAGTATGTAATACTAATCATTAGTGCTGAAAGAAACAAAGCAAAAGACTTATTTCATCCTGTACACGAAACGGAAGAGACTCCTGTATGTTTCACTTATCGACACTTTCTTTGAGACACGAAATGACTGGAGACAGAACTCCAGTAAAATAAGAAAAGTATATTTTCCCCCATTCTCTACAAGTTATAAAGGTTCCAATAAGATATGACTCAAGTTTACCTGACTTGTAATTAGGCTGTGGATGTGGTGACAGAAGGACAGAAGGATAGTAAGAGGACCCCCATTTACTTTTTCCTGGTCAGGGTCTCCAAAAAGCATTATTTAAAACATTAAGCAAAATGTAGGAGAAAAGGAACTGAAAAATTACTAAAAATATGGCACTATGAGCAAATATTCAAAACAAAAGGTTAAGTTAAAGAGTCCCACTGTAGGCCTTTGCAGGCCCTTGGGATTGCGGGAGGAAAGGCTCCTGGCATTTCGTGACCAACGGCACTACGTTGAGGTCGGGTCGTCAACCCGACGCCCGCCCCCTTTTGACTCCCAGGAAAGAAACCCGGTACCCATTTTACAGAGGTTGGGTAGGCTTAAGGGCCCGTTTGAAGGAGAATGGAGCGTGGAGAAATTCCCGCCCTCAAAAGGTTACATATTATTAAAACTGCAAAAGAAAAGTTTAAAGCATGACTATTCTGATGATCATACGTAAAATGATCATGAAAATGTCATTAGAAACATTTAGAAAAATAAATAATCTTAGTATATGTAGCTTTGGAAAACAAAGAAGTTTCTAAGAACCTGTTGAAGAGTTAAAAAAGGAAAGAACTGATTTCAAACTAGAATAGACCAAAACTCCTGAAATTTTCAAAAGAAAATCAAATCGAAATATCTACAAATCTAAAACACTTAGATAATTATTATTTGATACGATTTATTTTTCAGATGCATTATCTACGAAACATCGACTGTTTGATTTTTTTACATAAAATTCTTTTAAAAGACTTGTTATCGATCCAATACCCAGATGTGTAGTTGTTGGCACTATCTGCAAATCCTAATATAGCGAAGATAATCTTGTTCTTATCATCAGCGAACGAGTCTTCTTCAAATAATCCTGATACAGGGATTCATCAATCTCCTAATTCTTTGCTGAACTGAATTTCAACTTCACTGAAGTACATTGAACTGAACTACATTCAACTTCACTGAAAAAAAATAGATATAAGTGAATTTCATTGAGCTGAGTTCCTGTCTGAATGAAGCTTAAATTTATTAATTTCGTTTATAAACCAGGTGAGATTCGCAATAAACGTTTTAATTCATTAAATTTCTTATAATAGCATTTTAAATTAAACAGAATTCATATGCATAAATTTATTACAAAATCATGAAATTATATATTTCCAATTAAATTTTGTAATGTATGTAACTCTTGTATAACAATTAATCCTTTACATGCTAAGCGATCGCTAGAGGGGATTAATTGATTGACCTTTTTATTCTTTTTTATGTTATGATGTTTTTTAATGTGAAGGGCCGTTGTTGTGTCTACTTTTGTTTTCTTTATATGTTTTCTGAGTTCACTGAGCTATAAGATACTGGGCGAATCCAACTGATGATGGTCAGGAAATCTGAAATAGGCTATCTTGTATTCCCTGTATCACAATTTCCAAAAACAGATCAGTGAATTTTTAGTCTTGTGCGTTTTTGTTTTATATTTCATGTAATTGTTCCCATCGCACGTAAAATTTTGTATGTATAAAAATAAGACTTCTTTTTCTTTTTAAAGAAACTCAAAGTTTGATTCAAGAAAACGATTATGGGAAAGAAAAATGTTTGTAACTTACTAGGAAGTGATATTTTTTAAGAAATCTCACAGTGAATATTGCGTATTTGTAATTTTTCTTAAAATACTAAAGGAAAAAAAAAATAGAAGCGGAAAGCCCATTGCTGTCAATTAGATATATAGTTTTGATAAGTGCGGATATATTTTTACTTTTCTGATGATGTAACGGCCATTACACTCTGTATTTTTATCCATGTATGTAAAAGATCCCAATAGATATCTGGAAGAAATGTTGTTCTCCTAAAGAAATTTTACTGTAAATAAGTAAAGTAAAAAAGATAAGTCTTAAAATAACAACTGTTTTATTCTTTAATCTTAATATTATAGTGAAAAGAATGGCAGAAAATTAAAATAAATACTTCGTAATCATGAATTTATCTTTATTAATTTCTTGACTGCTTAGAATATATTTTTAAAATTATTTTTTTTTACATTATAAAATATTTATAATACATTCGATAAAAATGTCATTCGAAAAAATAAAAGTTCAACCTATTCAAGAGACTGCAGAAGTTCCCTAAAAGTTGGATTGATGTAGTAAATACTTTTCAGAATTAAATAATTAAAAATAAGATAAATTGTGTTCTTTATTTTTTTCATTTTTTGTAAAATACTTTTTCCATTTGATTCAGAGAAATTTATTAAATCAAAAAATTTTCCGATCTTTGCAGTCAATTTCTAAAATAAGTTATTTTGAAAATTCTGAAAGTAATACAAAAGTTAGAAAAAGCGAGTTATAGCTTTGATAAATAAAATATAACTTTGTAAAACCAAGTAGACCAATAGTTTCATTCTTTGAAAAATGATATATTTATTTCCGATATTGAAAGCGAAAAACCTGGATTTCCAACAGCAATAACATATTCTGGTCCCAATTTAAGCTGAAAGGGGATCTTTTTCATCATACCATTTCCCTTCCAATAACTTTAAAGAATGGATGTAATTCAGTGAAGAGTGCTTTTCGAAGATGGATGGTCTATGTCCGTTTGAGTAAATGGAATTTCAAATGGTGTCCAAGGAGAGTTGGCTACGTAGACGGAGAGATCATTCTCCTCCAACTGCACTGTGGAGATTTATTTATTCATTTTTCAGTTTCTTTTTGGCAATGTGTTGCTTACGTAACGATGTTTGCAGCTGTTGAAAACCAACGGCATCGTAAGTTGGAAAACCTAAAGCGAATCATTCGATTACGAATTGCCAACTTGTGACCCTTTATTGCAAGACAAAACAAAACGGTTTCCCATCGCGTATTCCTCATCTCAAGTAGATCTAAATAAATAAGATCAAAAGGTGAAGTTTTTTATTATTATTGCGTATTATAAAAGCTACATATGAGCTGATTATTTAATCTTATTATTAGGGCTCCGCCCCATACCACTCACACCAAAGATCCTTGCTCCAAAGTTAAGAGCTTTGCGATTTTAGTACTAATAAGAAAGAAAAGCTTGAAGTTGTAAATTTTAAACATAATTTACGCCTTATTAACAGAAGTGACTACTTCTTCGTGGTAGCAGTAATTGTGAAATCCGTCTAACGTTTGATGTATCATCAAGATTAAAATAGGAGTTCCTGAAAAAACTTGAACTCTGCGTTCCTTAAAACATTCGATTTTTCCTTTCTTCTTTTTTTAAAATGCAAAAGTGATACAAATAAAATGTCTCCATTTATTTTTAAATCATAAAAATGTTTCCTAATTTCTGAAAAAAAAGAAGAATTAAATCAACTAATTGTCTAAATCGAATGAACTTTAATCATATCAAAGAAAGGGCAAAACTAAGAGGATTAAGTGCTATTAGTAATCCTTGTTTCAATTGTAATTTTTGTGCTAATTTCTCTACTAGGATAATTTCTCTACTAGGGAAGAATTTTCAAATATAAAATTTAAGATTGTCTCTTGTTCAGAAATGGGCATGTCAACTTTCAAGAAGATCTGATTAACGGTTGAAAAGTAGTTAGGAGATGGATAAACCCTACACAAACACATATACAAGATTAACTCATTTTATAAGCCTCAACTTCCTAGAAAAGCTGGTTGTACAAAGCTTTTATAGAAAGTATTTGCTTCTTATAAAGAATATCTCTATTTACTTTTGTTCATTGCGGCTCAACAGATAAGGAACTACTAAAGCAAAATAATATATCAAAATACTTAGGATTCTGAGACAGAATCTGAAATAAAGAAATCTGGAGTTCTCTTCTCTGGTCAATATTCTTTTTTTTTTCTATCCTTGGTTAATCTTTGAACTTTCTCAAATTTTTTCAATCCATTACAACAACTTATTCCAAAGTTACCCATTACTTTTGTGATTTCTTTTGTCATCATGCTATAACAGCAATTTATAGGCCTATAAAAAGAATTCACCTTCAACAAAAATTACTTTTATTGATCTTCAACTGATATTTAAGGTAATTTTCGAAAGTGACGTCCTTTCATTACCTTCTCAACCTCCAAAAATAAAATCTAAGCCTTCTATTTTGATAAAATATCCTTGGAAAAATTGCATTGATTGATTGAAGTCTTTGCCATTCGAAACTCATAGATCCATCATTTGATTTCTAAGCCTAATTTTGAAATTTACGTTCTATTGCTTCTAATTAAGATAGTTACCCAATATATTTACTGTTACTCAATGCAGTGATACCTCGGTTCACGAACATAATCCGTTCCTTGACCCTGTTCGTGAAAACTGAAAAGTTCGTGATCCGAATCAGTTTTAACCATTGCAATTAATGTAAATCCAAATAATCCTAATTCTAGGTTTTTTTGTCCTAGAATTTTTTTTTAACATGTTAAGGCTTTATTTGTGAAAATAATAAAGAAAGGAAATAAATATATCAAGTAATATTAGAAGAAAGCAGTTTAATTACCAAAATAAAACTAATTTACCTTTGTGGTTGATAATTGCTGGCTCACGGGATGGAGGAGGTGGAGAGGGGGAGGAGGAAGATTACTCCTTCGAAGGAGAGGCAGTTGGGAACTGCATAAGATAACGATCCAGAGAAATTTGCCTTTTTCTTTGCTTGAGAATTTTGCGAAAATAGGTCATTACATTATCATTTAAAATTTCCACTGCTCTTTTGGGAGCCTTAGTAATGGATAAATTTAATTAAATAAAGAACAAACTAAAATATCAACAGTTGTTGTAGGGGCTCTACTGCAACCATGCGAGCTAGGCAAACTGAGTTGCTGCTGGGGCGTGGCTGTGCGCAGGATTTTGTGCGCTGCGAATCACGTGGGCTCCATGAGCTCCGTGCGTGCATGTTCGTGAAGGGAAGCATCGTTCGTGAAGCGAAGCAAAATTTGTTCGCAAATGGTTTGTTTGTAGACCGAGACGTTCGTGATCCGAGGTATCACTATATTATGAATTATGCTGTTTTAATGTCTTAGTAATTTTTATTGCTATAATTGTAATTTTTAAATCTACAAATACGTTTCTCTGTCATTTTATTTTTTTTTTTAAATTATAATTAAAATAAAACAATTTAAAAAGTAAAAACATTAAAAGTAAATAAATTAAAGAACTGAAAAATTATTGTATGATTGTGAATTTGAATCAATATGTTGTGGTATAAATGCTTAAATTAAAAAGAGGAACGTTCATTAACATCGCGTTTTAGTTGAATTCCCAAATTACATAAAATTTCCACGAGATGTCGCTAACGACGCAGGGATAAATTGGCCTTGTCCTTGCAGAAACAGAAATCTTTCTTTGAATTGGGTTTTTAACATTTTCGGTCAAATTCCACATTTCTGTCCGGCTTTATATTTGCATTTTTATACATATATTTGCAATTTTTTTAACATTACAAATTCACAACTGAAGTATTTGAATAAAAGCAATAAAGAAAACAGTTATGGTCAATCTTAGAATATTTATCTTTACAGAAAAAATTTAGTTTTTTTGTCTTGTTTCCTCAAATTACAATCTTCCATTAGAAGAAAACTTAACATTTCCTAATAAGAATTTAATTTTGGTAACATCAATAAAGCTGTAGTAGGAGAGTAATATGAGAGCAGGCTGTTGTATATTGAAGCCCAGCATTTCTCTCAGCACTTGATTGCTTTCTAGAGGTGCAACTACCTACCTTCTTGGGTTTCCTAATTTTGTTTCGTGATGATGACAAAGTTGCCAAGCTGTTATTTCGCACAGAAATCAATAGGAGGCCTCAGGTTACAGAAGACAACCCGTTTACACAATAACAATCCATTTTGTTTGTTTTTCTTTTGTAATTGGAAACAAATAGCAACTTCTGTCGAATCAGAAAAAAAGTAAAAACAAAACTTTTATCTATAGGTTCGAAGAAATTGGACTCTTAACCGTTTGAAGCTACCGACGTCATTGCGACGATAAAAATTGTAGCAGCGTTTAGTAAAAAAAAAAGCCAATTTTACAGTAAATTTAATTAATTTAGTCTTCTTAAAATTCCTTTCTTTATTCACGATATTTCGTTTTCTTCAAGGTGAAAACTTCTTCAGATTAGATTGAGGAAACGAAATGTCTTTCTTCTTCCTCCAGAATTCGTTATGATATATTTAAATTATTATTACAACGAATTTTGGAGAAAGGAAGAAAGAGATTTCTTGTCCTCAATTTAATCTGAAGAAGTTTTCTTCAATATACGACCCATACAAATAGTGCGTTGATACATGCTTACAGTACATCACGTATCAATAATACATGAACTGTCCGTGTTTATAATAATTATTCTTTTTTATGTCGATTTCGGCCAACTAAGAACCATGGACGCTAGCCCCGTATGACGACCCGTCACGGTGGAGCTAGTAAAGTTCCAGAAAGGGAACGAGATTCACATCAAATCCAGAATAACACTGAGTCCCAGGTAGAAACGGACGAAACACAGAAGAAAAAAGAAACAGCCATGACGATGCCGGGATTCTAAACCAGGTTCCGACACAACGGCCGCACGGCAGACCGCCGTCTAGACCACGCGGCCATGACGGAACGGCTGTTTACAATACTATTTACTGACAATTCATTCAATTTATAATTGAATTCTTTAAATTTCTGTTCTAAAATTTGTTTAAGTTCAAAATATTTTTGTTTTCCTCATCTCTTCTAGTTCTCATTATTCTTAAAAAAATGAATGAATGTAACTTTTTTGTATTTTGTTACAGAGTCTTACCTCGGTCTTTTTAGGCCTTTTCTACAAACTCTGGAAAGATGATTCCATAGATGACGGAAAGGAGAGGAAGAGAAGAGCAAGCAGACAAAAACAGGGGAAAAAAGGAAAGATCCATACCAGCTCTCGAATTCGAACCTTGACCGCAAAGCTTTGCCTGATAGACTTGAATGTAACTTAGTGAATTAATAATATATAAATTGAAATATCTTGAAATAACAATGTATAAATCCACAAATGCATTTTGGAAAAATTAGAATTAAAACTTTAAAAATTAAAAATCAACTATCACGCTAGATTCCGATTTTTAGAGACTCATTTGGGAGCTATTGTGATAGCGACCAAAATTGGTAGCTATTGAGTTTGTCCTGTCCCTCCGTCCGTGTCTGTCCACCTCTAACAACTCCCGAACGGAAGGTAGGATCGAGCAACGGATTTCACCATCGTGTTTAGAGGCCCGCAGACTGTAGGAATGGGGTATTTTCAGAGGCTAACGCTTCCCCCCCCCCCCCATATTCGAGATATTTCTCATTGTTGTCATTGTACCCCTCTAAAAACTCCCGAACGAAAGGTCGGATCCACAAACGGACTTCAACGTTGCGCTCAGATGTCCAAAGAACTTACGAATAAGGCATTTTCAAGGGTAAACGCACCCCCCCCCCCCCAGTTCGAGATGTTTGGCATTGTTTTCATTGGATTTCCACTATTAGCTTAAATGTTAGAAATGCAACCATCTCATTTCAGTTGTTAGCGGTAGCTTGATGCTTAAGGTCTCGGACATATAACTTATACTGAGAATTGTCGGGTCAAATCCGTATACCAACTTTCTTTTTTTTTTTCCTCTTTTAATCTGTTTTTCCTAAAATCCGCGCGTTGCTTTTTTTTTTTTTTTTCTTATTTTTCTAACTTTTTTTTTATTTTTCTTTCGTTAATGTACTTCCTTTTTTTTTATTATTTTTTATTTTTTTTAATATTACGGGTCGCCTTTAAATTTATGCTTAAGCACAAAATTGTACTCACTTGTTTATTATTATTATTTTTTTTAATGCTATCATTTTTCGATTTTATCTATCTTGTCTGAATAATCATGCATATTATTTTAAACTTAAAAACATATTAAGTATCAGGCTTTGAATCCACTGTAATCGTAATTCTTCTAACAATACAAATTGAAAGGTCCCATATCTTAAGATCTTGGCATAATTGAGACTAAGAGTCGTTTTGCAAATGCAGGGTTTCCTACATTGGTGTCTTGACATTCACTTAGATTGGTAGGAAAAATTCAAATTCTTTCTCAATACACCATTGCAAGACTTCTCTCTAGTTTCTGATATTTTCTGTCATGTTACTATTTCTGATAAAAAAAGAAAAATACTCTAGAATACCATTGCATGTTTGTGTAATTATCAGAAACAACATTTAAAATTCTTCGTAGAAATCCGTCCCTCAACATCTGAGGAAGTCTAAAAAAGAAACTAAATTTCTGCTGTAAAATAACATAAAATGGGTGTTTGGAATTTAGATTAACCTGAAGGATAAATGTCACCCCTTTCCCCTGTTATTGTTAATATGGGTGACTCTTTACAATGGGCTAAGGAGTTGCGATCACCAAAAAAAAAAAAAACCAACAAAACAAACAAAAAAACTGGATGACTACCTACTGGTATCGCTCCAGATATTAGTGTTTCTCAGCCCTGCTTATCTCGCTTAAGATATTGTGCGAGAATAAAATTTGTTGAAATTAGCTTACTACGGCAACTCCAGTAAGTGATCTTCAACAAATTTTGCGTAATTCTTAAAATTACTAGAGGGTAATAAAATTTGGAAGAATCCGCTTTCAATATCGCCACCCTTTTTTTTGGTATATCTAAAAATAAGCATAACTTTTTTTTTTTATTCTTGCAGAAATTCCCTTGCTATATTTAATCTCTAATCTTTAAAATTACATGTGAAATAAATTGTATCCTGGTGCTTATAAACTACAGAAAAGTTGGTAACGATGATTTGAGCACTGGAATACTACTATTCGGGTAAGTTTGGAATGTAAAGTGGGAATATTCGGTCTATTTTGGAAACAGAGATCGGAGAATTAATTTTGAACACTGTAACTTTCCGCTCGTAGCCGGGATTCAAAAAAAAAAAAAGATGACACTTAAGATTTTAAGAATTTTAGGACTCATCTTATGAAATTTACCATGTGTATAGGGGTTATTGAAATAAGTTTTGAAAGAAAAAAAGAAAGATGATCGATATTTCAACAAGATTACTGTTGAAAGATAATAAGAAGGTTATTAAAGTCTATGTTTTAAAGGTAATCGAAATTAATATCCTATTTAAAAATAAAGTAGATGTTTTGTTTTGGAAAAATAAAAATCCGAAAATCTTTTTTTAGTAAGGGAGAACAAATATTTATAGATCATAGGGATTTTTTAAAACAATTTGGAGATCTAACGAATTCTTGACAAATAGCCAATTTCCGCAATCGATGGCTTAAATTCCTGTAAAAAATCGTCGCTTCGTTTTAATTTGATAATAAGGGATGTCACTTATAAAGCATATGATGTAATCCTAACTCGCAACATATAATATTTCTGTATAGTAAATTCTGCAGAAAAAGAAGGAAAACCAAAAAAAAAAAAAAATATTCAATAAGAAACTAGGTGAATTTCTTATGAGGTAAATAACGTAATTCATTATCTGAAGTGTCTGCCGTTGCGGCCAGTGTGCCAGTACCCGGGTTCGAATCCCGGCGTCGGCATGGTTGTTTCTTTCTTCTTCTGTGTTTCGTCTGTTTCTGCGGGTATAGCGTGAGCTGCCTCCTGTGGCGTACCCTGGGCAACGTTTCGTCGGCTAAATGCTCACATTTCTCGCCCCTTGTTGAGGCCAATAGATTCACTTCTAAGAGCCCGGGCGTTGGCGGAAAAAAAAAATTATCTGAAGTCATGAAATCTATACATAAAAAAAACCCCAAGAGATTCGTAATAAGAGTATTTCTTAAAATAAGCAATTAATGATCAACGAGATAGTTTCGTTTTGAAGTCTTTTAGAATTAATGGATTTGTTTTAGGTGCGACTTTTAGGTATCCCAATTGAATCTATGGAATTACCGAGGCGGTCACGCTTAGCTATCCAACATCAGCTATCAGGAATCGTTCAGAACAGGACGACCTTATCTGCGACTTAAGGTGATCATCATGTGTATTTTTGTGTTTAATAATAAATGTGGCCACCATAAATTCCTGTCCCGCATTGTTTGGACTTCCAACAGTGTGAAAAATGTCTGAATTTCTTTTTTGTTATGACATTCAAGTCATTATGTAAAATTTCCTTTCATAATTTCTTTGGTTTGATTTCAGATTTCATAAATAATAAAAATAAAAATATGAAAGAGACCACTGATAATAACAACTATTAATCCATAGACTATACAAAATTACTGTATTGCAATAGTTTACGATTAAAGCATTACGCCATTTACCCTCCACTGAGAGTAGGAAGCAAGGCTCCCACGCTACCGAGCCGAACGGTAAGAAATTAAAATGAATGCTCCATTACTACGCTTGCCAGAATAAGAAACTTCGCAGACATTTGAAAGAGAGCTGGGTGAACCCTTGAGACATGTCTGAAGGCGAAACAACCAGAGATCAATCTCCAGCCAGGGATTTGAAACCTACTTCACTATGCCATAGCCAAGAGTCTCATTGATTTTCAAGGAAAAGAAAATTCAAAATTATTAACAGTTCAAAAACTATATCTTATTTTTGATGAGACGATTTATGTTAATTTCATAAATGATTAAGTATTTATTATTCATTAAACTATTTATCACCATTTAATGGAAGTGAAGCATTTAAATTTTTTATTTACTTTATTAAACAATTTTATATGATTATTAAATTTACTTTAAATTAATATCTTAAAAATCAAATTTCAATTAGTAATTTTTATTGTTTGAGCCCATAAAAGAGGAGCTTCATATGTGAATTTTGATCCATGAAGGGTGGCTAGTCAACTAAAAATTTTAATTCTTGTTGGGACAGCAATAATTATCGTAGCAGCTAACTTTTTTATTTACTTTATTAAACAATTTTATATGATTATTAAATTTAATTTAAATTAATATCATAAAAATCAAATTTCAATTAGTAATTTTTATTGTTTTACGATTTTAAATTTATGCTATAAAGAAAGAAATAAGTTTCGAAATGTATTCTGATCCTGTTGGTGAAGGTTTTTTGGTTTAAGTAAAGTGCCGCCGAAGTGGCATGACCAGTGGTGGTTTACATGATACAAAATGAAGATTCATTTTGTATCATGTAAACCACCACAGGTGATGCCACTTCTGTTGCCTTTTCTGTAATTGTCGTGACAGTTCAGGCATTATATCCATTCAGGAGTGTTATCCATTGGTGCTCTTTGCAACATTTAACGGTCACGATACAAGTAACACATTGCATGTCCTGTAGATACAAAGAGACGAAACGATTCTATTTTAGGCAGATCCCCTATAACGTCAATGAAACGGATGCTCTGATTAAGGAGAAACCATCGGTTTCAAAACATTATGAAATAAATTATTCAGACAAATAATAAAAAGATTAGCACGCATTCTTCACAATAAATAAAATCAATAAATTGCATATGGTTTAGTTACAATATTTTTCTGTATCTCATTGTAACATACTGTAATTCATGTTGAATTTTAAAGGGATAAATTATCATATCATCAGCTATTCATCGCGTATTGGGAGGACGATGCGCATACGGCCTGGGAGGTCAATTTTGAAGAATATGGAGGGGAGTGAGGAGATCAAAATAAATGTATCTATGTTTTAAATTGGATAATAATAAACAACTTATCACGTAGTAAGGAAATTCTTCAGGCCGTTTCAGCGTAATGCAGACATACAGACCAAGAAAAAGGGAATGTTCCAATTAACAGGAAGATGTGTGCAGTCAATTAAATGAGTCAATTAAACTGATAGGTTGAAAATACTTGTAATTGAGATTATAAAAGTAGAATAAAAGATTATTATTGAAATTAAGTGTTTTTAACTTACTTTTTAATTCATACTTTCTAGTTGAAAGTTGTTAGGGGAGGGGAGAGGTAAAATACATGCAGATATAATGATAATCCACAGTTGTTTTATAAACTTATCAAAGATTTCTAATTATTTATTTTTAAAAATACAAAAATTATATTTATAGACTACTTATTTATACTTTTTTCTTATAATTTTGGAGATTCTGTTTTCGTTTTTTTCTCCTAAAGTAGTGATAATGAAATGGCTTTAAGTGAAAACCTCAGTTTATTTTTAAATTAGCTAAATAAACACTGCATAATTTCTTTTTCATTATTTTTTTTTTGAAAAGATTAACTAAATCGTTAATGCTTCAGCTGCTTGATTTCAGTTAATTTCAATTACATCGAAATTCTCTCAGATGACAGTGGATGACTAAACGGATTGTACATTGCTAGAAATAAAAAATTCATTGTTATTCTTCTCTCGGCTTCTTTTATATGAGAATTTTTGTCATCTTTCAGTGCAAATTTCCGAACAAGAATCCACAAGATTCCTAATATCAAAGTTATTTCTTAAAATATGCACGCTACGTTTCAAGAAGATTCACTCACCATTTCAAAATGGATCTTCTTGGAAACACACTTACAGATTTGCTGCTAATCCTCACTTTCCTTCGGAGAGTAGATTAATACCGTCATCTAAAAAAAAGAATAGTAACTACATAATTACTTTATTTTATAAATTTTAATTAACCTTTACAAAAATATTCTTTTTATGTGATAAGATCAACTCTAATTAGTAACTTGTTAATTTTAACAGCACTGTTGTAAGGAAGAGAGAGAAAAAACTGTGGAAAGAAGATGAAAGTTCAAGGATCAACTCGAGAGTCTCTCATTCGCTAACCAAATGATCTCGTTGGATTGTACGAATTCAAAGCAGATGGAGAACTGGTGAGGAAAAACAAGTTCTATCTTTCGATCGAATAGGATCGAATCGAGAAACCGACGTGAGAAAACTAATCAGGCGACTACATTTGACATTCAAGTTCCAGAAACCTCAAATCCAAAGATACGTCTCCTTCCAAAATACGAATTTACTGAGACTATAGAAGAACTACGTAAATTTAAATGTGCATATTAAAGTACTATTAGTAAATGATTCGATTTATTTAAATTTCAAAAAAATTAAAAAAAAGACTAAAGAAAAGGTTATAAATTGAGTGACTAAGTGTTCAGTGGCGCACCATGGGGAAGGGAGCTAAGGGGGAGGAAGTTTCCCCTCCCCCAACCCAAAAGTAAATAAAGAAAAAACGAGAAGAACTTTAGTAAAGCATTGATGTGTCAAATGTTATTATTTTGGAAAATTAAAACAGATATGATTTATTTTTAAATAGGCTTACATCTGAATGGAGTTTTTCCAATTCCCATAGGCCCCCATCACCACCCCCCAAAAAACTTAATCGTGAGTACGCCACTGCAACTGCCTACACCAGAAATTCACCTACTGTATTTTTGAATAAAGTGAATGTCCTGTATATCATTCTTTTAACTCTAGCATAAAGTAAAGGACTTATCTTTCATACACAAATAAATGAATTATAAGCTTTTCTTTACGGCTTTTTACCTGAAAGTATGATTAATGTGAATAAAATGCTCCCCAAACAGCCTATCCCAAAATTCTAGAAGATCATCGCAATGTATTTTATTCATTTTATAGCTTACTAAGGGAAAAGAAGCTTATAAGTTGGATTTATTGCAATATTAATGCAGACGCCATTTGAAATCTACGTTTCCCACAATGCCTCCATTTCAAAAATAAATCTCAAATTGGGAAATACGAGGAAGTTATTTTGTTCGATATCATTACATAAAAACTAAAGTTTAAAGTTTTAAAAAGTGCTTTATTTCATTTTAACTAGTTTTTGTTCATGTAATTGTGTAAGCGATGGTGTAACGTAGATACCTTGATAATTACCCTCAAGAGATGCTCTATAATTCTTTCTCAGATTATTCAAACATGATTTATACACTATTACGAGACAAAACTCGTACCTCCTGCAACTATAAGGTAGGCAGAATCTGCTGAAGACGATTGTTAGATGATTAATAATGAAATTAACCTACACTTTTTCCCAATATTACAGTAATAAAGTATTAATACTGTAATGCTTCCCAGTATTAAAGTCATTGTTACATAGAGGCGTCGTGATACAGAGTGCGATATGTGCACCGCACACGGGCGCCAATTTTCCTGGGGCGCCGACTGTGGCCCGGAAGCTTTCTTTTTCATAATAAATGCTCCGTAAATCCTCTTATAATTACAATTTTTAAGATAAGATTATTAATGTATTTTTTTACAAATAAATATGTACATTGCTTACGAACAATTTTTGTTATCCTTGGGCAGCCGCATATATTTCACACACGGGTGTCGATAAAGCAGGCGACTGTTCCATTGTTACTAACAGAAAGAAAAAAGGGAGAGCGCGCGAGGACGAAATGTTTGAGACCGCTTGATCTAAAATTTGATATTGATCGAAATTCTCGAACTAATTCTTAAAAAGGAAAAAAAAAGGTAAGATTCAAATCTAAGTGTAATGAATAAACCTGAAGAAGACCTGAACAAACCGCACACATAAAGGTAGACAAAGAAAACTTATTTGGTGTTTCTTTATTTTAACTGTACAACAACATTCACACTGTATCATTCATTCTTAAGAAAACTTTTTTTTTTTCAATTTCCTTAAACATATGTTTTCAGATTTTACGCGTTTTTAACATAAATTTCAGATTTCTACATTAGTATTCTATGTTTCAAAACCTTTTTAAGAATTCCCTTAATTTGAATTTTCGAATTTTTCGTAACAGATCTAAACTTCATTGAGTATCCATAATCACTCAATTCTACAAGCACTCAATCACTGCTAGAGAAAAGTTTATTTCCATTTTGGCTACCAGACGTCGCTTCTGGAACATGGGTCTGCGGGAATCAAGACAAAATTTAGATTTCAACGGGATTGATGTTTTGACATTACTAAATCTTAATTGGGTTGAAAAAGAAAGAAATTTATCATTTACCTTTTCTCAGAACTATGCAGAGATCTAAAAATCAAAGGATCTACAATTTGGCCGATGTAAAGAGTTAAGAGACACAGAAAAGTATAAATCAAATATTACTATAATATTGTTATTTATTCTTTTTTTTTTTAATGCCGTTGTGGTCAAGGCTACGGCCTACCATGAGGCTGATATGTTGGAACCTGGGTTTGAATCCCCATGCCGGCATGGATATAACTTTCTTCTTTTGTGTTTGGTTTGTTTCTGCGGGTATAATATGAGCTGCCTCCTACGCAGCGATTCTTTTGCTAAATAGCTCACAGTTCTCGTCACAGTTTCCCATCGCAGAAATCATTGATATTCCTGAAAATTAGAGCTGATCTCCATGATCGTAAACGAAAATACTATTTAAAGTTTATTATTTATTACGTAGCAAATTTCTCTGAAATTTTGATTAATAAAAATTTATTTCAAAGATAGAAATTTACGATAAACCGATTGTAAATCGGGAATCAGAACTTAATAAAGGGTATAATAAAAAAATTACAACAAGAACTTCGAAAGAACTTAGAGCCTATTTTCATTAAAATCGTCTTTCTAATGATGTTCTTTTTTGGACATTGATAAGTGTCTTAACGGAGGTTCTTTAAAAAGAAAGAAAAAACGGAGTTTCACTACGCGTAAAATAACACAATAACGTCGTAGAAAATATTATTTTATTGATCTAAAAGAACATATTGTATTTTTGGTATAAAATTTCGATTCTTAATTATAATATTAGCAGTAGTTAAAATTTAAAGTTAAAGGCGCGATCAGGCCCAGAGGACCGTGCGATGCCACAATCAGCCTGTAGGCCGGTGAGGCCGCTGGAGGGTAGACTCCAGTGATCATAACCTACGGGAAAATAAGGCCAGGGGGGTCGACCCGATGTTCGCCAGCCTTTAACTCCCGGGAAAGAAACCGGTACCCAATCTACAGAGGGCTGGGTAGGCCCTAGGACCCGTTTGGAGAAGAAGGAGCGTGGAAAAATTCCCGCCCTCCGCCAAGGCCGGGAATCGAACCTTCCACCTCCAACCCGCAGCCAAGCGCCGCACCCAGTCGGCTACCGGGCCCATTAATAGTATGTTTATTTAGAATGTTTTAAATAATTCAATACTAAGTAATATTTTATACAGTGTGGTCGGGAAGTTCCGTACTCCTTCATTGGTAATCATATTTTAAAAAAATATTTCCACATTAAGTGTGTTCGCCATCATGTTGTAAACACAAGTTCATACGCCACCACGTTCTACTTGACGTTTTTGGAGCATGTCCGGTTTGATGGTTTGAAATGCATCCTCAACTGCATTGCGCAATTCGTCATTTGTAGCATAACGACGTTCAGACACGTAGCCCTTAATGATTCTCCATTAGGCGCCGTGAGGTCAGGACTTCGTGGTGAGCCATTTCAATGGAACTGGCGATGCTTCAATATCGCGACCAATCCAGCGTGTGAAAAATGTTCATGAAGAAACCCGCGCACAGTTAGAGCGAAGTGAGCAGGTGCCCCGTTCTGCTGTATCCATACGCGTTCCATGACACACGCATCTTCAAGCTGTGGATTAACCATGTTTGTAATATATGTAAGTAAGTTTCGCCATTAACATGTTCATCAAAAAAATATGGTCCAAACAAATAATAATACTACGCAATAGGAGGTACGGGAACTTCCCGGCCACACTGTATATTTTAATACAATAAAATTAAAAGAGTAAGTCAATTCAATACGATGTTTAACCAATGGTAATTTTGTTATAATTAGATTCTTTCTAGAATATTTCAATTGATATACGTATATACTACTAATAACTTTATTAAATCAAACAAGTGAATATAACTTTGTGCTAAAGCATAAATTTAAGGAGACTCAAAATAACACCAAATATTTAAAAAATAATAATAAAAAAGAAAGTACTTTAAATATAAGGAAAAATAAAAATAAAAATTAGGAAAAAATAAAAAAAGCTAGGAAAAGAAGAAAAAAAAATACCCACGCGGACATTGAAAACAAAAGATTAAGAAAAAAAAACACACACATACAAAAGTACCTATACGGATTCGAACCGACAAACTTCAGTATATTATTTATTATTTTTATTATTATTAATAGAGATAATATATTGATAAAGAAAATAAGGGTCAATTTATAAATAATGATATGAATACTATAGGAGTCATTTATTAAATGAAATGTAGAGATAACAGAAAGTTTATTTTGGAAGCACAGGAAGGACTTTAAAAAAGAACGAATATTAGAACATATTAGAGCCTTCAATAGTGATAAAACTGGTATATCTGATTGTGCGGATCACGGAAAAATAAACCAACATAATCCAGACCCAATAGTAAAGGTTTTATTTCATATTTTACAAGAGGAAAAAAGATATATCATCGAATCGTGCACCATAAACAATTTCCCATGCATTAATAAAGATAAATTCTTGAAAGTTAGTGATTTCACTTTTAAGTGTAAGAGATGTATTAGAAATACAGATATATTTTTGTAATGCCATGAATCTAGAAGTTTTAATATTTTGTTATTGTAAATTGATATTATTTACTAATCTAATTACGATATTCACGATTAAATTATTGTAATTATTGTATTCACGATCTAATTATTATAATTAATGTATTCACGATCTAATTATTATATTCACAGACGACATGTATACAAATTGTTACAGTTTGTTTTATAAAATGAAATTCCTAATGTAAAACGAATTTGAAGCAAGAGGGATATTTTTCCTGTTCTCCTTCGTCACATGAAGTCTTCTTGCCCAAAGGGAAATATTACGATTGAATATTTGTAAAAGGAGTTTATCGGTGTAAGTTATTTCATTGATATAAATCCATTATTTAGATTCTATTGCTTTTCTATGGCAATTTTCGGTCTTCTCGCAGTGACATCTCTTAGAGAAGATTTTAAGTAGAAAGATAACTCATCCCTAGTCCTGGAATTTGCTTATCAAATTTCAAGAAGATCCATTCAGCGGATCTAAAGTTTTTAGTGGGATGTACATTCACATACTGACTGATCTGATGAGCCTCGCTTTCCTCTTGTAAAATAGGCTCGCAAACAAAACAAAAATGTTGTTTCTGCACCTACAGTAATTTCAAAGACTTAATCAATACATTACATTTCTATTTCAAAAAATCCATTTGCCAATGATAAGAAAAACGTTGCATTGAATTTAGAATTCTCGTTCTTGTTATCATCCACCAGAGAATTTTAATATTCTTGTTGAACTTCATTGTTGGAGTTCTAAACGTAAATTCTAGTCACGCAGTGTGGAACCAGCATTCTTCTTAAAACAGGAACTCCGAAGCTGTTTTGCAATCCCTGCTCCATCTGTTGGACTGGAGGGAAAAATAGATACGTTCACGCATCTCTATTGTTTTCATTTCCTTTTTCTCTGGGGCGATGGCCAGTGAGAAACCCTCTGCTGATAAATACTTCGCCAAGAGAATCTGAAATTGCCTCAACAATTGCCTCTAAGAAACGAACAAGAAGAATTTCTAAAGTTATGATGTACTAAAATTGGCTGTCAATTAGAGTACAACTTTAAGAAAAATATTTGAAACAACGAGAAATAAGAACATCCTATATCAAAAATGAATAAAAATAAGAATTTTTTTTTTGTTTTCCTGTGAAATCTGGCATAAAATGTTTTAACACAACATAAAATTTGAGCATAGGATAGATATGAAATATCTATTCTAGTCGGACCTCTATTTAACGAAGTCGCTAAATCCCGAAAAAAAGTTCGTTATATGGAAAATTCGTTAAATCACCTTTTAAAATTACTTTAAACTACATAAAACAGATATAAATACATAAACAATAAATATTATTAAAAAAGTAATAATTTTAATGACATAAAGCATACATTACCGTATGCGTACTTAAATTTTACTAATAAAGTCTGTTAATTTTGTCTGAACTTTTTTTTTTGAAAAAGTGCTTTCGCTCATAGTACATCTCGCATCTTTGCAATGCACCAAAAACCCTTCAGGCGTATTTTCTTCAAATTGTAATCCCCTTCGGATTGTTTCAAATGATTTTAGCATTTCATTATGCGAAGGTTTTTTGATTTCTGCATCATGATCATTTCCATTTTCATCTTCATCGCAATTCATAGCTGTATTGGTTTTATTTTTCACACTGTCTAAAATATCCAATTCAGTTAGTGTTTCCAAGGTCTCAAAATCAAGTAAAGATAATCATCAATCAGCACATCATCGGTAATTCTTCTTTTTCCCTCAGCTGTATCCACATTTCTTTCATTTCCTCTAAGGGAATGTTGATAATAAAAACATTTCAAGGAGAAAAAAAGAATAGATACCACGAAAAAGTTCGTTAAATAGAAAATGCACTTCGTTATTTGGAGGTTATTTTACGAAGAAATTAGCAAAATGTTCTTGGTTCCAAAGAAAAGTTCGCAAAATAGAGGTTCGTTAAATAGAGGGAGGTTAACAAACTAGCCAATGAGGAAACGAGGGATCAGAGAAGTAAGAGCCCAGTAATTTAATAACAATGTAATTTTAAATAACAATATCCTGAAACATTCTTCCTTTCTGTTTGTTCATTTGTAATTTTTTTTAACATGGCCGATACGTTAGAATCGCTGGACCGATTTTCACAAAATTTAATGCATTGCTTATTTGGACCAAATTAAAACATATGTATATTTATTTTGCTCTCTATTATTCCAAACCTCAAACATGATCCCCGAAATATTTCACTGAAATAGTTAGGTTGTTTTCAATATAAAGTTTGATGCGATAATTACTGACAGTCCAACTTCAAATAAGAGGCTCAGTCGCTAGTCGTAGACGACATAGATATTTTTTATTATAAATACAAATGAAGTTGTCATCAGATGCATCATGAAATACTTGCGTCAATGTAGTCCGTTCGCTTTGAGTTCGAAATTAAACATGGCGTTGCTGAATAAAGACACGTCTTTGATAAAGCCTTGAAGGAATATCACCAAATTGGAGGAATATCACTCTCAGAAGTATACCTACGGAAAGGTTTCGATGAAATAATCAGCACTTTCCTAGATGGAGCCTTTCCTAGAGAGAATTGCAACGGGTGATGCAGAATTCACCAATTAATCCACCATTAATCCAGAATCGAAACGTGTTAGCATGAGTTCGTGGTCAAGAGGTCGTAAACAACCAACGAAGTTCCTCGGGCAGCCATCGGCATAAAAAGCCATGGTTACAGTTTTCTTCGATAAAGATTGCTGGACATTATTTTCTGAAACATGTATTCATTGTCGAACGTTACTGCAGCTGCATATCTCCCTCCGTTTTCACATCAAACGAAAAGTCCTGGTCTGCTGCGGACGGCCGTCATCTTCTTTCACCCACACTCCCCAAGGATAACGAGGTAAGACGTTAAGAATCCGGATCGGAAGGCGATGAACCATCCTTCTTACAGTCCCGATTTGTCACCTTGCGCATTTTAGCCTTTTGAACTCTCTGAAACAGTATTTCCATGGAAAATACTTTGAGGATGACACAGCACTGCGAAACAAGGTTCCACGGTAACTTCAATCATGACCAACTTATTTTTTGTGTGTGTGGCAACGTCGGGCTTTTAGAATTAAAACTATTGGCCTCAACAAGGGGCGAGAAATGTGAGCATTTAGCCGACGAAACGTTGCCCAGGGTACATATAGGAGGCAGTTAACGCTATTCCCGTAGAAACGGACGAAACACAGAAGAAGAAAGAAACAACCATGCCGACGCCGGGATTCGAACCCAGGTTCCGACAAATCTGCCTCACGGCAGACCGCTGGGCCGTGCAGGAACGGCTAATCATGACCAGTTGAATTACATCAACGCGGAATTTACTGACTCATTAAGCCAATGAAAACTATTTTTAGTGTGTATATTCTCTGTCCTTCAATGTAAAGGATTTATCTATACTTAGCGTGACTGAGCATCGAATGACCAACATTATTTTGATTTCCACTCCACCTTTCCCTACAGCCTGCATACTCATAGGCATTACGCAATTACTAGAAAGCTGAGATTTGAGTATTTGACGGAAGCTTAGAAATTTCCTTTTTTTGACAGTAAGATATAAATTGGAATGTAAGTAAATTAATGAAAATTAGGGGATGATGTGATTCACTCTTCATTCATGGTCATTATTCTTTTGTGTGTTTGGATATTTTAGGCATTTTCTCTTAAACAGAAGCTCATAGAAAATTCATTGAAGCTGGCGGAGGCCGGTATGTAAATTTCTTTGTTTTGTTCGTAATGTCTATTTCTTGTTTTTAGTTGATAAGATATATACCTATAGAAAGATCTCCTTACATAGAACATATGTTATTATTACGACTCGCATCAATTATTAGTCCGTTCGGAGTTATATACGTCTAGATATGACTTATCTCGTTGACATTTTACTTCCCGGATGTATTAATTAATTATCATTTAATACTTATTTTCAGTAATAGTAAATATTATTTTCATTTATTATATGTAAATAATTATTATTTACTTGAAATAAATGATAATATTAATTATTAATTATGTATAATACTTATTAACAGTATGATTGATTGATTGTGGTGAATGTGTTGTGTTGAATGTGAGAGTCAACCACTCTCAGCCAATAACACCCCCCCCCCCCCCCTGTAGGTGGTTGGCTTCCCTGCCTCCCACATTCACCACAATCAATTATATTTTATTATATAACTCCGAACGGACTAATAATTGAGACAAGTCGTAAGGATAAAAAATATTCTATTGATGGAGATTTTTCCTTACGTATATATCTTATCGCTTTACTGTGGTGGGACAGATCTGCCCATTCTCCTTTCACTGATTTAATTGTCTCCTCTTATCATCCTAATCACTAGGGCAAGGAATTTGATGATTTTGCATCTTTTTTCTAAGAAGGTTGAAACATGGCTCGCATATATGAAAATGTGTAATATTAAATAATTGGTTAAATAAAGGCAATTCGTTACAGCATTTTTTTGCATTTTTCGGCATTTTTTTAGGGATAGGTCATTTTTTGGCAATTTTTAGGTCATTTTGAGCATTTTTAGTAGTTTTTTTGGAAGGCAATGCCATTTTTTTTTTATACTTTGAGATTTTATTTATTATTCAGTATTTTTGCTTGTCTTCATTCAAGCCAACAAATTTTTCCAGAAAACACGTAGACTTTTTTTTTTTTTTTTTGGTTGTCAAAGTTAAAAAAGGTAAAAAAAAAGGCTTAATGTAATAAATTCAAATGTTTTGTTGGTCATTTTTTTTATTTTTCTGTCATTTTTTTTATTTTTCTGTCATTTTTTTGCTATTTTTAGGTCATAAATGTATTTTTTATTTGTCATTTATTAGCAAATTATAAGTCATTAAATGCCTTGCCCTACTGATCACATTCGCTAATAATAAATATTTCAACTCTTAGTTAAATAAATAAAACTGGAGCTTTGTTTAATTTTAGAAAAAAAATATTGTAAAAGGTAATTTTCTGTATAAAAAAAAAATCGCCTTTTTTCTTTAATATTTTGTGTTATTATTTACAAAACACATACTTTTTTCCCTTATTTTAATTCTTATAACTTCACATTTCCAGTTTCAGTAATTTGTGAATTGAACATTCAGTTTCCCGGAGACCCTCATCATTTTTTTTATTATTATTTTCCTTTATCACACAATAAAAGCAGCATTTCATTTCTCTCTCCATACAGATATGAGCAATTTCAGGCGATTCCTCGTTCAGGCGTTAAGAATTCACCAATTAGAAAATTCCTTCAAAAAGAATTTATGGGCTGAAACCTTCGATTCGACGTTTTGTACATTCCAAATTGAATTTTTATTTTTTTGATTAACCAAATGAAACAATATTGATATTATTACTATTCCGCACTATTAATCTATATATTACTATTAGTCAGCTGAATTTTATTATTCTATGACTGTTAAACGTGGATTCATGGAATTGTAATGTAGGAACATTAATACTTCGCATACTCAGTCAAACAGCTTCTTAGAAAATGTTCATACCTTGTAAAATTTATTAATTTATTAATTTATAACTTAGCAAGTTTACTTACGAGAGCCCGATGATCGAATGGTAAGGTAAAGGGCTGAATAGTGGAGTAGCCCAGTTTAATACTCGACGAGGTCAGGGATTTTCCTTAGGATTATTCAGACAAGTTCCAGGTTCTTCCCAGCATTCTGTAGAATGGATGCCGGGTTTCTTTCCCGGTGGTTAAAGGCCACTGACATGGACCCGGTAGCCGAGTGGGTAAAGGCGCTTGGCTGTTGTTTGGATGTGGCGTGTTCAATCCCCGGCCTCGGCGGAGATCAGGAATTTTTCCACGCTCCATTTTCATCCACACGGGTCTTAGGGTTTACCCAGCCCACGGCTGAATGGTACCAGATTCCCGTCCCGACCTCAACTTAGACCTGTTGGTCACGAAACACCTTACCTCCCGCGACCCGAAGGTAGTGGGATACTTTAACTAAACTTAAAGACCACCGACCTCAACTTAG
>JAFIDM010012231.1:54066730-54101489 GCA_023159025.1 Thereuonema tuberculata | reverse complement strand
CTAAGTTGAGGTCGGTGGTCTTTAAGTTTAGTTAAAGTATCCCACTACCTTCGGGTCGCGGGAGGTAAGGTGTTTCGTGACCAACAGGTCTAAGTTGAGGTCGGGACGGGAATCTGGTACCATTCAGCCGTGGGCTGGGTAAACCCTAAGACCCGTGTGGATGAAAATGGAGCGTGGAAAAATTCCTGATCTCCGCCGAGGCCGGGGATTGAACACGCCACATCCAAACAACAGCCAAGCGCCTTTACCCACTCGGCTACCGGGTCCATGTCAGTGGCCTTTAACCACCGGGAAAGAAACCCGGCATCCATTCTACAGAATGCTGGGAAGAACCTGGAACTTGTCTGAATAATCCTAAGGAAAATCCCTGACCTCGTCGAGTATTAAACTGGGCTACTCCACTATTCAGCCCTTTACCTTACCATTCGATCATCGGGCTCTCGTAAGTAAACTTGCTAAGTTATAAATTAATAAATTAATAAATTTTACAAGGTATGAACATTTTCTAAGAAGCTGTTTGACTGAGTATGCGAAGTATTAATGTTCCTACATTACAATTCCATGAATCCACGTTTAACAGTCATAGAATAATAAAATTCAGCTGACTAATAGTAATATATAGATTAATAGTGCGGAATAGTAATAATATCAATATTGTTTCATTTGGTTAATCAAAAAAATAAAAATTCAATTTGGAATGTACAAAACGTCGAATCGAAGGTTTCAGCCCATAAATTCTTTTTGAAGGAATTTTCTAATTGGTGAATTCTTAACGCCTGAACGAGGAATCGCCTGAAATTGCTCATATCTGTATGGAGAGAGAAATGAAATGCTGCTTTTATTGTGTGATAAAGGAAAATAATAATAAAAAAAATGATGAGGGTCTCCGGGAAACTGAATGTTCAATTCACAAATTACTGAAACTGGAAATGTGAAGTTATAAGAATTAAAATAAGGGAAAAAAGTATGTGTTTTGTAAATAATAACACAAAATATTAAAGAAAAAAGGCGATTTTTTTTTTATACAGAAAATTACCTTTTACAATATTTTTTTTCTAAAATTAAACAAAGCTCCAGTTTTATTTATTTAACTAAGAGTTGAAATATTTATTATTAGCGAATGTGATCAGTAGGGCAAGGCATTTAATGACTTATAATTTGCTAATAAATGACAAATAAAAAATACATTTATGACCTAAAAATAGCAAAAAAATGACAGAAAAATAAAAAAAATGACAGAAAAATAAAAAAAATGACCAACAAAACATTTGAATTTATTACATTAAGCCTTTTTTTTTACCTTTTTTAACTTTGACAACCAAAAAAAAAAAAAAAAAGTCTACGTGTTTTCTGGAAAAATTTGTTGGCTTGAATGAAGACAAGCAAAAATACTGAATAATAAATAAAATCTCAAAGTATAAAAAAAAAATGGCATTGCCTTCCAAAAAAACTACTAAAAATGCTCAAAATGACCTAAAAATTGCCAAAAAATGACCTATCCCTAAAAAAATGCCGAAAAATGCAAAAAAATGCTGTAACGAATTGCCTTTATTTAACCAATTATTTAATATTACACATTTTCATATATGCGAGCCATGTTTCAACCTTCTTAGAAAAAAGATGCAAAATCATCAAATTCCTTGCCCTAGTGATTAGGATGATAAGAGGAGACAATTAAATCAGTGAAAGGAGAATGGGCAGATCTGTCCCACCACAGTAAAGCGATAAGATATATACGTAAGGAAAAATCTCCATCAATAGAATATTTTTTATCCTTACGACTTGTCTCAATTATTAGTCCGTTCGGAGTTATATAATAAAATATAATTGATTGTGGTGAATGTGGGAGGCAGGGAAGCCAACCACCTACAGGGGGGGGGGGGGGGTGTTATTGGCTGAGAGTGGTTGACTCTCACATTCAACACAACACATTCACCACAATCAATCAATCATACTGTTAATAAGTATTATACATAATTAATAATTAATATTATCATTTATTTCAAGTAAATAATAATTATTTACATATAATAAATGAAAATAATATTTACTATTACTGAAAATAAGTATTAAATGATAATTAATTAATACATCCGGGAAGTAAAATGTCAACGAGATAAGTCATATCTAGACGTATATAACTCCGAACGGACTAATAATTGATGCGAGTCGTAATAATAACATATGTTCTATGTAAGGAGATCTTTCTATAGGTATATATCTTATCAACTAAAAACAAGAAATAGACATTACGAACAAAACAAAGAAATTTACATACCGGCCTCCGCCAGCTTCAATGAATTTTCTATGAGCTTCTGTTTAAGAGAAAATGCCTAAAATATCCAAACACACAAAAGAATAATGACCATGAATGAAGAGTGAATCACATCATCCCCTAATTTTCATTAATTTACTTACATTCCAATTTATATCTTACTGTCAAAAAAAGGAAATTTCTAAGCTTCCGTCAAATACTCAAATCTCAGCTTTCTAGTAATTGCGTAATGCCTATGAGTATGCAGGCTGTAGGGAAAGGTGGAGTGGAAATCAAAATAATGTTGGTCATTCGATGCTCAGTCACGCTAAGTATAGATAAATCCTTTACATTGAAGGACAGAGAATATACACACTAAAAATAGTTTTCATTGGCTTAATGAGTCAGTAAATTCCGCGTTGATGTAATTCAACTGGTCATGATTAGCCGTTCCTGCACGGCCCAGCGGTCTGCCGTGAGGCAGATTTGTCGGAACCTGGGTTCGAATCCCGGCGTCGGCATGGTTGTTTCTTTCTTCTTCTGTGTTTCGTCCGTTTCTACGGGAATAGCGTTAACTGCCTCCTATATGTACCCTGGGCAACGTTTCGTCGGCTAAATGCTCACATTTCTCGCCCCTTGTTGAGGCCAATAGTTTTAATTCTAAAAGCCCGACGTTGCCACACACACAAAAAATAAGTTGGTCATGATTGAAGTTACCGTGGAACCTTGTTTCGCAGTGCTGTGTCATCCTCAAAGTATTTTCCATGGAAATACTGTTTCAGAGAGTTCAAAAGGCTAAAATGCGCAAGGTGACAAATCGGGACTGTAAGAAGGATGGTTCATCGCCTTCCGATCCGGATTCTTAACGTCTTACCTCGTTATCCTTGGGGAGTGTGGGTGAAAGAAGATGACGGCCGTCCGCAGCAGACCAGGACTTTTCGTTTGATGTGAAAACGGAGGGAGATATGCAGCTGCAGTAACGTTCGACAATGAATACATGTTTCAGAAAATAATGTCCAGCAATCTTTATCGAAGAAAACTGTAACCATGGCTTTTTATGCCGATGGCTGCCCGAGGAACTTCGTTGGTTGTTTACGACCTCTTGACCACGAACTCATGCTAACACGTTTCGATTCTGGATTAATGGTGGATTAATTGGTGAATTCTGCATCACCCGTTGCAATTCTCTCTAGGAAAGGCTCCATCTAGGAAAGTGCTGATTATTTCATCGAAACCTTTCCGTAGGTATACTTCTGAGAGTGATATTCCTCCAATTTGGTGATATTCCTTCAAGGCTTTATCAAAGACGTGTCTTTATTCAGCAACGCCATGTTTAATTTCGAACTCAAAGCGAACGGACTACATTGACGCAAGTATTTCATGATGCATCTGATGACAACTTCATTTGTATTTATAATAAAAAATATCTATGTCGTCTACGACTAGCGACTGAGCCTCTTATTTGAAGTTGGACTGTCAGTAATTATCGCATCAAACTTTATATTGAAAACAACCTAACTATTTCAGTGAAATATTTCGGGGATCATGTTTGAGGTTTGGAATAATAGAGAGCAAAATAAATATACATATGTTTTAATTTGGTCCAAATAAGCAATGCATTAAATTTTGTGAAAATCGGTCCAGCGATTCTAACGTATCGGCCATGTTAAAAAAAATTACAAATGAACAAACAGAAAGGAAGAATGTTTCAGGATATTGTTATTTAAAATTACATTGTTATTAAATTACTGGGCTCTTACTTCTCTGATCCCTCGTTTCCTCATTGGCTAGTTTGTTAACCTCCCTCTATTTAACGAACCTCTATTTTGCGAACTTTTCTTTGGAACCAAGAACATTTTGCTAATTTCTTCGTAAAATAACCTCCAAATAACGAAGTGCATTTTCTATTTAACGAACTTTTTCGTGGTATCTATTCTTTTTTTCTCCTTGAAATGTTTTTATTATCAACATTCCCTTAGAGGAAATGAAAGAAATGTGGATACAGCTGAGGGAAAAAGAAGAATTACCGATGATGTGCTGATTGATGATTATCTTTACTTGATTTTGAGACCTTGGAAACACTAACTGAATTGGATATTTTAGACAGTGTGAAAAATAAAACCAATACAGCTATGAATTGCGATGAAGATGAAAATGGAAATGATCATGATGCAGAAATCAAAAAACCTTCGCATAATGAAATGCTAAAATCATTTGAAACAATCCGAAGGGGATTACAATTTGAAGAAAATACGCCTGAAGGGTTTTTGGTGCATTGCAAAGATGCGAGATGTACTATGAGCGAAAGCACTTTTTCAAAAAAAAAAGTTCAGACAAAATTAACAGACTTTATTAGTAAAATTTAAGTACGCATACGGTAATGTATGCTTTATGTCATTAAAATTATTACTTTTTTAATAATATTTATTGTTTATGTATTTATATCTGTTTTATGTAGTTTAAAGTAATTTTAAAAGGTGATTTAACGAATTTTCCATATAACGAACTTTTTTTCGGGATTTAGCGACTTCGTTAAATAGAGGTCCGACTAGAATAGATATTTCATATCTATCCTATGCTCAAATTTTATGTTGTGTTAAAACATTTTATGCCAGATTTCACAGGAAAACAAAAAAAAAATTCTTATTTTTATTCATTTTTGATATAGGATGTTCTTATTTCTCGTTGTTTCAAATATTTTTCTTAAAGTTGTACTCTAATTGACAGCCAATTTTAGTACATCATAACTTTAGAAATTCTTCTTGTTCGTTTCTTAGAGGCAATTGTTGAGGCAATTTCAGATTCTCTTGGCGAAGTATTTATCAGCAGAGGGTTTCTCACTGGCCATCGCCCCAGAGAAAAAGGAAATGAAAACAATAGAGATGCGTGAACGTATCTATTTTTCCCTCCAGTCCAACAGATGGAGCAGGGATTGCAAAACAGCTTCGGAGTTCCTGTTTTAAGAAGAATGCTGGTTCCACACTGCGTGACTAGAATTTACGTTTAGAACTCCAACAATGAAGTTCAACAAGAATATTAAAATTCTCTGGTGGATGATAACAAGAACGAGAATTCTAAATTCAATGCAACGTTTTTCTTATCATTGGCAAATGGATTTTTTGAAATGGAAATGTAATGTATTGATTAAGTCTTTGAAATTACTGTAGAAACAACATTTTTGTTTTGTTTGCGAGCCTATTTTACAAGAGGAAAGCGAGGCTCATCAAATCAGTCAGTATGTGAATGTACATCTGTACATCCCACTAAAAACTTTAGATCCGCTGAATGGATCTTCTTGAAATTTGAAAGCAAATTCGAGGACTAGGGATGAGTTATCTTTCTACTTAAAATCTTCTCTAAGAGATGTCACTGCGAGAAGACCGAAAATTCCCATAGAAAAGCAATAGAATAATGGATTTATTATAATGGATTTAAATAATGGATTTATATCAAAGAAATAACTTACACTGATAAACTCCTTTTACAAATGAGTAGTGCCATTTCAAAACTCGCCTTCTCCATTTTTGAAAATTTTTCAGGAGCAACAAAAAACTGATAATTTTAAAATTGTTAGTATTATTTTGACAATTTTTTTTTATGTTATTATAATTTCGACTAATAGTTAATATGGAACAGGGCTGAACTAAATCTGAATTATAGTTTTTGTGTAATTTAAGTTTAAATTTTGCACATAGCAAGTTTTGCACTGGCAACATGGAGAAGACCAGTTTTGAAACAAACACTTATGGATAAGGCAAGTTTTGATTCAGTCAAATAAGTGTTCAATCAGATTAGATGGAATATTGATTTATTAAAGAATAAAAATGAAATATGAATAATAAGAATAATAAATCATGAATAATTTAAGAAAATAAGAACAATATCTTAAAATTGTTTTTTTTTTCTTGAGTATAGATTTTGCTATTCCGTTATATCCTGCTTCACCTCGAATTAGAACATTATTTCTCTGGGTTTTTCTAAGAAGAAACCTTTTAGCTAGGGAAAATTTGAAGTGCCACTGCCTAGGATTTAACGAAACACTCTACTGCTTCTTTCCAATTTTCATCCAAGTAGTCATCTCCTACTTTAATGAGAGTTCCAAATTTTCTGAAAGTTTCAATATATTCGTCAGGTTTCCCGATTGTAGATATTTTTTTCAAAACACGTTCAATATTGTTTCATTCATTATTTTTCACTAACTTTTTAAACTATTTTAACTTTTTATTTAAACTAATTCAACTTATTGCAACTAAACACCTTGCAATCTTTCACTGCTGCACCACAAAAATCATATAACATGATCAGCTGAGCTGAGCGGCAGCCATTTGCATTTTGCAATGAATGAAGGCTTGTCATTGGTGGAAATGGAGTAGGCAAGTTTTGCAGCAAGCGATCTGGTAAATATAGCAAGTTTTGCACTGGACATAGGAATTCAAGTCAATTTTTAAGGCAGGTACAGTTAGTTTTAAAACAAACAAATATTTTATGTAAAAAGAGCGCGATAAATACTATTAGAACACAACCAAACATAAAATTTGCCAAATAGTGGATAAGACCAGTTTTGAAATGGCACTACTCAAATATTCAATCGTAATATTTCCCTTTGGGCAAGAAGACTTCATGTGACGAAGGAGAACAGGAAAAATATCCCTCTTGCTTCAAATTCGTTTTACATTAAGAATTTCATTTTATAAAACAAACTGTAACAATTTGTATACATGTCATATAATATAATAATTAGACCGTGAATACATTAATTATAATAATTAGATCGTGAATACAATAATTACAATAATTTAATCGTGAATATCGTAATTAGATTAGTAAATAATATCAATTTACAATAACTAATATTAAAACTTCTAGATTCATGGCATTACAAAAATATATCTGTATTTCTAAAACATCTCTTACACTTAAAAGTGAAATCACTAACTTTCAAGAATTTATCTTTATTAATGCATGGGAAATTGTTTATGGTGCACGATTCGATTATATATCTTTTTTTCTCATGTAAAATATGAAATAAAACCTTTACTATTGGGTCTGGATTATGTTGGTTTATTTTACATTGATACGCACAAGCAGATATACCAGTTTTATCACTATTGAAGACTCTAATATGTTCTAATATTCGTTCTTTTTTAAAGTCCTTCCTGTGATTACAAAATAAACTTTCTGTTATCTCTACATTTCATTTAATAAATGACTCTCATAGTATTCATATCATTATTTATAAATTGACCCTTATTTTCTTTATCAATATATTATCTCTATTAATAATATAAAAATAATAATTTAGAATAATATAAAAAAATAAAATAATAATAAAAATAATAAATAATATACTGAAGTTTGTCGGTTCGAATCCATATAGCTACTTTTGTGTGTGTTTTTTTTCTCTTAATCTTTTGTTCTCAATGTCCGCATGGTATTTTTTTTTTCTTCTTTTCCTAACTTTTTTTATTTTTTCCTAATTTTTATTTTTATTTTTCCTTATATTTAAAGTACTTCCTTTTTTTATTATTATTTTTAAATATTTGGTGTTATTTTGAGTCTCCTTAAATTTATGCTTTAGCTCAAAGTTATATTCACTTGTTTGATTTAATAAAGTTATTAGTAGTACATACGATATCAATTGAAATATTCTGGAAAGAATCTAATTATAACAAAATTACCATTTGTTAAAAATTGTATTGAATTGACTTACTCTTTTAATTTTATTGTATTAAAATATACAGTGTGGTCGGGAAGTTCCCGTACTTCCTATTGTGTAGTATTATTATTGTTTGGACCATGTTTGTTTGATGAACATGTTAATGGCGAAACTTACTTACATATGTTACAAACATGGTTAATTCAAAGCTTGAAGATGCGGATGTCATTGAACGCGTATGGATACAGCAGAACGGGGCACCTGCTCACTTCGCTCTAACTGTGCGCGGGTTTCTTCATGAACATTTTCCACATGCTGGATTGGTCGCGATATTGCGGCATCGCCAGTTCCATTGAAATGGCCACCACGAAGCCCTGACCTCACAACGCCTGACAACTCATAATGGAGAATCATTAAGGCCTATGTGTCTGAACGTCGTTATGCTACAAATGACGAATTGCGCAATGCAGTTGAGGATGCATTTCAAACCATCAAACCGGACATGCTCCAAAAACGTCAAGTAGGACGTGGTGGGGTATGAACTTGTGTTTACAACATGATGGCGACCACACTTAATGTGGAAATATTTTTTAAAAATATGATTACCAATGAAGGAGTATGAAACTTCCCGACCACACTGTATAAAATATTACTTAGTATTGAATTATTTAAAACATTCTAAATAAACATTATACTACTGCTAATGGGCCCGGTAGCCGACTGGGTACGGGCGCTTGGCTGCGGGTTGGAGGTGGAGGGTTCGATTCCCGGCCTTGGCGGAGAAGGGAATTTTTCCACGCTCCTCCTTCTCCAAACGGGTCCTAGGGCCTATCCAGCCTTCTGTAGATTGGGTACCGGTTTCTTTCCCGGGAGTTAAAGGCTGACGAACGTCGGGTCGACCCCCTGGCCTCATTTTCGTCCCGTAGGTTATGATCACTGGAGCCTACCCTCCAGCGGCCTCACCGGCCTACAGGCTGATTGTGGCATCGCGCAGTCCTCTGGGCCTGATCGCGCCTTTAACTTTAAATTTTAACTATTGCTATTATTATAATTAAGAATCGAAATTTTATGCCAAAAATACATTATGTTCTTTTAGATCAATAAAATAATATTTTCTACGACGTTATTGTGTTATTTTACGCGTAGTTAAACCCCGTTTTTTCTTTCTTTTTAAGGAACCTCCGTTAAGACATTTATCAATGTGAAAAAAAGGACATCATTAGAAAGACGATTTTAATGAAAATAGGCTCTAAGTTCTTTCGAAGTTCTTGTTGTAATTTTTTTATTATACCCTTTATTAAGTTCTGATTCCCGATTTACAATCGGTTTATCGTAAATTTCTATCTTTGAAATAAATTTTTATTAATCAAAATTTCAGAGAAATTTGCTACGTAATAAATAATAAACTTTAAATAGTATTTTCGTTTACGATCATGGAGATCAGCTCTAATTTTCAGGAATATCAATGATTTCTGCGATGGGAAACTGTGACGAGAACTGTGAGCTATTTAGCAAAAGAATCGCTGCGTAGGAGGCAGCTCATATTATACCCGCAGAAACAAACCAAACACAAAAGAAGAAAGTTATATCCATGCCGGCATGGGGATTCAAACCCAGGTTCCAACATATCAGCCTCATGGTAGGCCGTAGCCTTGACCACAACGGCATTAAAAAAAAAAAGAATAAATAACAATATTATAGTAATATTTGATTTATACTTTTCTGTGTCTCTTAACTCTTTACATCGGCCAAATTGTAGATCCTTTGATTTTTAGATCTCTGCATAGTTCTGAGAAAAGGTAAATGATAAATTTTTTTCTTTTTTAACCCAATTAAGATTTAGGAATGTCAAAACATCAATCCCGTTGAAATCTAAATTTTGTCTTGATTCCCGCAGACCCATGTTCCAGAAGCGACGTCTGGTAGCCAAAATGGAAATAAACTTTTCTCTAACAGTGATTGAGTGCTTGTAGAATTGAGTGATTGTGGATACTCAATGAAGTTTAAATCTGTTAAGAAAAATTCGAAAATTCAAATTAAGGGAATTCTTAAAAAGGTTTTGAAACGTACAATACTAATGTAGAAATCTGAAATTTATGTTAAAAACGCGTAAAATCTGAAAACATAAGTTTAAGGAAATTGAAAAAAAAAAAAGTTTTCTTAAGAATGAATGATACAGCGTGAATGCTGTTGTACAGTTAAAATAAAGAAACATCAAATAAGTTTTCTTTGTCTACCTTTATGTGTGCGGTTTGTTCAGGTCTTCTTCAGGTTTATTCATTATACTTAGATTTGAATCTTACCTTTTTTTTTTTCCTTTTTAAGAATTAGTTCGAGAATTTCGATCAATACCAAATCTTAGATCAAGCGGTCTCAAACATTTCGTCCTCGAGCGCTCTCTCCTTTTTCTTTCTGTTAGTAACAATGGAACAGTCGCCTGCTTTATCGACACCCGTGTGTGAAATATACGCGGCTGCCCAAGGATAACAAAAATTGTTCGTAAGCAATGTACATATTTATTTGTAAAAAAATACATTAATAATCTTATCTTAAAAATTGTAATTATAAGAGGATTTACGGAGCATTTATTATGAAAAAGAAAGCTTCCGGGCCACAGTCGGCGCCCCAGGAAAATTGGCGCCCGTGTGCGGTGCACATATCGCACTCTGTATCGCGACGCCTCAATGTAACAATGACTTTAATACTGGGAAGCATTACAGTATTAATACTTTATTACTGTGGTATTGGGAAAAAGTGTAGGTTAATTTCATTATTAATCATCTAACAATCGTCTTCAGCAGATTCTGCCTACCTTACAGTTGCAGGAGGTACGAGTTTTGTCTCGTATGGTTTTGTCTCGTAATCGTGTATAAATCATGTTTGAATAATCTGAGAAAGAATTATAGAGCATCTCTTGAGGGTAAATATCAAGGTATCTACGTTACACCATCGCTTACACAATTACATGAACAAAAACAAGTTAAAATGAAATAAAACACTGAAAACTTTAAACTTTAGTTTTTATGTAATGATATCGAACAAAATAACTTCCTCGTACTTCCCAATTTGAGATTTATTTTTGAAAAGGGAAATGTAGATTTCAAATGGCGTCTGCATTAATATTGCAATAAATCCAACTTATAAGCTTCTTTTCTTTAGTAAGCTGTAAAATGAATAAAATACATTGTGATGATCTTCTAGAATTTTGGGATAGGCTATTTGGGGAGCATTTTATCCACATTAATCATACTTTCAGGTAAAAGGCCGTAAAGGAAAGCTTATAATCATTCATTCATTTAATTTTGTATGAAAGATTAAGTCCTTTACTTTATGCTAGAGTTAAAAGAATGATAAACAGGACATTCACTTTATTCAAAAATACAGTAAGTGAATTTCCTGGGGTAGGCAGTTGCAGTGGCGCACTCAGGATTAAGTTTTTTTGGGGGTGGCGATTGGGGCCTATGAGAATTGGAAAAACTCCATTCAGATGTAAGCCTATTTAAAAACAAATCATATCTGTTTTAATTTTCAAAATAATAACATTTGACTCATCAGTGCTTTACTAAAGTTCTTCTCGTTTTTTCTTTATTTATTTTTGGGTTGGGGGAGGGGGAAACTTCCTCCCCCTTAGCTCCCTTCCCCATGGTGCGCCACTGAACACTTAGTCACTCAATTTATAACCTTTTCTTTAGTCTTTTTCTTTTTAATTTTTGTGAAATTTAAATAAATCGAATCATTTACTAATAGTGCTTTAATATGCACATTTAAATTTACGTAGTTCTTCTATAGTCTCACTAAATTCGTATTTTGGAAGGAGACGTATCTTTGGATTTGAGGTTTCTGGAACTTGAATGTCAAATGTAGTCGCCTGATTAGTTTTCTCACGCCGGTTTCTCGATTCGATCCTATTCGATCGAAAGATGGAACTTGTTTTTCCTCACCAGTTCTCCATCTGCTTTGAATTCGTACAATCCAACGAGATCATTTGGTTAGCGAATGAGAGACTCTCGAGTTGATCCTTGAACTTTCGTCTTCTTTCCACAGTTTTTTCTCTCTCTTCCTTACAACAGTGCTGTTAAAATTAACAAGTTACTAATTACAGTTGATCTTATCACATAAAAAAATTATTTTTGTAGAGGTTAATTAAAATTTATAAAATAAAGTATTTATTTAGTTACTATTCTTTTTTTTAGATGACGGTATTAATCTACTCTCCGAAGGAAAGTGAGGATTATCAGCAAATCTGTAAGTGTGTTTCCAAGAAGATCCATTTTGAAATGGTGAGTGAATCTTCTTGAAACGTAGCGTGCATATTTTAAGAAATAACTTTGATATTAGAAATCTTGTGGATTCTTGTTCGGAAATTTGCACTGGAAGATGACAAAAATTCTCATATAAAAGAAGCCGAGAGATAACAATGAATTTTTTATTTCTAGCAATGTACAATCCGTTTAGTCATCCACTGTCATCTGAGAGAGTTTCGATGTAATTGAAATTAACTGAAATCGAGCAGCTGAAGCATTAACGATTTAGTTAATCTTTTCAAAAAAAAATAATGAAAAAGAAATTATGCAGTGTTTATTTAGCTAATTTAAAAATAAACAGATGTTTTCACTTACAGCCGTTTCATTGTCACTACTTTAGGAGAAAAAAGCGAAAACAGAATCTCCAAAATTATAAGAAAAAAATATAAATAAGTAGTCTATAAATATGATTTTTGTATTTAAAAAAAAATAATTAAAAATCTTTGATAAGTTTATAAAACAACTGTGGATTATCATTACATCTGCATGTATGTTACCTCTCCCCTCCCCTAACAACTTTCAGCTAGAAAGTACGAATTAAAAAGTAAATTAAAAAGACTTAATTTCAATAATAATCTTTTATTCTACTTTTATAATCTGAATTACAAGTATTTTCAACCTATCAGTTTAATTGACTCATTTAATTGACTGCACACATCTTCCTGTAATTGGAACATTCCCTTTTTCTTGGTCTGTATGTCTGCATTACGCTGAAACGGCCTGAAGAATTTCCTTACTACGTGATAAGTTGTTTATTATTATCCAATTTAAAACATAGATACATTTATTTTGATCTCCTCACTCCCCTCCATATTCTTCAAAATTGACCTCCCAGGCCGTATGCGCATCGTCCTCCCAATACGCGATGAATAGCTGATGATATGATAATTTATCCCTTTAAAATTCAACATGAATTACAGTATGTTACAATGAGATACAGAAAAGTATTATAACTGAACCATATACAATTTATTAGATTTTATTTATTGTGAAGAATGTGTGCTAATCTTTTTATTATTTGTCTGAATAATTTATTTCATAATGTTTTAAACGGATGGTTTCTCCTTAATCAGAGCATCCGTTTCATTGACGTTATAGGGATCTGCCTAAAATAGAATCGTTTCGTCTCTTTGTATCTATAGGATATGCAATGTGTCACTTGTATCGTGACCGTTAAATGTTGCAATGAGCACCAATGGATAACACTCCTGAATGGATACAATGCCTCAACTGTCACGACAATTATAGAAAAGGCAACAGAAGTGGCATGACCTGTGGGTGGTTTACATGATACAAAATGAATCTTCTTTTTGTATCATGTAAACCACCGCAGGTCATCCACTTCGGCGGCACTTTATTTAAACTTAAAAACCTTCACCAACAGGATCAGAATACATTTCGAAACTTATTTATTTCTTTATAGCTTAAATTTAAAATCGTAAAACAATAAAAATTACTAATTGAAATTTGATTTTTATGATATTAATTTAAATTAAATTTAATAATCATATAAAATTGTTTAATAAAGTAAATTAAAAAATTAGCTGCTACAATAATTATTGCAGTCCCAACAGAAATTAAATTTTTAGTTGACTAGCCACACTTCACGGGTCAAAATTCACATATGAAGTTCCTCTTTTATGGGCTCAAACAATAAAAATTGCTAATTGAAATTTGATTTTTAAGATGTTAATTTAAATTAAATTTAATAAAATCATATAAAATTGTTTAATAAAGTAAATAAAAAATTTAAATGCTTCACTTCCATTAAATGGTGATAAATAGTTTAATGAATAATAAATACTTAATCATTTATGAAATTAACATAAATCGTCTCATCAAAAATAAGATATAGTTTTTGAACTGTTAATAATTTTGAATTTTCTTTTCCTTGAAAATCAATGAGACTCTTGGCTATGGCATAGTGAAGTAGGTTTCAAATCCCTGGCTGGAGATTGATCTCTGGTTGTTTCGCCTTCAGACATGTCTCAAGGGTTCACCCAGCTCTCTTTCAAATGTCTGCGAAGTTTCTTATTCTGGCAAGCGTAGTAATGGAGCATTCATTTTAATTTCTTACCGTTCGGCTCGGTAGCGTGGGAGCCTTGCTTCCTACTCTCAGTGGAGGGTAAATGGCGTAATGCTTTAATCGTAAACTATTGCAATACAGTAATTTTGTATAGTCTATGGATTAATAGTTGTTATTATCAGTGGTCTCTTTCATATTTTTATTTTTATTATTTATGAAATCTGAAATCAAACCAAAGAAATTATGAAAGGAAATTTTACATTTTGACTTAAATGTCGTAATAAAAAGAAATTCAGACACTTTTCAGACTGTTGGAAGTCCAAACAATGCGGGACAGGAATTTGTGGTGGCCACATTTATTATTAAACACATAAACACTCACGATGACCACCTTACGACGCAGATAATATCGTCCTGTTCCGAACGATTCTTGATAGCTGATGTTGGATAGCTAAGCGTGACCGCCTCCATAATACCATAGATTCAATTGGAATACCTAAAAATCGCACCTAAAGCAAATCGATTAATTCTAAAAGACTTCAAAACGAAACTATCTCAATGATCATTAATTGCTTATTTTAAGAAATACTCTTATTACGAATCTCTTGGGGTTTTTTTTATGTATAGATTTCATGACTTCAGATAATTTTTTTTTTCCGCCAACGCCCGGGCTCTTAGAAGTGAATCTATTGGCCTCAACAAGGGGCGAGAAATGTGAGCATTTAGCCGACGAAACGTTGCCCAGGGTACGCCACAGGAGGCAGCTCACGCTATACCCGCAGAAACAGACGAAACACAGAAGAAGAAAGAAACAACCATGCCGACGCCGGGATTCGAACCCGGGTACTGGCACACTGGCCGCAACGGCAGACACTTCAGATAATGAATTACGTTATTTACCTCATAAGAAATTCACCTAGTTTCTTATTGAATATTTTTTTTTTTTTTTGGTTTTCCTTCTTTTTCTGCAGAATTTACTATACAGAAATATTATATGTTGCGAGTTAGGATTACATCATATGCTTTATAAGTGACATCCCTTATTATCAAATTAAAACGAAGCGACGATTTTTTACAGGAATTTAAGCCATCGATTGCGGAAATTGGCTATTTGTCAAGAATTCGTTAGATCTCCAAATTGTTTTAAAAAATCCCTATGATCTATAAATATTTGTTCTCCCTTACTAAAAAAAGATTTTCGGATTTTTATTTTTCCAAAACAAAACATCTACTTTATTTTTAAATAGGATATTAATTTCGATTACCTTTAAAACATAGACTTTAATAACCTTCTTATTATCTTTCAACAGTAATCTTGTTGAAATACCGATCATCTTTCTTTTTTTTTCTTTCAAAACTTATTTCAATAACCCCTATACACATGGTAAATTTCATAAGATGAGTCCTAAAATTCTTAAAATCTTAAGTGTCATCTTTTTTTTTTTTTGAATCCCGGCTACGAGCGGAAAGTTACAGTGTTCAAAATTAATTCTCCGATCTCTGTTTCCAAAATAGACCGAATATTCCCACTTTACATTCCAAACTTACCCGAATTGTAGTACTCCAGTGCTCAAATCATCGTTACCAACTTTTCTGTAGTTTATAAGCACCAGGATACAATTTATTTCACATATAATTTTAAAGATTAGAGATTAAATATAGCAAGGGAATGTCTGCAAGAATAAAAAAAAAGTTATGCTTATTTTTAGATATACCAAAAAAAAGTGTGGCGATATTGAAAGCGGATTCTTCCAAATTTTATTACCCTCTAGTAATTTTAAGAATTACGCAAAATTTGTTGAAGATGACTTACTGGAGTTGCCTTAGTAAGCTATTTTCAACAAATTTTATTCTCGCACAATATCTTAAGCGAGATAAGCAGGGCTGAGAAACACTAATATCTGGAGCGATACCAGTAGGTAGTCATCCAGTTTTTTTGTTTGTTTTGTTGGGTTTTTTTTGGGGTGATCGCAACTCCTTAGCCCATTGTAAAGAGTCACCCATATTAACAATAACAGGGGAAAGGGGTGACATTTATCCTTCAGGTTAATCTAAATTCCAAACACCCATTTTATGTTATTTTACAGCAGAAATTTAGTTTCTTTTTTAGACTTCCTCAGATGTTGAGGGACGGATTTCTACGAAGAATTTTAAATGTTGTTTCTGATAATTACACAAACATGCAATGGTATTCTAGAGTATTTTTCTTTTTTTATCAGAAATAGTAACATGACAGAAAATATCAGAAACTAGAGAGAAGTCTTGCAATGGTGTATTGAGAAAGAATTTGAATTTTTCCTACCAATCTAAGTGAATGTCAAGACACCAATGTAGGAAACCCTGCATTTGCAAAACGACTCTTAGTCTCAATTATGCCAAGATCTTAAGATATGGGACCTTTCAATTTGTATTGTTAGAAGAATTACGATTACAGTGGATTCAAAGCCTGATACTTAATATGTTTTTAAGTTTAAAATAATATGCATGATTATTCAGACAAGATAGATAAAATCGAAAAATGATAGCATTAAAAAAAATAATAATAATAAACAAGTGAGTACAATTTTGTGCTTAAGCATAAATTTAAAGGCGACCCGTAATATTAAAAAAAATAAAAAATAATAAAAAAAAAGGAAGTACATTAACGAAAGAAAAATAAAAAAAAAGTTAGAAAAATAAGAAAAAAAAAAAAAAAAGCAACGCGCGGATTTTAGGAAAAACAGATTAAAAGAGGAAAAAAAAAAAGAAAGTTGGTATACGGATTTGACCCGACAATTCTCAGTATAAGTTATATGTCCGAGACCTTAAGCATCAAGCTACCGCTAACAACTGAAATGAGATGGTTGCATTTCTAACATTTAAGCTAATAGTGGAAATCCAATGAAAACAATGCCAAACATCTCGAACTGGGGGGGGGGGGGTGCGTTTACCCTTGAAAATGCCTTATTCGTAAGTTCTTTGGACATCTGAGCGCAACGTTGAAGTCCGTTTGTGGATCCGACCTTTCGTTCGGGAGTTTTTAGAGGGGTACAATGACAACAATGAGAAATATCTCGAATATGGGGGGGGGGGGGAAGCGTTAGCCTCTGAAAATACCCCATTCCTACAGTCTGCGGGCCTCTAAACACGATGGTGAAATCCGTTGCTCGATCCTACCTTCCGTTCGGGAGTTGTTAGAGGTGGACAGACACGGACGGAGGGACAGGACAAACTCAATAGCTACCAATTTTGGTCGCTATCACAATAGCTCCCAAATGAGTCTCTAAAAATCGGAATCTAGCGTGATAGTTGATTTTTAATTTTTAAAGTTTTAATTCTAATTTTTCCAAAATGCATTTGTGGATTTATACATTGTTATTTCAAGATATTTCAATTTATATATTATTAATTCACTAAGTTACATTCAAGTCTATCAGGCAAAGCTTTGCGGTCAAGGTTCGAATTCGAGAGCTGGTATGGATCTTTCCTTTTTTCCCCTGTTTTTGTCTGCTTGCTCTTCTCTTCCTCTCCTTTCCGTCATCTATGGAATCATCTTTCCAGAGTTTGTAGAAAAGGCCTAAAAAGACCGAGGTAAGACTCTGTAACAAAATACAAAAAAGTTACATTCATTCATTTTTTTAAGAATAATGAGAACTAGAAGAGATGAGGAAAACAAAAATATTTTGAACTTAAACAAATTTTAGAACAGAAATTTAAAGAATTCAATTATAAATTGAATGAATTGTCAGTAAATAGTATTGTAAACAGCCGTTCCGTCATGGCCGCGTGGTCTAGACGGCGGTCTGCCGTGCGGCCGTTGTGTCGGAACCTGGTTTAGAATCCCGGCATCGTCATGGCTGTTTCTTTTTTCTTCTGTGTTTCGTCCGTTTCTACCTGGGACTCAGTGTTATTCTGGATTTGATGTGAATCTCGTTCCCTTTCTGGAACTTTACTAGCTCCACCGTGACGGGTCGTCATACGGGGCTAGCGTCCATGGTTCTTAGTTGGCCGAAATCGACATAAAAAAGAATAATTATTATAAACACGGACAGTTCATGTATTATTGATACGTGATGTACTGTAAGCATGTATCAACGCACTATTTGTATGGGTCGTATATTGAAGAAAACTTCTTCAGATTAAATTGAGGACAAGAAATCTCTTTCTTCCTTTCTCCAAAATTCGTTGTAATAATAATTTAAATATATCATAACGAATTCTGGAGGAAGAAGAAAGACATTTCGTTTCCTCAATCTAATCTGAAGAAGTTTTCACCTTGAAGAAAACGAAATATCGTGAATAAAGAAAGGAATTTTAAGAAGACTAAATTAATTAAATTTACTGTAAAATTGGCTTTTTTTTTTACTAAACGCTGCTACAATTTTTATCGTCGCAATGACGTCGGTAGCTTCAAACGGTTAAGAGTCCAATTTCTTCGAACCTATAGATAAAAGTTTTGTTTTTACTTTTTTTCTGATTCGACAGAAGTTGCTATTTGTTTCCAATTACAAAAGAAAAACAAACAAAATGGATTGTTATTGTGTAAACGGGTTGTCTTCTGTAACCTGAGGCCTCCTATTGATTTCTGTGCGAAATAACAGCTTGGCAACTTTGTCATCATCACGAAACAAAATTAGGAAACCCAAGAAGGTAGGTAGTTGCACCTCTAGAAAGCAATCAAGTGCTGAGAGAAATGCTGGGCTTCAATATACAACAGCCTGCTCTCATATTACTGTCCTACTACAGCTTTATTGATGTTACCAAAATTAAATTCTTATTAGGAAATGTTAAGTTTTCTTGAATGGAAGATTGTAATTTGAGGAAACAAGACAAAAAAACTAAATTTTTTTCTATAAAGATAAATATTCTAAGATTGACCATAACTGTTTTCTTTATTGCTTTTATTCAAATACTTTAGTTGTGAATTTTTAATGTTAAAAAAATTGCAAATATATGTATAAAAATGCAAATACAAAGCCGGACAGAAATGTGGAATTTGACAGAAAATGTTAAAAACCCAATTCAAAGAAAGATTTCTCTTTCTGCAAGGACAATGCCAATTTATCCCTGCGTCGTTAGCGACATCTCGTGGAAATTTTATGTAATTTGGAAATTCAACTAAAACGCCATGTTAATGAACGTTCCTCTTTTTAATTTAAGCATTTATACCACAACACATTGATTCAAATTCATAATCATACAATAATTTTTCAGTTTTTTAATTTTTTTACTTTTAATGTTTTTATTTTTAAATTTTTTTATTTTGATTATAATTTTTAAAAAAATAACATAAAATGACAGATAAACGTATTTGTAGATTTAAAAATTACAATTATAGCAATAAAAATTACTAAGACATTAAAACAGCATAATTCATAATACAGTGATACCTCGGATCACGAACGTCTCGGTCTACAAACAAACCATTTGCGAACAAATTTTGCTTCGCTTCACGAACGATGCTTCCGTTCACGAACATGCACGCACGGAGCTCATGGAGCCCACGTGATTCGCAGCGCACAAAATCCTGCGCACAGCCACGCCCCAGCAACTCAGTTCGCCTAGCTCGCATGGTTGCAGTAGAGTCCCAACAACAACTGTTGATATTTTAGTTTTTTCTTTATTTAATTAAATTTATCCATTACTAAGGCTCCCAAAAGAGCAGTGGAAATTTTAAATGATAATGTAATGACCTATTTTCGCAAAATTCTCAAGCAAAGAAAAAGGCAAATTTCTCTGGATCGTTATCTTATGCAGTTACCAACTGCCTCTCCTTTGAAGGAGTAATCGTCGTCCTCCCCCTCGCCACCTCCTCCATCCCCGTGTGCCAGCAACCACAAAGGTAAATTAGTTTTATTTTGGTAATTAAACTTCTTTCTTCTAATATTACTTGATATATTTATTTCCTTTCTGTATTATTTTCAGAAATAAAGCCATAACATGTTAAAAAAAATTTCTAGGACAAAAAAACCTAGAATTAGAATTATTTGGATTTACATTAATCGCAATGGGTAAAACTGATTCGGATCACGAACTTTTCGGTTTTTACGAACAGGGTCAAGGAACGGATTATGTTCGTGAACCGAGGTATCACTGTATTGAGTAACAGTAAATATATTGGGTAACTATCTTAATTAGAAGCAATAGAACATAAATTTCAAAATTAGGCTTAGAAATCAAATGATGGATCTATGAGTTTCGAGTGGCAAAGACTTCAATCAATCAATGCAATTTTTCCAAGGATATTTTATCAAAATAGAAGGCTTAGATTTTATTTTTGGAGATTGAGAAGGTAATGAAAGGACGTCACTTTCGAAAATAACCTTAAATATCAGTTGAAGATCAATAAAAGTAATTTTTGTTGAAGATGAATATTTATAAAGGCCCTTAAATTGCTGTTATAGCATGATGACAAAAGAAATCACAAAAAGTAATGGGTACTTCGGAATAAGTTGTTGTAATGTATTGAAAAAATTTGAGAAAGTTCAAAGATTAACCAAGGATAGGAAAAAAAAGAATATTGACCAGAGAAGAAAACTCCAGATTTCTTTATTTCAGATTCTGTCTCAGAATCCTAAGCATTTTGATATTTTATTTGACTTTAGTAGTTCCTTATCTATTGAGCCGCAATGAACAAAAGTAAATAGAGATATTCTTTATAAGAAAAAAATACTTTCTGTAAAAGCTTTGTACAACCAGCTTTTCTAGGAAGTTGAGGCTTATAAAATGAGTTAATCTTGTATATGTGTTTGTGTAGGGTTTATCCATCTCCTAACTACTTTTGAACCGTTAATCAGATCTTCTTGAAAGTTGACGCGCCTGTTTCTGAACAAGAGACAATCTTAACTTTTATATTTGAAAATTCTTCCCTGTTGATCCTAGTAGAGAAATCAGCACAAAAATTAGAATTGAAACAAGGATTACTAATAACACTTAATCCTCTTAGTTTTGCCCTTTCTTTGATATGATTAAAGTTCATTCGATTTAGACAATTAGTTGATTTAACTCTTCTTTTTTTTCAGAAATTAGGAAACATTTTTATGATTTAAAAATAAATGGAGACATTTTATTTGTATCACTTTTGCATTTTAAAAAAAGAAGAAAGGAAAAATCGAATGTTTTAAGGAACGCAGAGTTCAAGTTTTTTCAGGAACTCCTATTTTAATCTTGATGATACATCAAACTTTAGACCGATTTCTCAATTACTGCTACCACGAAGAAGTAGTCACTTCTCTTAATAAGGCGAAATTGTGTTTAAAATTTACAACTTCAAGCTTTTCTTTCTTATTAGTACTAAAATCGCAAAGCTCTTAACTTTGAAGCAAGGATCTTTGGTGTGAGTGGCATGGGGCGGAGCCCTAATAATAAGATTAGATAATCAGCTCATATATAGCTTTTGTAATACGTAATAATAATAAAAAACTTCACCTTTTGATCTTATTTATTTAGATCTACTTGAGATGAGGAATACACAATGGGAAACCGTTTTGTTTCGTCTTGCAATAAAGGGTCACAAGTTGGCAATTCGTAATCGAATGATTCGCTTTAGGTTTTCCAACTTACGATGCCGTTGGTTTTCAACAGCTGCAAACATCGTTACGTAAGCAACACATTGCCAAAAAGAAACTGAAAAATGAATAAATAAATCTCCACAGTGCAGTTGGAGGAGAATGATCTCTCCGTCTACGTAGCCAACTCTCCTTGGACACCATTTGAAATTCCATTTACTCAAACGGACATAGACCATCCATCTTCGAAAAGCACTCTTCACTGAATTACATCCATTCTTTAAAGTTATTGGAAGGGAAATGGTATGATGAAAAAGATCCCCTTTCAGCTTAAATTGGGACCAGAATATGTTATTGCTGTTGGAAATCCAGGTTTTTCGCTTTCAATATCGGAAATAAATATATCATTTTTCAAAGAATGAAACTATTGGTCTACTTGGTTTTACAAAGTTATATTTTATTTATCAAAGCTATAACTCGCTTTTTCTAACTTTTGTATTACTTTCAGAATTTTCAAAATAACTTATTTTAGAAATTGACTATGCAAAGATAAGAAAATTTTTTGATTTAAAAGATTTCTCTGAATCAAATGAAAAAAAAGTATTTTACCAAAATATGGAAAAAAATAAAGAACACAATTTCATGACAGTTTATCTTATTTTTAATTATTTAATTCTGAAAAGTACATCAATCCCATTTTTAGGGGAACTTCTGCAGTCTCCTGAATAGGTTGAACTTTTTATTTTTTTCGAATGACATTTTTATCGAATATATTATAAAAAAATATATTTATAATGTAAAAAAAAATAATTCTAAAAATATATTCTAAGCAGTCAAGAAATTAATAAAGATAAATTCATGATTACGAAGTATTTATTTTAATTTTCTGCCATTCTTTCACTATAATATTAAGATTAAAGAATAAAACAGTTGTTATTTTAAGACTTATCTTTTTTACTTTACTTATTTACAGTAAAATTTCTTTAGGAGAACAACATTTCTTCCAGATATCTATTGGGATCTTTTACATACATGGATAAAAATACAGAGTGTAATGGCCGTTACATCATCAGAAAAGTAAAAATATATCCGCACTTATCAAAACTATATATCTAATTGACAGCAATGGGCTTTCCGCTTCTATTTTTTTTTTCCTTTAGTATTTTAAGAAAAATTACAAATACGCAATATTCACTGTGAGATTTCTTAAAAAATATCACTTCCTAGTAAGTTACAAACATTTTTCTTTCCCATAATCGTTTTCTTGAATCAAACTTTGAGTTTCTTTAAAAAGAAAAAGAAGTCTTATTTTTATACATACAAAATTTTACGTGCGATGGGAACAATTACATGAAATATAAAACAAAAACGCACAAGACTAAAAATTCACTGATCTGTTTTTGGAAATTGTGATACAGGGAATACAAGATAGCCTATTTCAGATTTCCTGACCATCATCAGTTGGATTCGCCCAGTATCTTATAGCTCAGTGAACTCAGAAAACATATAAAGAAAACAAAAGTAGACACAACAACGGCCCTTCACATTAAAAAACATCATAACATAAAAAAGAATAAAAAGGTCAATCAATTAATCCCCTCTAGCGATCGCTTAGCATGTAAAGGATTAATTGTTATACAAGAGTTACATACATTACAAAATTTAATTGGAAATATATAATTTCATGATTTTGTAATAAATTTATGCATATGAATTCTGTTTAATTTAAAATGCTATTATAAGAAATTTAATGAATTAAAACGTTTATTGCGAATCTCACCTGGTTTATAAACGAAATTAATAAATTTAAGCTTCATTCAGACAGGAACTCAGCTCAATGAAATTCACTTATATCTATTTTTTTTCAGTGAAGTTGAATGTAGTTCAGTTCAATGTACTTCAGTGAAGTTGAAATTCAGTTCAGCAAAGAATTAGGAGATTGATGAATCCCTGTATCAGGATTATTTGAAGAAGACTCGTTCGCTGATGATAAGAACAAGATTATCTTCGCTATATTAGGATTTGCAGATAGTGCCAACAACTACACATCTGGGTATTGGATCGATAACAAGTCTTTTAAAAGAATTTTATGTAAAAAAATCAAACAGTCGATGTTTCGTAGATAATGCATCTGAAAAATAAATCGTATCAAATAATAATTATCTAAGTGTTTTAGATTTGTAGATATTTCGATTTGATTTTCTTTTGAAAATTTCAGGAGTTTTGGTCTATTCTAGTTTGAAATCAGTTCTTTCCTTTTTTAACTCTTCAACAGGTTCTTAGAAACTTCTTTGTTTTCCAAAGCTACATATACTATGATTATTTATTTTTCTAGTTGTTTCTAATAACATTTTCATGATCATTTTACGTATGTCATCAGAATAGTCATGCTTTAAACTTTTCTTTGGCAGTTTTAATAATATGTAACCTTTTGAGGGCGGGAATTTCTCCACGCTCCATTCTCCTCCAAATGGGCCCTTGAGCCTACCCAGCCTCTGTAAAATGGGTACCGGGTTTCTTTCCTGTGAATCAAAGGCGGGCGGGCGTCGGGTTGACGACCCGACCTCAACATAGTCCGGTTGGTCCCGAAATGCCGGGAGCCTTTCCTCCCGCGATCCCAAAGGCCTGCATAGGCCTATAGTGGGACACTTTAACTTAATCTTTTATTTGAATATTTGCTAATAGTGCCACATTTTTAGTAATTTTTCAGTTCCTTTTCTCCTACATTTTGCTTAATGTTTTACATAATGCTTTTTGGAGACCCTGAACAGGAAAATGTAAATGGGGTCCTCTTACCATCCTTCTGTCCTTCTGTCACCACATCCACAGCCTAATTACAAGTCAGATAGACTTGAGTCATATCTTATTGCAACCTTTATAACTTGTAGAGAATGGGGAAAAATATACTTTTCTTATTTTACAGGAGTTCGGTCTCCAGTCATTTCGTGTCTCAAAGAAAGTGTCGATAAGTGAAACATACAGGAGTCTCTTCCGTTTCGTGTAAGGATGAAATAAGTCTTTTGCCTTGTTTCTTTCAGCACTAATGATTAGTATTACATACTTTTTCTTTTCTAGTAGGTAATAATTTTTTCCTTTGTTTCTTTATAAGAACTTTTGTCATCTTCTACTTCTTTTCTTGAAAACCGAGTTTTGAGTACGTAAATATTACACATGACGTCTTTTCATTCTGCTGTCTTTCCTGTTCAACCTTATTGACCTATTTACCTATTTTTAACCCTTTTTTTAATCTGTAAATAATCAGATATATATATATGAGCAATATCCTCAATTTAAAAATGTGCAAAAGGATTTTTATTAGAAATTCTGCCAAAGCATCTTGAAAAGTACTCTTTATTTTAACAAGGAATCTGTCTATTCTCGTACTAAGATATTAAGGTGCAAACTTTTCGACCTAAGCGCTATTGTGAGGAACTTGGGAGAGATTGGAGAGCGAGTCATTAACAAAATTACCCAATCATTCCATCTCAAGTAGCTTGATGAGACTCACGAAACTGCCAGAGGGTCAGAACAATAAAAGCTTCCTTCTCGACAGTGACGGTAAATGAGAGAACTTACCTTTGAATATCCTGAGGACCCACAACACTTCTTACTACTTCACACAAGCAAACTTATATGAATGAAGAAATAAGCTTTATCGTTCATTCATAACTTTATTTAGCACGCAAACCTTACTTACTTGTTATGGAATGTAATGAAAACACGACCAGAATGATATTCTTATAAATAAGTTGAAATTAAAGTTTCAAATGCATTGCAGCCATTCTTCTTCTGATAAAACAAAAATGGAGTAACTGGTTCAGGAAATTAATAAATGTCCACTTAATTGCACTAATCTTAATGCTTTTGTTGACTGTAAACAAAGTAATTTTTCAAATCAAACTATTTTCAAGAAGAAATTACTTCGGTAATCACTTCCTTCTGCCATTTGCTTTGCAATATCTTTCTGATGATACAGAAAGCCGAAAAAAGAAATTTTCAGAGGAAAAAAAAACCCAGAACGACGCGTCGCCTGAAAACTAAATCTCGCTGTTATTTCTTTTCGTTCAATGGCCTTATTTCAAATCGTCTGCTTTCGAATTACTATGTAAATATGTGGGCTATCATTTTTGAATTTTACACATCTCCCTTCAAATAAAGTTTAATGCACTCATTGACATATTTTATTGCTGAATAAAATACACTATTTTTTCCACAAGAAAGTATTTAACCTAATTCAAAATTTAAATTTATAAATTTTTCGTATTTGACTTGATGTTTGTTTTAAATCTGCATTAGTACTAAATTCTGCTTTTCAAAGTTCGTTAATTTTTAAATTTTCATTATGTGATGTTTTTTCGATATTAAGAATCTTTAGTAGTCAAAATTGTTTTACAGAATATTATAAAAGCGAGCATAACTGAATTACAGTACAGAATTAAATGACAGAATATTTTCTATCTTTAAAAACAAAAAAAACACATTTGATTGTGGTGATTTAACTATTATAAAGTTTATTTTAAAAAAATAAAAGAAAGAGACAAATTTTCATTCACGTAAATTTTAAATAGTTCAAGTTCTCAAATTATAATAATTAATAACGAAATGTAAATAAACACATACGTAAATAAGTAAATATTTTTATTTATTTTGATAAATAAGTATATCTTTATTAACAAATTAATCATTAATGTTTTGGATAAGTTTTTCGTACATTTACATTTTCTATTGGATTATTTTTAAAAAGAAACCTTTTTACAAATTATTTCTTATGACTTTTTAAAAAGAAATAAATGAAAAAATTTTAAAACTAATGAAAAGTAAATAACGATAGTTTTAATCATTTTTTTTTATAACTTAATTCGATCTCTAGATACGAAAATGTCTTATTTAGATATGCATTTGAATCAGCAGGTTTCTTCGACAGGTCTTGGCAGATAGAAATCCACATAAGAATTTCAAGCTATGTTTGAAGGACTCTCAATTTAAGTGATTACCACTGAAGAGCCTCTCTACGTCATCTTCCAAAAATTCCGCTTCCACTCATGTGGAATTTTTTTTTCTCTCTTCCTGTTTTGAAAGAGTCATTGAGAAGCTTCCAGAAGGTCCTTAGAGAGATCGCAAATTATTAGTCTGGAGTTTGTGTAATAACTTATTGAATTGTAACTGCAATTTCAAAATATTTCGTGCAGTTTAGATGAAGATGAAAACGAAAAGATAATTAGACAATTTTTTGAATAACAAAGCTCAGCACCTTAACGTTTGGCCGATTGTTTTAGGAGCTCCAGAGCTTAATTTCAGATAACGATTTGTACTGATGTTTCCAAAAATACAAAGGTACAAAATATAATGTTTTTATCTTACATATGTACTCCATATTAGATGACACTGACGTGTGATTTCTTCCATTACGTTGTTACAAAGATGAAAAGCATAAATTACAAATTCATTGTTATGCTGATCTAATAGAAAGATTGCAGAAATCTGAAGTCCACAGAAATCTGAGACGTTGAGGATTTATACTGCAATTCAACAGAGGTGTGACAAATAATCAATTCCGATATCTCAAACATATTTTTGTAAATTGTTCATAGATGAAAACAGTGCTATAATGTGTATTATTGTAATTTCTTTATAATTGTAAACTTTAAATAAACTTTAAATAAACATTGAATAACTTCTTTCAGATGGATTTCTAGGCATGATTAAGAATTATAGCCGTTTCCTTACTTGGGAAACTTTCTTTTGTGAAAGCAACTTGATTAAAAAACAAAAATAAATGCGGCGAAGTTTTCATTTCTCTTTTCTAATTTTGAACATTAGTTCATTCATTCTTGAAAAAAAAAAAGCGATGATTAAAAACCCTAATTTAATGACTTATTAAGCCATACGATACAAAATTAGTTAATGTAGGATTATATTTCCGTACGTAATAGGCTATAATAAGATTTGATTCTAATTTTTAAATGAAACTTTAGAAATATTATTTTTATATTTTTAGGAGGATTATTCTTTCTTCACTATATTCTAGTGCTATATAAAGATACACTATTGTTTCCTATAAATGAACTACTACAATTAATGAAGAACTGAAAGAGGAACGGATGACTTCAAAAAAACATTAAGTTCTTGTTTGGCATAGACATTAGAAATCAAAATTGTCTGAATTAATTATTGGAACGCCTTAATTTTTAACAAAATAAAGCTCACCAAAGCTCAAAATGATTGTCATGATTGTCAATTTCTACATTGGTTTTGGATAATATTATACATTTGAAATTCATGCCATCTGACACATCATTTCAAGACATGGTTAGGGTGACCAGATGTCCCGGATTGTGGGGGAAAGTCCCGGATTTTAGTGCAGTCCCTCTCCAGTATATTCGAGAAAATGTCCCAGATTCTGAAAATAGTCCTGGATTTTTTAAATAATCGTGAAAGTCTTCCAAATGTAAAAACACATTCTTCTTTCCTTACTTTTTATTGTCAATATTTCGATCTCTTTTGCAGAGATCTTTTTCACGAAGTTTGAGGACAGGAAAATTTCTTTTCTTCTTCCTCTACAGGAATTCTTTTACTCATAAATCCTGAAGATGATCTCTACAAAAGAGATCGAAATATTGATAATAGAGAAGTTAGGAAATAAGAATGTGTTTTTACATTTGGAAGATATTAACATAAGTTTCTGGAGAAATTATATCTTAATCATGAAAGTGTTGTTTTTTTTTCTGGTTGTTTAAGTCGATTTTTGGTTTTGTTAGTTGTTAAAGTCTTTTTTTTTTGTCATGAAAATTGTCTGTTCTGGAAAAATCTGGTCACCGTAGACATAGTACAATTTTATAAAATTTCAATTAGCAATGATATTTTAATATAAGAAAACGCGCTTACAATTCAGATTTACAATCTTCTTAGAGCATCAACTCCTTCTTGTGGATCTTACATTAACAAAGACTTAACGTTAACCTTGACGTTAGGAAATTGCCTCACAGTTAATGAAGACAATTGCACCTTAAAGTTGATTATGTTGATAGTAATTGTGTTAACATAATGAGTTGAAGAAAAGTCATTAAAAATATTACTGTCATCGATGAAATTTCTGTTAGTCTTATTAGATTGCGACAGTTTTCGGTAAAAAAGAAAAAAAAAAACATTACTAGAGAGTTTAGGAAATTGACAATGTTATATTGCACGCTAGGTTTGTAAGAAGGTTTGTAAGATGTAATGAACTGAATCTTCAAGTCGATATTTTAAATAAGCACATATCCTTTTAAGGACTTCTTAAACCATTTCCTAAGCCAGATAGTAGACCTAAAATTAAAGAAAGATGATAGCAATTGAGAAATTTCGAAGAATAAGTTCTAGAAAAGCATTCTCGTATTCTTTGAAGTTTTACGTTTCGACGCTTTTTCCAAGCTTTCCAATTAAACTAACAGTCAATTCACCACCTGATGTCAACCTGATTTAAAACAGAAAACAAACAAATATTTAAGACTAATGTATAGATTTAGAAATAAAATAGCAATGGAAACTATCAAAGATTTTCTCCATATTAGGGAACTCCAAGTTACTGAAACTAAAATGTTTCATTCAAATAGTTTGGCTCTAAACAAAGAAGTTCTTAAAAGTAACTTATATGTGAATAACAAGTATAATCTCTACTCATACTATAAACATGCTCCAAAATAAAATAAAAAAGCATAAAGTACATAATTGAAAATTAATTATTCTTTCAATTTATTAAGAGCACCACATTTAACAGTTGCTCATAAAACAGCTTTATGTACACCAAATCTTATTGTATAAGATATGTATAATATTTCATGCGAATTAATTATTAGTCATTGAATTATTTTGGGCCATATTGTTAATGTATTATGAAACGGCAGGACTGGCAATGAAAAGTTTTGTACGTTTAGAAAAATAAGTTCATTTTATTAATAAATTAAAAGGTAAACGGTTTAGAAAAAATTCTGAATATTTACTTATTTTTTGTTCCATTGAAAAATATATACTGTATATAAAAATATAACAAACCTTTAAACCTTTTATTAACATTTCTGAAAAAAAATGTAATTTTCTTTTTGTAAAAAAACCTAGAAGATTTAAAATTTGTTGGAAACAAATATTAATATAATCAAATTTTCTAAATTGTAGCTGACTCTCAGATACTGACTCTTTCTCAGCAACGACACGAATGTGAATCAGTAGATTTTCTTCGACCTATCTTGGCAGATAACTTGAAATTCTTTATGTGGACTTGTATGTTTGAAGGACTCTCAATTTAAGTGATTACCACTGAAGCGCCTCTCCACGTCATCTACCAAAGATGTTGCTTTAACTCATGTGATATTTTTTCTCTTTCTGCTTTGAAAGAGTCATCAAGAAGCTTCCAGAAGATTCTAACAAAGATCACAATTGTTAGTCTGGAATTTGTAGAATAACCGATTAACTCTAAAGTGCAACATTTTAGCATATGTTATGGAAACTTTAAATGTAAATAAATATTGCCATTTAACAGCTTCATTCCGGAATGCTTTTTAACTGTTGAATAAGGACCTGCTTGTAGAATTTGTCTTCTATTTCATGACATCTCTCCACTCGATTACTAATCGCAGTCTGAATAAGCTGTTATTTGAACGTATTTCAAAGAAAGACATCGTTTTTTATTCAAATTTACTTAATAGAATGAGAAAATTGTCCTATTTTTATTAAAAAAATATTTTTTTACGTAATTTTTAAAATTGGAATTAAGCAATACTACTAAGTATCACAAGTAAGCAATTAAAAGATCCAGTTTCAAAGTCTAATTTATCGTTTGAAATTAAAACAAAAAAACTGTTTTTAGCCTATTTTCCTATGATGTTATCACTTTGTTAAATTTGTAATATACTATTTACTTATTACCGGTACTTTTAGAAGTCATCATTTTTAAAATTATTTTCTGGTTTGACCTTTGCTCCGGAATTCCAAGTTTGTTTGGATGTGTAAAGAACAAGATTCTTTAGAAAATTAAAAATAAAATCTATAATTACTCGAGGATATGTATATGATCAAACTATATTCTTTTTTTCTTTTTCCTCTTTTTAAAATATAGCTTTACATATTACTTGTTCAAATAGTTAACGTTTTATATAATTTTCCAAAATCTTTTATTTTCTTATTGTTTTCTAAATTAAAGTTTATATTCTTTTACAATTATTGATTTTAATAATTTTTATTGTTTCTTAGTTTATCATTTTCTGAAGTATTCTTTTAAACCTTTTTATTTATTTATTTTTAATATTTTGTTCCTTACAGTTTTTTCAATGAAAACTTTTCCTAGATGTTTTATTTTGGATTCAATAATTACTTATTTTCTATATTTAAAATGCTTTAATTTAACTTTAAACTTTTAGTCTTTCTAAATGTTTTCAAGTGAAATCTCTAAACTTATAAATCTTAAGGTGGGTCAACTAGTCGAAAGCCCTTGTTTTAAGTTTCTGAATGGGAATTTCCTCTTGTTTCAAATATTTCACTTAACACATATACTTTGGAGAAGTGTTTAAGGTATCATGAGAACAAGCAGTGGTGACGACCACCTATTTCAACAGCGACAAATACCTCAAATCTCATAATTCTACAGAAACCACAGGAATTCACCAGTTGCCTGAATTACGATGTCGTTGCGAGGTGGATCCAAATTCTCATCCACTGCGAAACTAAATTTAAAATCTCATGATTACGTTTGTTTTGGTAGCGTTATTTAATGAATAGCGTTAATTAGTGTAATGAAATGGGGATTTTAGCAATACCCACGCTAATTTCGAGTCCCGAGGCTTTTCGAAACATAATTGAAAAATTTGTGTTATGGAATTTAGACTTAAGTGAATTCTTGTAACAAATTAGAAAAAAAAAATCACATTTAAATGACAGATGTTAATTATAAAGAATTATTCTTAGTTTCTTTTTATTCCTACTGAGCTAATATTTTAGATTTTTAACAATAGGGATTTTGACCGTAGGATAATTGTATAAAGGTGCTCAAAACTACAAAAACCTCCTTATTTGAAGATCGAAATTACCGTCAGCTTTGACATTTGAATCTATATTACTAAAATCTTTTATTTCTCTGTTTATCTGTCCGGCGCAATTGTTAATTTCCTGTGAAAAAATTAATACAATGAAACGTTCGCGACGGGAATCGAACCTGCAACCTTTTGATTTGAAGTCAGACATCTTATCCATTAGGCCACGGGGACTACATTCGAAGTATTGTTACTTATCACTCCCGTTGTGTATGTGTGGCGCAATGAGAGAAGAGCTAGAGAAAAAAGAAAATAACTCATTAATTTTAGCCTACAAGATTAAAATTTAAATTTCAATGTTCATTTTTTTTCCAGCGACCATCTGAAGAGTTGTTAGAGACATATCTCGACATGAATGAAGAAATTACAAATGAATAGCGTAAATCCTCCAACTCAACTAAAAGCCGTCACATTCTTATCCCGTCATTGTTGACGGGCATATATATTATCACTAGTTAATTATATTTTAGCCATATTGACGTAAATTTCCAATGAATCGGAGCGACTCTGACAATTGTACATTTTTCAGACATTAATTCATGACCTATGGTAAAATTTTGTGGGTATTTTTTTTTATAGAGAGCTATAATATACATTATGGAGGAAAAAAATGATTGTAATAAATATGCTTTAGAATATAATGTTTAGTCGAAGTAATACATCTATGCTCAATACTTGCAGATGATAAGTTACCTAACGGAAAGCTTCCCATTTGTTTGGTCGTTAATTAATAAAGATCCCTAAATGGCTTAAATGACTCTAATAATATTATATTATTTAATATTATTAAAAAAGTAATAATTTTAATGACATAAAGCATACATTACCACACCATACTTAAATTTTACTAATTAAGTCTGTTAATTTTGTCTGAGTTTTTTTTTTTTTTTTGAAAAAGTGTTTTAGCTCATAGAAGGTCTCGCATCTTTGCAATGCACCAAAAACCCCTTCAGGCGTATTTTCTTCAAATTGTAATCCGCGGCGGATTGTTTCAAATGATTTTAGCATTTCATCATACGAAGGTTTTTTTGATTTCTGCATCATGACTTCCTGGTTGAAAGCAAAGAATGACAGCGATTGGCGCCTTGTAAAAACATTTCAAGGAGAAAAAAAAAATAGATACCACGAAAAAGTTCGTTAAATAGAAAATGCACTTCGCTATTTGGAGGTTATTTTACGAAGAAATTAACAAAATGTTCTTGGTTCCAAAAAAAAGTTCGCTAAATAGAGAAATTCGCGAAATAGAGGTTCGTTAAATAGAGGTCCAACTGTATTTCTCTTGAACATTTTTTTTGTCTGTCAATCTGTGTATATGCGCATCACCTTAAAATGGCAGGACTGATTTCTAGAAAATTTGGTACATAGCTTATTTATGGTCCAATTTAAAAGATAGATACATCACCCACTTATTTTGTCATCATCCCTTCATCTTTCAAAGTGGACCCACGCTGAAATGTCTGGGCTGATTTCTTTAAAATTTGATATGAGGCTTCAGCTTAAAAAGAGAACACAATTAATATGGACTCTTCCTCCCCACACACAAACACACACCAGCGAAGCATTCTCAGTTCCACTATGCGATGAATAGCTAGTGTTAAATAGATGATTTATATTTCGAAAAATATATTTAAAATTCTAAAAACTATTTTAAAGACAGCTTAATGCTATTCAATCTCACAACGATGTTCGAAATCAGCATTTTCTCGTGTTATCATTTTACTGTGATCCAACACAAAAGAAAGGAACTTTGAAGAATATATTAACTACTCAGCTGTAAGTTCGCAAAAAAAATTCTTGTTCATCCAGTTGTGTAGACAACGGGTAAAGAGAGTGAAGACGAATGGAAGGTCGGATCTACAAACGGAGTTCAACATCGTGTTCAGAGGCCCAAAGACCGTAGGAATGTGGCAATTTGAGGGCCCCATCCTTCTCTATTCGAGATATTTGGCATTGTTTTCATTGAATTAAATGTTAAATTAATTTTCATTAAATGTTAGAATTGCAACCATCTGATTTCAGTTCTCAGCTCTAGTTTGATGCTTATACTCATACTCATACACTCATACTCATACACTGAGGGTTGTCGGTTCAAATCCGTATATCTGCTTTCTTTTTTTTTTCTCTGAATGTCGGAGTGTTTTTTTTTGTTTTGTTTTGTTTGTTTTTTGCTTTTTTTTGTTTTTCTTATTTTCCTATTTTTTTTTAAATTTTTTCCTTCACTTTTTCGTATATACACTTCCTTTTTTTATTATTATTTTTAATTTTTTTAAAAGTTATTGATATTATGGGTCGCCCTTAAATTTACGCTTTAACACAAAATTACATTCACTTGTTTTTTAATAATTAATACAAAGGACCAAAAACACAAAAACAATAGAGATATAAATAATAAATAACTTCATTACATGTTGCGAAGGTACTCTTCCATCTCTATTGTTTTTGTATTTGGTCCTTTGTATTAATGATTATACACACAGAATGGATAATATATATTCACTTGTTTTTGTTGTTTTGTTTTTTCTATACACCAAATAAATGAGTCTACGCTTTAAGTTGGAAGCTAATTAAGCAGGTACTCAATTTTATCCGTCCAGCGGTTTTAGCGTGATGTGCGTAAAAAGCAGACAAAGAAGAAATGCTCACGTAGACAAATGCATAAGCTATGTGTTACGTTACTTAATACGATAGAAATTCATTGTTTAGATTCCGATGCTTTTCTATAAGAATTTTTATTGTCTTCACACGCTAATCTTGACATGGACCCCATTTGAAAAGTTAATACAGACGTTAGACCATCTCTAGTTATTAAATATGCACACTAAATTTCAGGAAGATGCATTCAGCAATTTTATTAGAGATTGGAGGGAGGAATACAGACACATAGACTAAGTTATCTGATAAGCCATTGAAATCTAAATCAATGGTTTTTTTTTATTCTATTTCTATTAATATTCCATTGTTTTAAATAGGG
>JAFIDM010012231.1:54042824-54056764 GCA_023159025.1 Thereuonema tuberculata | reverse complement strand
TCATGAAGAATCCATGTTTCAGAGACAAAGATCATAGGAATGGAGAATGGATAAGAAATTCATCAGAAGCAAGATCAAGACCTACGACAAAAAGCAGTACAAATATAATAGAAATTTAACCTGTAATAATTGATAAGCTATAAAAGAAGAGGAACTTTCAATAATTTACTATAAGTACAGGTGATACAAATTTAAGGTATGGTGAACAGCACCAATTCTCTGTTAAGATTTCCTGGATGATTACTGAATAGAGGAAGAAAAAGCCCATTAAACAGATCATAAGAGCTGTTCCTCTTAAACGTGTATGACAATAATGTTTTATACATCAAGATACAATAATCAGTGAGAGGAACTACGATATGTCATTAGCAAATCTAACAAATGAGAAAAGCCTGTAAGATGTTACAAAAGAAAAGGAGAGTATGCACTAGAAGGCTTACAGATATTTAAATCAGTCACAGTCTATTTTTGTTTTTACCACATTGTCCAAAAAGAGATGCTGATAAAAATATCACAGGAATCTAAAATTCTGGAATTTGATGATTGACAACCAGCCCATGGAGTGAAGAGCAAGACTTGGAGATTCTAAAGGCTTCACATTAAAATGCTATAGTGGAATGAAAGGATTCAGAATAAATACATAGAAATTTATAATAAAATGAAGACAAACTGGAAAAAAAATAATTAAAAGTAAAATAAAACTTGAGATAAAGAAAAATAAGTGTCATCATAAATGGCAATATATAACGGAAAACACTGACTACACTTGATGTACTGCAAAACCTAGTGACTATATTTTGAAGAAATTACAAGTAGTCAAAATAGCATTGACATGCCAACTTTTAAAAACCCACATAGTAAAAGTGCATAAAATGTTAAAAAAAAATATTAATTTATTTATGTTGATTGTTTTGGCCCATAGATTCTTACCTATGGACCAGATCTTTCTCAAAATCAATGTGAATCTTCCTTATAAGCAGCTAAACCAACTATAAAAGCTTCAGTTTTGTAGATTACAGTTTTTAAGTTATCTTGATCACAGATGTTTTTTTGGTTCTTAGTCCCTTATATATCAATCAAATATTACCAAAATCAAAAGGAATTTTCCTTGTTAAATCATATTTTACCTATAAGATTAATTCTTAATTGGATGCTTTTGAATTATAGCAATTATTGCATTTCAAGGACAACATATTTGGATTTGCCACTACTGCCTTATGTATTGTTCTGACTTTGGTTTGAAATCAATTAGAATCCTCCTTGTTATAACCTGCCTTTAAAATTTCAGTTTTCTAGGATGTATGGTTTTTGAACAGACAGACAGACTTAACTGACTTAATTTTTTTTAACACTATAAAAACGAGGTAACATGGAGGCAAAGGAATGCTTCTATATTCCTTTGTTAGAACATTAATCTTTGAGCTCCATGTTAATGAGGTTAAATTTTATTTTCTATTAATAGAATAAAAGGAACTACCACTCCTATAAAGAAAAGATAAAACATATGGTCCCAAGGGTCAATCTTGGCTCATTTTTCTGCACTCCAATAGAGTAAACAAGGGTAATAGTTTCAATGAAATGAAATCAGAATGGACTGTGCACTTGAGGGCTGAAGATAAATATTATTGATCAGGGATAGTACAAGAAAGAAAGAAACAAAACAAAACAAACAAATAATGTTTTCATTGAAAAAGATAAGCAATCACACAGTTTAAAAAATTAAATTTTACAATTTAGTTCCACTAAAATTTCATTTACTTTTTTATTCTCAATTCTTAACTATTTTAATTTACTAAATATCATATTTAGTATTTTTAGACTACTTTAGATATGAATAATCCCAGAAAAATTAATTATCATGTTCAATAGGTGGCACTGAAATTTTTTAATCAAATTCTACTCTTTAAAAAAGAAAAAAAAATCTATGAATCAATCTCAGGGATTTTGACAGCTTGGTGATGCAACATTCAACTTTATCTGTTATCAAAATTTAAAATCAATTGTGTTCTTGAGGGATACCCCTATAAAACAATAAAAATATCAGGTCTAATTGTAGATAGAATGCATACTCCTTTCTGTCAAAATATGGCAAATATTTTCATAATCACAGCCTCATATATCTTTTAATAATTTAATAAATCTTGAAAGCATTTAATATATTGTGTTTTGATCCTGTTTGCAAGTTTAATGTGTCCATTATTGCTCTTTATACTTAAGAATCATTCTCTCAAATAGAGCTGATGATTACAATTACAGCTTTGATCTTCCCTTTATGTGAAGATGTAGGCAGATCAACAGGTTCATGATTAAAATAGACTTGAATGATTACTTTTCTTATTTAGGTAGATCTACTTAATAGTAATGTCAGGATTGGAATTACACTCAACCGTTATTAAGTAGCTATCTAAGTAATATCCTCACAGTGATCTGAGGCTAATATTTAACCTCAACTAATGTCCTGTCAAGGCCCTCCTCTCGGAATACGAGAAACAAACAGTAAATATTCTACTATTCACATTTAGAGTACACTTTTACGATCTTTTTTTTCTTCTTAAAAAATATCAATTTTCTAATGGAAATCATCTGCCATTTTGACTCACTGCAAGACAAAACCAGATAAGTGTCTAAAAATTCAGTCAGGTCTTCGCACCAACAAACAGATTGTATCTAAATAAGACTAAAGTCGAAAGTAGTTGCTGATAATTTAATGATGATGAGGGATAGGACAATCTGACCAGGTGATTTATCCAGAACAAAATAAAAAAGCGAAGAAACTAGAATTTGACCATTATTTTGAGGCTGAATATTTTTTTGGAAGGTTTAAAATAAAATTCCATTAATCCATGTGGCATTTAAAGTATATTTTGTTTGTTTTTGTTTTGGAATTCTGAAACCTTGATATTAAGTTTTAATTATTAAACATGAAAATCCCATGCATATAAATAGAGTTATTTAAGTATCAATAAAAAGACGAGGAAAGAGAAAACATAGTAAAATAGAAAACATAATATCAAAATATCATTATTCTTTCTCACCTTACAAATATGTTTTTATTATGGCTCCATCTTTTAATTTATTCTAAATTTAATATTATTTAAATTAAAAAAATTAAGCAGCTTTCTTCCTAGTGTCTTCTACACTTAGAATATTAAGGGTACTAAAAAGAATGCAATTTTCCTATAAAACCTGCTTTGTTATTGTTGTTAATAAATCCATTTTAAAACTTAAAATTTTGCGAAAGATATCAAGTGGGAAGATTTACTTCAAAATTACTCATTTAACAGAAAACAAAAGGAAAAAAAGATATGATTCGAAATGTTTTATTCTATGCTCCAGCCTTCTTTATATTGTTGTTGTTTGGCTTAAAAATGAAAAGTTAATATATGGTGTCTCTTTAAAACTTAACATTTTCAGTATCACTGAAAGCTTTGCTGCAAAACAATTAAAAAGCTGTGTTGAGAAACTCATTAGTAATGCTTAGAACATTTGTTTTTTGTGTAAAAAAACCCAGAAGGATAAACATAATAATAATAATAAAAAGATCAAATTAATCTAACTGAAGTACTAAAATAGGAGAATAAAAATAAGATAAATGTATATTAAATTTAGTTTAGTAAGAAATTTCTTAAAATATTATAAAGAAAATTAAAAGAAAAAATACAACATCAATTAAATCGAGAAAGAAGCAATGATTAAAACGGGATGTTCTATTAACAAAATTTTTAATTTAAGACAGTGCATTGCAACTTTTTTCGCCTTACGTCGGACTTTTAACATATTTGCCAAATTTCATTAGTACATCAAAATTTAACAATACTTTTATGGCGTCTAATAGAATTGTTTCAAAAACCTTAGCATGATTTACAAAAGAATATCAGTATCTTTTAAGTACCGGTATTTAAAAATACTCTGAAGTACTTTTGTTTTAGGATGATATGAATGAGTTAATACTTAATTACTATTGTTAGAACTAAAGAGAACCTAGTTTAAATTTTGTGTTTGTCATCTTAAGATATTATTATTGTTTGATATATAGAATTTAGTTTAGATTACAGAATTTGGCTAAGAGGTAAGCTACATATTATTACAGATGAACTCTCAGAATGTTTTTACGACAACACCAAGGGCTTCCTCGAGATATACCACTGTGCAGCGGCGCACCGTTTACGAAGCTCTGATTTAAAGTATTAATCCCTTTAAAATATATTAAAAAATATTTCTAACATTAAAAAATATACCGTCAAATAAATGCCATTAAAGATTTGTTCTTAGTATAGTGATCATCATTAAACTAAGCTTTTATTTGAATGTTGTTTTCAAGTTGTAAGACTTTGTAACTTAAATAAAATTTAGAAACATCTTGCAAGAAAAGAAAAAAAAATCTAATGTTTAATAAAAAAAAATGAAAAATCTTTTATTAAAGAGAACGAAAGCTATATTAAGAAACGTAAAAATATTTGAAGTTTAAAATATTAACTGATTCATCCCACATATCAATATAGCGATGACTTTTCCAGCCAACTTCAGTGTGTTGGTGTTGAAAAAATAGCAGCGGCTTTTGTCTTTTTTAAAATAAAAGGTAAATTTCCATTAACCTTCAGCTTTTTGGATATTCAAATATTATTTTTTTTTCATTTTCTAATTACTTACGTGGAAAATGGCGAAGAAAATAAGAAAAACATCCAGAATTGATGCTACAAAAAAGCTGAACGCAGCGTAATTTAACGCCATTTTGAATTATAACGTCCTCTACCGTTTTTTAATTGAATCTCTCATAAGCGCTATAACTATTAAACTTTACTCAATTTTGTTGCATTTGATATTATTATTATATATATACAAAAGTATATAGAGTTAAATCAGAAAATTATTTTTACTTTTAAACTACGTTATTACTTAATATAAAATTTTGGTTTAGCAATTAAGCGGTCTATTTGACAAATATCACTTGAAAACTATATATTGATCCTATATCAGTTAAATATTAAAAAGAATTCTTTGCTTGAACTTTATATCTTAAATACATGAGATAGCTAATTTTTATTTAAAATAATAATTAAAAAAAAAAAGCTGTGTTTATTTCTAGTTGACCAAGTAAATTTATAGGTTACTAGCTGTACCCGGCATGCGTTGCAATGCCACTCAAAGAAAGAAAGGGCTCGTGAGAAGGTGCCGTAAATATAAGGTCCCAGTGTCGATCGGGGGTGGGACAATTAGGCCCTTGTGTCGCCATCCCCACCCAAGTGTGGTGGACCTGTCCCCCCTAGGAGAGCGAATTTTTCTCTTTTTCCAATTGACTTAGGGGCCCCGAGAAGGGGCCCTAAATATAAGGTCCCGGTGTCGATCGGGGGTGGGACACTTAGGTCCTTGTGTCGCCATCCCCCCACCCAAGTGTGGTGTCCCTGCCCCCCATAGGAGAGCGAATTTTTCACTTTACACAATATTTTTGTAGTTCTTATTTTCACCACCAGGTGGATATTGGTTTTTTTCAGGGCTTTTACCCCTTTTCAACCCCTTTGGGGGGGGGGGGGTCCGCGTTCTAAGGTAGCCTATCTTTTCCGCAGTGTCCTAAAGAGTAATTCTGCAAAGTTTGGTCCAGATAGGTCAAAGGGCCTAGGAGTGTATAAAGGACAAAGAAAGAAAGATACATTCATTTTTATATATATAGATTTAAGCTTTCCCCTTTCTCCTTGTCTTGCTGATCTTTATATAACACACCCACTGCACAAATACACACAAATATATCAAAAAAAAAAAAAACAAAAAAAAAACAACTTTTAATATTTACTGAAGACAGTTTAAAGTTTCGGGAATCAGATCTACAGTTTGTGCTTTAGCTTGAAAAAATAAATGTACCTCAAACTCATGGTATATTTATTTAAATAATAATAAAACATATATCGTATACGCTCCAATAAACGCCGAGGCTCTTATTGTCGCCGGTCTCTAATAAGCGCCGGGCTGCAGAGGGGACAGGCCAAATAGTAGCCGGTCTCTAACAGTAGCCGGGTCTTTGATATTTGCCTACCGGTACTAGTGTAAGCGTCCGTATCTTTATAGTCGTGCATAATACCTTACTGTACATTGCCTTACAAAATGCCGCCGAAACGGTCATTTGATATGCCGTTAAGATTCGCGCGGTGGAATACGCGAAAGAAACTTCCGATGAGGCGGCCGCTCATCATTATGGTGTTGATCCGAAAAGAATCAGAGAGTGGAAGAAACAATATGATAATCTTGTGTCTGCGAAGGTGGACAAAGTTGCAAGCAGAAAGTGGAAAATAAAGGAGCTGTTTGTAATATTAGCCAGTATTTATGTGTAAAAATATTGCGAAATGAAGGTTTTTGTTAATAATGGCCGGCCTCTAATAACAGCCGGTCTCTATTAAGCGCCGGGAACCGAGGCTAGTTTTGCAAATAAACGCCGGTGCCTCTATTGGAGCATATACGGTAGTCATTCTTGATATTTTGAAATTTCACAATAGTATTTCTTCATGTATTGGATTTTATTATTTTGTTCATATATTTATTTATTTTCATTTGTATGTGTGTACGTTTTCTAAGGAACTATTTTGGTCTGCGTTTCGAAATTTAGTTAAATGTTAATTAATTAATTATTATTTTAGTTAATTGAAAAATAAATGGTATAAGGAGTATGTTTTTAATGTTTTCTAACACTGTTAATTCTTATTGGGAAAAAAAATATATTGTATGTCAAGTAGATTTTATTTATTTTTCTTGATGATATTACTTTACGTAAATTGTTATAAAATTAGAGACTGCATAGTTAATTTCGTAATATAACTTGAAATTTGTTAAACATACTTTATTTATTTTTTTTTTTCATTTTTACAAGTTTAATAATTTGAATAATTAGTATTATATACTGAAACGATATAATTGTTTATTTTCACATGCATATTAATTGTCGCCAATTATTAAGTAGCTTTACTGGCTTTTCTCTGTTTGTTTTGTTTATTATTTTATAATTGTCGATTATTGCACTAAAACCTTTCTTTCAATTTTTTTTTTATTATTATATTTCATGGGATTCCCTCGCCGCTAACTAGTGGGCAGCATGCTCAGTATTGGAATTTCCCAATACTCCTTCGATGTGACGTCATCAAGCAAAACATAGCTACAGCTGGAAGAACAAGTTACAACGAAGTCTATGTATAGTCCAACGAATAGAGACCAAAAAAGGGGGGTTACCTTACAAAAGGTCCGGTAGTACTAATTTTTTGATATGTTGTCTAGGATGGTTAGTAAGTGTTTAAAATGCAAAATGCACAATTCCTCCCCCGCCGCGCCCGCCGCCATCTTAAAAAAAAAACCCAAAAAATCGGTACTTAGTTTAGATTTTCGCTTATATCATCTGTTTGATGCATTTTAGCGATACAAGAGTTCTACTCAATGTTGTAGAGAATACAATTTCCTACAATTTAGTTTTTAAATTTTGTTTCTAGGACTGCTAGTTAGGGAGATATGCACCTTTTGAAAAACAAAAATAATACAAACTTTTCGGAAATTTGTCAAACTTCGAACTTCAGGACGCTGTAATTCAGTTATGGCCTATTCTAGGGAAACAAGTATGAGAATAAAATTTGTAAGGAATTTAATTTCCTACAAAAAACATGTATATTTTTATGAACCAACCCTACGAGTGTTGTGTAAAATCAAAAATCAAGAACAACGGAATATTGCTGGTTTTTACTATTGTGACGCAGTAGTCCATCAAATAGAGACCAAAGAGGTGGGTACCTTATAAAAGCAAACATGCAACCTACTAATGACTGTCCTCAACACAATGGAGACACCCCAGCTACACAGGGGCGGCCCTAGGTATTTTTCAAGTGTAAGCAAACAATTTTTTGGCGCCCCCTCTCCCCCCTCCCCCCTCATAACTCAACTAACCAATCAGAGCATTTTTATCAAATTGTAATTTTGACCAAATTTGAAAGGTAGAAGGTAACTTATTACAACACACAAAACCTTACAAACAAGAATTATAATTACATTACAATTTACAGGTTATCATAATGATATTCAATTCCAATAAAATTACAAAAATCGTGTCTTTAGAATCAAACTAAGGATATCCTGTAATTAAAAGTGGATTTTCCTGGCTTTTACTTTTGAAAACTCTTTGAGTAGCAAGTCAGTGTCCATTTCATTTAACAATTCATTCTCAATTGCCAATGTTGCCAACTCACTCAAGTGTTCCTGACTCAAAGTTGAACGTAAATATGTTTTTATGAGTTTTAACTTGGAGAAGCTTCTTTCCCCGCTGGCAACTGAGACTGGGAGAGTCAATAATATTCGCAGTGTAACAAAAATGTTGGGGAAAGTGTCTATGTAACCACGCTTGGTTATGAAGGACAATGCTTCAGCAGGGTGATTTCTTGGAGGCAGCATAGTCGAAAAAAGTTTAAGCTGGTCGAAAAGGTCATCATCATTGATGTCACAGTCTCCTCCATCCCCACCGCTTAAAATGGTTTCAAGTCGTTTATATGATTTCTTCAACTCTGTGTCACTGAAACTCTTCTCCAACAAAATCATACAAAAATTTGAAACTTGCGTTGTGGTTTTCCATGAGGTCAAATCTCTCCTGTAAAGAGGGTGCTGCTCTATCAAACACAACGAAAAAGAAGTTCACTTTAATTGAATCTTGACCAGAGTGCACAGCTTCGTCTTGAGCCTCATAGGAAAATTATCTTTTTATTTTTCTTGGTCGAACTAGGTTCTCGTTTTCAAATTCAGCAAGAACATTGATTTTTTTCTGCAAGTTCCTTTGCATCTACGATGATGCTGTTAAGACCTTGATCTGATCTCATTTTTTCTAGAAATGAATTTACACTTTTAATCAGATCTATTGCACTTTGCAGATCATTTGTAACAATTTGCAACAATTTACTAACCATATTTGTTTTATGCAGGATCTCACGCCACGTCACTAGACAGCACAGAAACTTGAAGCTTTGCAGCTTTTTTAAAAGTCCTAAAGCAGAGTTCCTACCATATGCATCAAGTTTTGGATCTTGAGAAGCTTCATGTAATGCATCATATACTTTTTCAATGTGGTACCTCAAAGGCAACAATGCCTCAATTCTACTTTCTAGTATTGCAGAGTGGTTTTACTGTGAGAGATGTGACATGATGTAACAAAATAGTCCATCTTTGGGTAGAAATTGAAAAAAGGGGTGTCAACTGAAAGGCGAGCTCTCTTTGCGTCCTTCGACCTTCGAGTGGCTGCGGCTGCTGAAGGCGGCTTAGTTCACAGTTCAATTGAGCGAAACAAATAGAGTGGCTATTCATTACTATATAGTACTTCGTACTGCTGTATTTTATTTCTCTTTTGTATTTAAATTTATATATAATTTCGGTTGGTTGATTTTAATTGGCAAAACTGCAACCGACGAAACGAAAAATAACTCTTTTATGCCAAATAGTTTGTGTTGTTGGTTTGGTTTTCTCTTGTCGTAAACTACATTCACAAATTTTACAGCGGACGCCCATGTTGCGGAGGGTGCCTTCGGCGCCCCCGTATCGTGGCGCCACCCGCGGCCGCGTAGTTCGCTTATATCTCGGGCCGCCCCTGCAGCTACAACAAGTGCAGTGGAGAACGGGTCATCGGAAAACGGGGAGATCAACGGGGAAACGAAAGAAGATGTATCCCCAAAGATAAGATCACGCTGTGATCAGGACATTGTTCGATTAATTGGACAGCAATTAAGAGGATTAGGTTTAAAGTGCGTAAAAGGATATATGCTTGTTTGCTTACAAATGTAGCAGCCATATTTTGTTTGACGAAACATTTCTTTACCAATTAATCTTTTGCTTAATTCTTAATCATCACGAAACACTTCTTTTTAAGTACATGGGGAAAAGTGAATTGAAAAAAAAACTCCGAAGTTCATTCAATAATAAATAAAATTTCTATCCTTTGAAAAAATAGTTCCTCTACTGCGTTTAATGACATAAGTTCGAGGTCGTATTTTATAAGCCTACTTCATCTGAGTTTGTTTTTCTCGTCCGTTTTTTCTCTCTAGTTTAGAATAGAATTAAAACGAGTAGTCATTTTTGATAAAGATTACAAATTTCTGTGATGTTACAAATCTCGCTTAGAAAGATTGATATCTGCTTTCCAATCATACGAAATTAGAAATTCTTCCAAAAACTTCCGCTTGTATTTGACCTTATCGCTGCAAATGAATGAAGTTTTCCTTAAGCTCTTTAGGGATTATTCTAAGGCTATGTAAACATCATTGATATAATTTAAGTTATGCTTTGAATTTCGTTGAAATAATAAATGATAATGTCAATAAAATCAGAATTAGGTAAAATGATATGAATTTCTTTGCAATGCGTTTAATTCATTTCATTTTAGGTACTTAACTGTAAACAAAATAAAACAAAAAAACAAGTTAGATGTTTTTTTTAATCTAAACATCAAGTTTGATTTTTTTCTTGAATAAAATTTCGATTAACAGCAATGAATAGCATATGTATTAAAATAATAACTATATGCATAAATATTCTAAAAATTATTAATAATTTAAAAGATAATTATTCTTTAATTTATATTTACTGATAATGCCATATTTGAGAAATTTAAATCGCTTACATTATTTGAGAGATGTCTAATTTATTTCTTATTTAGTAATTTAACCAGTTTGCATATATTTAAAATATAAATTATAACTTATGCACAGAATTAAAATTATCACAATTGATTTTTGAACATTAAAAAAAAAATGTTCAATAATAGACGTAAAATTATAATAGTAATTTTGAATGCTTTTAAAAACATTGGGATTTCAAAATTATTGGATTAAAAAGATATTAATTATGACGGATAATTATTAAATATTACTATTAATGTATGATCATTCACAGCTCTGAATAGATAAAATAATAGTATAATATAAATTATTAGTAACAATAGTATTAATGATATTTACAGACCTTTTGATAATACATTCATTATACATTCATTTTTATTAGGTTAGTATGTCACTTAATCTATTATTTTTCTTCCTTTTAAAAGTTTTTTTTTAACTACTATTTATTTAAATTAATAAAAATTTAAATAATTAATTTTTGGTTAGTGTGACTGCTGCCAAATGAATTAGTTGTCTCATTTCAGTTCATAGTAAATTTTATTGATCCTTAATTTCTTGGATGTCCCAGTGTCTTTTCTAATAGTTTAAATACGTTGGTATGATTCAGCAAACAAAAATAAAAGGCTATATTGCTGATACAAATCTAGTATACTTAGAAATGAGCATTTAGAGAATTACTAGGCTTAAGACATTATTTTCTTTTTAATGTTTTCAGACTTACAAAGAGCTAAAATATCTAAAATTTGAGTAGTAAATTTAATAATTTATGATTCCTTAAAAACGTTTCTTTTTGGTTGAAAAATAGTTGTACTCGGAGGTTAATACTTATTACATTAGATTTTATACATTAAAAGTAGAATTCATTTGAAAATTTAAATTGATGGTGAGATAGTTTAAATAGCAGGAAACTTAAGTTCATTAATGATCAGGTTATGTTCAGCTATCTATCTTGTCTTATTTATTTATTTTTTATTTTTAACTTTTTTGATATACAAATGTTCACTCCTTGATGGCCTAAGCAAAGTTTAGTTGAAAGGAAAATGGAACCATTTCAGTATTTTTGAAAGATGTGCAAATAGAATTTGTTTATATTCTTTTCATTAATTGATGAATGAAGTATTTCTGACTGTTAAATATTTAAAAAAGTAATTGCTGTTTCAATATGAATTAATACGGCATTTCTAGATCCATCATTACCTAATTCAACTTTAATGTTCCATAGATATTCAATATTGGTTCTAATGCAGCATTTTTATTTCAAGATGAATTCTGAGTTTTAGTTAGCCTGAGAAATACAGTAATTATAGATATAATTATTTAGAAACATATCCAGATTATATCTGAATTTTAAGTGCCAAAATTCTGCATTTCCTAATTGCAAATAGGAGTGAATCATTATTATTATAGAATAAAGAAAATTGGATGAAGTGGTTAAGTACATACATGAACTTAAATGCATGTCTCTCTTAATATATTTTTTTAGATTTAAGTATCATTTGGATGCTTCTTAAAATCTGTTCTAATTATCATTTGATGGTAGAAAGCTTGTAGTTTCAAACATTCAGTAGGAAAAGTAATATTATTATAATTATTAGAAGGTCTTAAGAATAATTAAATCTGTAATTTGCAACTTAGTCAGAAACTTGATAATAGCAATATTTCTTGTGCATTGAGAAGAAAAACTTTCAGCTCTGAAAAATTGACAATTTATCTTCACTTGGAGCAAGCTAAATAAAACTAGTTTTGTGAAATTAATATTTAGATAAAAAAAAAGGATTTATATCAATCTTGAGATTATTATACCTTCCACTGTTTCACTTGACTGGTTATTCTTAACTAGAATATACCATTGATATTTTCGTAATGTGTTTGAATGTATATATAGGATCATTAATGCAATATGTTAAGCAGACTTAACACTTAACATATTACAAATGAAAACTTTTTAGAAAATTAATTTATAGTATACTAATTAATCTTACATTATTGCTGAAATATCCAAATATATATCATTTACGTGAGAAGTTATATTTTGGGATTAAACAGTAAAAGATAAAAAATTATGATAGGATATTAATAAGAATCCATTGTTTGAAATGACATTTTAAAAAACAAGAGTAATGGCTTTGGGGGGATTTTAACTTACAATGGGCTCTTTAAAGAAAATAGTATCAATGTTGAAAATTGCAATTCTAACACACATAAAAATCGTACCCTATTTCTTCTTACAATGGTGATGTTAGTAATATAGTAAGGGCTTTCATTATTAGAGTATCTGAACTTTATGGAGAAAAAAAAGCTGAAAATTGAAGTAAATAAATTAAATAACTGACTAAAGTTGCATATCAACACTGTTATCTAGTTAAATGTTGGTGCTAGTGCTAATTACAGGGTGGGCGTAAAAGAATAGGGGTGTTTCAAAGACATGTATCCTCTGTGTATTGCTTAACGCATAGTCATGATATTTCTCAATTGAAAGTATAACTGCCCAAGTTTGATATGCATCACTCAGTCAATGTATGCATCTTTTGTCACCCGGTACATATGCAAGCAGTAGTGTAATCCTGCCAGACTCGATGAAGGATACCTGGCGTGATAACCTCCACAGCATGGGTGATCTGTTCCTTGATGTCATTAATGGATCTGGACATTGGAGATACATGTCTTTCATTTACCACCACAGGAAGAAGTCACATGGTGTTAGGTTTGGGGATCGTAGTGACCGCCGCAGGAGGTGGTTGTCAATATTTATATCACATCTGATCCAGCTCTTTGAAAGAACACGATTGAGGAGCGTCGCACATCATGATGGAAAGGTCATTCCGTTTGAAATATATTCATTGTAATCGCTGATCAAAATTGAAAACGACCAGTTTTCCAACGCTATCCTGATAGGTTGAACCATTTACTGATTCTTTGGCAAAACCATACACTTTCATTCTCCTGTTGTGCTTCCTTCAGAAAATGTAAAAGGAATTCACTTCGTACTGTCAAGGCTGATTTCGACATTTCAGATCGGAGCACATAGCAAGCCTTTTCCTTTTGTGTCAAAATTTTTGGAGTCAACGCCATTGAGCTGGCATAAAAAGAAACTGAACTTCTGCAGGTTGATGCTACACGTGCATTACAATTTGTCACCAGACACGTACGATGTTACATGTCTTTGAAACACCACCATTCTTTTATGCCCTCCCTGTATATGCTCATCATCACCAGATTGGTTCTATTGATGTTCACTACTGGTTCATTTTGAAGATGGATACACATCAAGAGCAATAGCAGTCAGTGCTCTTTTTGTCATAGAACGCATTGGAACGG
>JAFIDM010012231.1:54005810-54027824 GCA_023159025.1 Thereuonema tuberculata | reverse complement strand
TAAAGCAGTTTTGATTTCAATCCTCTTGATGTGTAAAACAAGCTCATAAATAGATCTGATATTATAAAAGGTTATAGATGTAATGTTCCTTAATGGAAAGTATTGAGGCAGGCTTTTATGATATTAGCCAGTCATACCATTCTTTCTGTTAAATTAATTTATGCATATTACCTATAATTCTAAGTTTAGGTGTTTGTCAAGTCGATCAATTTCTTTCCCATGCAGTATCCTAAACAGGTTTAAAGTTCAATTAAAAAAATAATGGTTCACTTTTTTTTTATTAGAATCCATCTTTTTATATTTAGTTACACTATTTATCCAAAGTAATACTTTATTTTTTAATACCAGTCTGACGTATGGCATTAATTTATTATTGTGGTAAATTATTTATTTTATTGTTAATAAAATAAAAGATAGTAATTATAAGGGCTTTGAATATACTTTTTTAAAGTTAAGTCATTTGGTGAAAATTAAATAAAAAAAATTAATTATGATGCCGACTGAGCTTTCTGCGGGAATACCGGAAGTAATATTAATAAGAAGTTTTGGTTGCTATGGGAACAACAAAACAACGAGTCAGTTTTTATCAGAGCTAAATGAAGACAGACGTATCAATATGATACCGGGATAAATAGCCACACTCATTAAATTGTCAGATTTAATATCTGATGAAACTAGATCGTTTTAAATGGCATAAGGCTCATGCAAATTAAGTAATGATAGCAAGTTTAAATTAAATAATTTGTGTTTTCATCGAAGCAATATTCCGAAACAACATGGCGTCAGTAAAATGGAACAGTTGGAAACCAGTCATGGAAGGCGATTGTATCCAGAAGGTATTATTAGTGCATTATCGCAGAACGACTTCCATAAAGTGAGCAGTAACATGTCCGAATAGAATCAACATATCCCGTGAGTATAAAGCTATTTATAATTCGGGGACATAGCTAGTTAGGCGTAAATGGATCGAATACGCAAAGAAGATTAGCCTACCTCGTGAAGTCAAATAAGAAGACGACTTGAACTAACTTGATATTAGATAGAAGTAATTCCTCCATAGAGTGAATCTATTAAATATCTAGAACTAGTGCGGGTAAATTAATAAATTCAACTTATCGAATAAATAGATGTGAATCTTGATTTGAATTAGATCGAACGACTTTACTTCAGTGTCGATAAGAAGAGATTATTTATCGAACGGAATGTCGGTGCGAACAGTTTTAGGCAGTGAGAATTGAACATATACATTATCAAATTATATTATTTAATAGCAGTTTAAATCATATTCAATCCGTGCTATAATTTAGAAGGTTTAAATAAGTATCAAATTAATATGGTGATCGTGAATAAAGTGAATTGAATTATTAACTGTAAATAATTCACGGTCGTATGCAAACTTATTCTAGACCGTACTAGATAAAATTAGCCGATAATATTTCATGCAAGTGAAAGGGGCTAAATGATAGATAAGTTAATACTAGATGAAATAGCCGAATTATTTTCATACAAGTAAAAGGTTTATTATAATTAACAGTTAGTTAAAGTTCTAAGACAATAATCATATTAATTATAAAGGAATCTAAATTGCAGGCTTTGAAGGAATAATAATTAATTCACACTAGGTGAAGCCAATCGAAGGATTAAACTTTTGGGCCTTGCAAATAAACATTGTGAAGACTGGCTGTAAACGTATTAGAAGCAAGATACAAACAAAATAGATGTCTGGACGTATTGACTTTAAATACCGAGTGTAATGTGAAATAGAAATTCATGAAGATAGAACTTGTAGATTGCAATGTTATATGTTTATAAAACAAAGAAAAAAAACTTAAGTTTCCACTCTCCTTTTATTTATAACTTTAATGCTCACTTGTAGATATTAGATAATATACACCTCTGCAAACCAGTACATTAAATGGAATTCTGATAATAGCTACTAATCCATTTAAAAGTTTTGATTGTGGGAATAATTTCCAAAACAATTATATTCTGAAAAGTCCTTTTCACATGTTTACACATGTCCTTTCCATTAGATTACAGCATGCATTTTAAAGAGAAATCTTTCTAAACTTGATAATTTTGTAGGAACCATTTATTCTGTAAAAATGGTAATATCTGTTTAGTCTTCCTATCAAGTTTAACATATTTGTTTGATGTTAGAAAAGTTTTTTTTTTCTTCAACTCTGAATCTACCAAGGTCAGTCAAATTAGTAGGATATCTAAACAGTTAAAATAGCTTCTTCAAACTTGTTGTCGGATGAATATTTTAGCTAATGTCTTACTTTACTTTTGTTGCGTCATTGTTATTGATTTCATTTTCTAGACTATCCGTTATTTTGGAGGGATACATAGAAATATGAAACTTTTTTTTTTAACTATTTATATGAAACCGATAAACTGAGGAGCTTTAAAACAGCTTGAATTGTCTTGCTTATGAAACATTTAACATTTTGCAATGGTATCTTTTGTTGGTTTTTTTTTTTTTTTTTTTTTTTTACAATTCGAATAATAAAAATAAATGGATTACAGTGACAAAAAAAGTATACTGTTTATATTTAACCTTTACAATTCAAGAGACTTGGAGCCACTATGAGGAAATGATCTGCATTGCCCACTTAAGAGCTGAAGCTTGTAATAAACTTTTAATAACATTAGGTTGACTTTTTGATTTTCTGTCAACTAACAGGCTAATGCATTATTTAAGTTTTAAAAGCATAAAAGGGAAGTTACTAGCCAAAGAGCTCATTTTTAAAACTGATGTGTTCTAAATAAGGAATGAAAAATAATAGATGAAAAAGAATTAAACAAATATGGAGCCTAGAAAGACTGATTATAGAACGGTTGGCTATATTTATTTTCAAGAGTTCTAGTAGCTGAAAATCCATGTCTTGTTTTCTCATGGATAATAAACCTTTCCTTAATTCAGTGTGATGGTTCAAACAGCAAAAAAACAAAGAAACCACATCTATATTCAGAATTGATCATTAGTGATGTTAGTGGCTAAGTTTCTTCAAAAATTATAATTTCGGAACCATGTACTGTGTTCCTACAGTAAAAAAATTAGTAATTATAATGGAAAAAAAAAGATTGAAGTTTCCATAAAATTATATTGAAGAACAAATTTATCTTTTGCTTTAAAACAAAGTGATTTTTGCTAAATAGCATGATTGAGTTCAAAATGCTCCATTGCATATGTTTTGGCGAGACATCAAATACCATTTTCCACAAAAATAACACTATTTTTTGTCTTACAACTAAGCAAATCTCACTATACCATGTTTTGAAAATGGGTGGTTTCTAATTAAAAAATAATTCGCTGAAACCAAAAATGAGGATAGAAAATGATCTACCACAATCAAATGGTATTTTACTCCATATTTAAAATATTTTGGGAGACTTCTGCTTACAATTGGACTTGGAAGCATCAGCAATAAAAAGTAAGTAAGCATGGCTATCTCCCTATCAACATCTTTCCATTTTCAGAAATGTTCTGATTACATTTTTCTCTAAGCTCATATCTCGCTGCTTCCAGGTTCACGGATAGAAATGAAAATAAATTTTAAGTACCATATTGCACTCATTGTTGTTAACGTAGCTTCCATTAGTTCATAGTAGTTATCTGCCCTCAGTTATTCCGACAGTTTGGTCAGTATTGCACATTTGTTACATTAAACATATGAGATACCTTCTTCTATGCCTGTTCAGGAGTATTGAATTTAAAATGCATCTCTGGTACCCTCTTAATCCTAGAGAAAAAGTTTTTCATTTGAATTTTTTTAGTAAATTGCCTACTAAAAAATGGTAAGAGGGTCTAAGAGGTCTACACATTGGTATTGCAACTGTGTGCTGATTCCTGCATCAAATCATAGAATATAATATTCTGAAATCGTTAATATTGTAGAGTTTATTGTTTTGTATTTTGGAAAGATTAATTAAATCTTTGTTTCATCCATTTACTCTTACCATCCTGTTACACGAGAATTTACAAATCAAGGTAAATACACACACACAATAAAGGAAACGGCAAGGTTTACTGAATTTTTGCAAATAACATGATACTTAGGCATTTCCAAAATCTTAAAGAAATGCAAAAACGTCATAATGTAATAGAAGTGCAGTCAACCTTAATCCATGTTGCAGTCTAACCCCATCTTGAAGGTAACTGTTTCACAATGGATGAATCTCAGCTTTGTCACTAAAGTGTTCAATGTAAAACATTTTTTTTTTTGGACTTAAGTGATTCAAAAACATTTGGATATCGCATGTTTTGAATTGGGGGCAAGTGGTATTGCTTTATAGAATCCTGTATCTGGAGAATTTTTCTGGATGAGAATTTTTAAAAGAAATAATTGTTTTTAATTCGTATACTCTGTTGGAAAAATCTTACATTTTGTTTCAACGGCCTTTTAACTTCAGTTGAATGATATAGTATATTGAAGTGTTCAAAAATATAACATATTTGTATTTACAAATATACTAATAAGGAATACTATAACTGCTAAGTATTGATAGCTAAGGAATATTCCAGGAAAAGTTAATGAAAGAATTCTTTCTTAGAAAGATGAATCTTTGTATTTTTTTCAACTTAAATTATTATTTTATTATATCATAATTTTTTTATAAAATATTAAAAATTTTGAGGCTAATCCCTCAAAAAAAAAATTATGCTACTACACTCGCGAGCAAAAGTATGGAATCACTTACTTGAAATTGGCTCCGCGCGATCTTGAGTACGAAATAATTAGTTAATAATAAAAATGGCACCATTTTAAAGGTTAAACTGTTTACTTTAAATTGATACCGAATTAATTTGAATCACACCAGTATTTAAGGAGCTATCCCGGAGTTAAGTGAAGGAGTTAGGAAAACAAGGAAATATAGAAAAATGAATGAAGAAAACAACATAAATTAATTTAAAAAAAAATTATTTGGCCTTAAAATTAAGTTTCAAAATTTTGTGTTCCTTCCCCTAGCCCTAATAACTGCTCGAAGACGAGTCTTCATTGACGTAATCAGCTTCTGAATCGATTCTTGCGGGATACCTTCCCACTCCTCTATCAAAGCCAATTTCAGCTCATTCACACTTAAAGGAGCAGGATTTCTGGAACGCACCCTCCTCTTTAGTTCATCCCACATGTGCTCAATAGGATTCAAGTCCTGGCTGAGCGCTGGCCAGTCCAATGTGGCAATACCGACTTCTTCGAGGTATTCAGTAGTGGCACGGGAAGGGTGACAACGAGCGTTATCGTGCATAAGGAGGAAGTCATCACCGATATATCCCGTATAGGGAACGACATGTTCCAGCAGAATATCGGAAATGTAGCGGTCTGAAGTTAGACCGCCTCCTCGTCCCCCGACAGGCACGAAAACAAGCTCCGTTTTACCGTCGAAAGAAATACCGGCCCACATCATACAAGAACCGCCCCCATAAGCCACTGTCTAGGCGAAACAGTACTGCGCAAATCGCTTCCCAGGCCCCCTGTAGATCCGACCTCTTCGGTCGCTGCCGTGCAACTACATTCTACACTCGTCGGAGAACAGGACTCGCCTCCATTGCTCGCCTTCCCAATCAAGATGGGTGCGAGCAAATTGAAGGCGTGCTTGTCGGTGACCTGCCGTCAGTTTCAGGCCTGTGGCAGGCCTTGTTGGAGTCAAATTCGCTTGCTTGAGTCATTGACGAACTGTCAACTCGATGGCAGCTACCCCACGAACATTTCTGAGCTCCTGCTGGACGTCGACACCAGTCAAATGACTATTTCGAAGAGAGGTTGACACGATAAAAACGTTCATCCCTCTCCGATGTGCACCGGCGCCGTCCAGATCTTGGCCTCGGAACAAAGCCACTAGTCTCCCGAAAGCGTTTATAAACTTTCGAAACACAGGACTGGCTTATGTGAAGCTTACGTGCGACGGCCCGCTGACTGAGCCCTTCTTGCAATAGGGCGACGATTTGTGCTGCTTCAGTTGGTGTAGTATCCATTTTCGTCCAAGGTCAAGGGTCAAAAGTAGCGGAGATGTGTACGGGTCAACGTGTGAAAGCCGACTGATAAACAAAATCCGATAACACGTGCTTTTATAGGGTGTCAATACGCCGCAACTTGCGGCGCATCAACCAATTGAAACATGTCTTTTTCCTTACTCCTTCACTTAATCCGGGATAGCTCCTTAAATACTGGTGTGATTCAAGTGAATTTGGTATCAATTTAAAGTTAACAGTCTAACCTTTAAAATGGTGTCATTTTTATTATTATTAACTAATTATTTAGTACTCAAGATCGCGCGGAGCCAATTTCAAGTAAGTGATTCCATACTTTTGTTCGCGAGTGTAGAACATAATTAAATTATTTTCTTAAGTAACCAGATATCCTGTTTTTTGACTAACATTTCATTTCCAAAATAAAATTGACAACAACCTTAAAACGTTAATATATTATCACTGTAGCTCAAAACAATTCGGAAAAATTAAATCCCACCCAAAACATTTCATGTAAAATAAGTTGTCAAGACTTACACGCTCATAATGCTTTCACTGGTAAAAAGATATGAGATCTCATGTAAAGCCAAGCCCCTAACTCTACAAGGCCTAACTTTACAAGCCCTAACTCAAAAAAACCCTATATCTTGGTCAAAAAGAATGGCTTGGCCGTTTCGTGACTGTCGCACAGACAATCCCATGGAGTTATGTAAAGGATATGAAGTATGCCAAGGCATACTTTTTGACTAAGATATTAGGGTTTTTAGAGTTAGGCATGTAGAATGAGGGGCTTGGCTCTACATGAGATCTGATAACTTTTTAACAGTGAAAGCATTATGAGCATCTTGGCAACGTATTTTACATGAAATGTTTTGGGTGGCATGAAATAGTTCCATGAAACGGCCACGCCATACTTTTTGACCAAGATATATGGTTTTTAGAGTTAGGGCTTGTAGAGTTAGGCCTTGTAGAGTTAGGGGCTTGGCTTTACATGAGATCTCTTATCTTTTTACCAGTGAAGCATTATGAGCGTGTAAGTCTTGGCAACTTATTTTACATGAAATGTTTTGGGTGGGATTTTCTATTACAACTAAATTTAGTTTTAAGATTATTTAGAAATTTTTTTTTTCAATACCCTACGTTTCTGTTTTTCTATTGGTCAACTTGTATTTACAAGCTGTTTGCACTTTTGTAAGAAATCACATTATTACACAGTATTATTTAGGCCGAAGCATTGAGGGTACGACGTATTTCAGATCTTAATAAAATCCAAAGTATAAAAGCTAGATAAATGAAACTTAGCGTATTTGATTAGTATGGTAACTGCATCGTATCCTGAAAATTTGAGCGCTCTAGTATTATCCAGGCCGAAGCTATGAGGGTTCGATAATACATAACCAGACCCCCCCTTTATGAGGGGTTGGAGGGTGAAAGTTACGGACTTAATATTTCTTAATTTTTTTGTTGTTTGTGTGCTAATCCTAGCCTGCATACCAAATTTCAGCTTTCTAGGACTTCAGGAAGTTCCCTAGAGGTTTTGATGATCATGAGCCAGTGAGTGTGTGAGTGACAGAATCGACGTATTTTAGGTATTAATAAAATCCCAAGTATGAAAGCTAAATAAATGAAACTTAGTGTGATTCATTAGTCTGCTAACTGCATCGTATCCTGAAAATTTGAGCTCTCTAGTATTATCCAGGCCGAAGCTATAAGGGTTCGAAAATACGACGAAACACTTCCAGAAAAAACCCTTCCTGCCTTCGGCTCGTCTTGGCGGGGGCACTGCCGTGCCCCCAGATCTATAATCATATGTTATTAACCCTTAATACACAAGGTACATTATTCCTATTAAATAGTTATTGTTATCCATACAGTATTTATAAAATAAAAATTCATTAAATCCTACTTAAAATAAATACTACTACTAAAAAATAATTTTTTTCTTAATGCTATCTGTAAAATTACGAGTTCCACAGATACAATTTTTATTGTAAATAAAATATTATTCATAACTTCATCTTTCGAGGCACGTTTTCCCATACACCTATTTTATATATTTTGAGATCGAGTGATGCTTCTCAGAGCCAGTTTTGAAGTTTGTCAAGTTTTGTATATACTGGGAAGTAGTTTGTCCCAGTATAGTGAACAGATTTCATATATCATTTGTAATTGATGTCTAATACTTGTGAGAGAGTACCAAGAATTTTTTTTTTTTTGCCCATTATAATTCTGCAAATAAACAATGCAGTTATTGTTATTTTGATTATTTGTTTTTTTATATAAAAATAGAAACATTTATGAATCTCACTTCAGGTTGTTTTTTTGTTTTTTTGTTTTTTTTTAACAAATAAGTCAATAAATTTAAACTCTTGTAATTACTATAAAAGCTAAAATCGTTATAGTTTACATGGTTAAAAAAAAAATAAAATAAGCTTTATTACATAATAAATTTGTAATCTAAGATAAAAAAAAATATTAAAATTATTGAATTTAAAAAATAAAATAAAAATATTTATCCTCTATTCTCTTTGGACGTGATAATTTTCACTTGTTATTGCATCTGCAATTCAGTGCTCAGTGGAAGCAAGTCTTAGAATAACTTGCCTGTTTTCTACTTGTAATTATTTAAACTGGCAGTTAAAGTATATGGTAAATTGTAAATGATTAAGTAAAAAGGTTTAACTTGCATGAAATGGAGATGATAAACGATGCGCCATCGTTTGGTTTCTGCTTTGAGCTATCATAGAGGGAATCTGAGACAGCGGTTTCGTCCTTATTAGGACTCATCAGCCAGATTTCCCCTCAATGGTCAAGCTCAGAAAGCATGAAAGCCTATGGATCCTTCTGCCGTTCCCGGAAATAGGATCCAACAAAAGCAAACAACAATAGGACAATAGAATAAAAATGCTGTGATCAGTACATCATAAATACCCAAGTCTGCTGGCTAAAGGCATAAAAGGCACAAAAGGACAATATAGACACAAAAGCGAAAAATTAATAACGAAGATGATTTAATCATTTGCTTTTGTAGGATCGATGATGGCTCAAAGCGTGAAACCAAATGATTATGCATCTCATCATTTTTCATATTGTAAATAATTGTTAATGGAATAGATACTAGATGGCAGAATCTACTTGATGGCAGCAAAAAATCAAAATCTAAATGTGGCATGCTCCCCTTTCCACTGGATCCCTCAGCTGTAGCTTTGATAGATTTGCCATTCATGATGACTTGGGTACAGTAGCATATCTGACGTTACTGGTGCATTTCATATCTTTAACTCATTCTGCTCCTCTGTTCCTAAGTTAGCACCTTTGTCTTGTTTATAAGCCATTTCATCTCTAGCAACTTGTACATTCTATTGTTATGATTAATCATAACAAACATCAAGAAAGTTTTGAAGCACTTCTTCCTAGGGAAAAAAAATCATTGAATTGTTATGAAGGTTATTTTCTCTTGAATTAATTCATAAGAAATAAATCCTGCTACTAAGTCTATTCTACATATTAAAATAGCTGCCGCAAGGAATTCAATTGCAGGCTGATTCACACTTACCAGTTCCAGCAACTGTGCTATTTGCAATTGTACCTAATATTACTTATAGAGCAGTTAAATTATTTTTGGTCTTCAAGCATAATAAACACAGTAGCAAGAATTGTCAATTGTAGAAATAAATCATGAAGTTAGGAGAGCCACAGCAATGAAGGGAAGATTTATTAAAATGAGTAACATGAAGATGACCACCATAAACAATAATAGCATCTTATTATTGCTCGTCCAATCTGAGAGAGCAATTGGATTAAACTTCATATAATCACAGCTTTTAAAAAAGATGTTCTTTTAATGAACTCAATAATGCCAATCTGACATCAGGAATTATTGGAAGAAATAATGTTAAAACTTCACATTACCTTAGGATAAGATATAAGTGGATAAAAAAACTTTGAGAATGGGAGACAATAGATTTTGTCCATTTTTCTAACAAGCTCAAGATCCATCTTGATAATCCATTTCTGATTATCAACAAAATCTGGATGGAACTGGGAAATGGCACACACCTTTGTCTAAGTCTGTGTTTCCCAATGTAGGGCAATTGGAAAATGTATAATTTTTTTTTTTTTTTTGGTTGTGGAAGTTAAAAAGTCGTTTTTTTTTTGGTTGTGAAAGTTATACCTAATTTGTGGGGCATAGCATATTTTAGATACTTTAGGTGGGGCATAGCACAAAAAAGGTTGGGAAACACTGGTCTAAGTCCTATTCAGAGAAATGAGAGTTGTCTGTTTTGGGCTAGCATCACTGACAATCGTACAACTTTTCTTGAAAATTGGGGCTTTAGGAAACACCATACTGCAACTGTTTGAGCTGATACACTAGAAAAGTTTCAGTAGTTAGTTGTGTATCCATTGAACTTAGTTGATCAATGATATTTCATTGATATCATATTATTCAAATGTATTGGTGTCATTGTCACCAGATATATATTATATAAAATATACTAGAATTGTTTAAAGGTAGCCAAATACATGCATTGCAACATGCACTGAGACACATTTATCAGGCTGTCACGGAAGAATGTGATGAAGTAGACCAACAGTATATTGATTACCTTATGGACACATTCCCTTTGCAAGCTTCCTGGAATGCAAAGGATGGCATGACTATTTGCCATACAGAAATAAAAAAGATGATGGTTATTTCTCCAGTGATGAGAAGCATTGAGACTGCAGAGATTCCTTTTATTTCTTGTAATATTATTAAGACACTGTCCTCTCAACCCTGAGTTTGGTTCTCATGTGGGTTTTCTAATGGTTGACGATCCATGCTGGGCAGGCTTTCTCGGGGTTCTCCCGTTTCTCCTGCGAGCCTACCACCATTTTTTCTCAGTCTTTCTCTCCATCTGTCCTTATTTCCGTGGGTTCGTACAATAGATCTACTGGTCGCGGTGCTTGGCTTCCTGCTGCCCACAGTCATCCCATTCTAATCTAATAAAAACTTAATGTTCAATAAGTGTTTTGTCTAGTTAGCTGTAAAAGGAATTTACCCTTCCCTGTCTCAAAATTCCCAAGCAGCCATTATCTGAATTGATAGTGATAAACAACAGAGGTTTTGTTTATCATATAAATACTTACATTCTAATTCTAACTTTTCATACATTTTATTTGGCTTTTCATCATCCTTTCAATTTCAGTGTAGAACTTTTGATTTGAGTTTAGCACTTGCCTTACTAATCATTTCTTTTCTACCATTTCTTTCTGTACCGATCCTCTGCATTATTTCTGATTCTCTTGAGCTTTTCTATTGCTTTCTGTATAAACTATTGGTATTTCTCCTCGTATTGCTTTTTATTTCACTGCTGCTTATGTTATTGCTGATGTTCCTAGTTTTTCCCTGTATGTATTATATAACAACAACCCTTTTTCATCCAGATCTTGCATTTCCTCTTTCCTAATGTCTTCCCAATAGCATTAAACTTTTTTGAAAATTCTTGTGACTACTGCTTTTGCAAGCTTTGTGAGTATTCTCAATGATGTCAGTTTGTTCCAGCTGCATCATTTGACTTCTGTTCATGTTGTTTCTTCCAATTTTCCTCTTGAATATACATGATCAGGTCTCCATCCTCCACCTTTATTCCTTGGTGCACCCATTCTCAGTCAGTGCCAGTTGTGCTTTCAGTTACTGGAGATCTTTTTATTTTACATTTTTATTTTGTCATTATTGGCATTACTTTTTTATCTATCTATGTATATCTTGGACCTGTTTGAAATAATTCTCCCATTATTGATGGTTCTACATTTATTGCTGTCCTCTGCTTGCTGATTTTCTGTTGTTTTTATTTAACCATTTCCTCCTTATTTTCAAATATGTTCCCTGACTTAGTATTTGAACCTAGCTATTCTGGCATTCACTAATGCAAATAAAGTATTGGAGAAACATACCAATTTTAAGTTAGGAAAAAATAATATTTCCATTTTCTTTTTATTTTTTTAACACATTCCGTTCCTCCTACGAATTGGATATTCCATTTGTTAAAACAAGAATTGATGTTGCTACAGAGATAGGTACTAAATGCAAGAGATGTATTTCAGCCTGAGTTAGCAGTGTCATTGGCCAAAATGAGATGTCTCGAAAGTTGATTGAGTTTTCTGAATGTTTTAAATCCATACATAACCAATGTAGTAAAGCAAGATGGGATTAGAAAAACAAACCAATCTTTCAATTCTTCTGAAAGCTAATTTTATTTACTTCATTGTAGCTTCAAAAGGTGGTGATTTTTAATACCCATTTCATACTTCATTAATGATAGTAAAAAAAAATATTATAAACTATTGAAAACTGCCTTTTCTTTCTTTCTGCAGTAAATGCTTCTGCCACCTTCCAGTAAAAATTTTTAGAAAAATTTACAATTACTATCAATGCAATATTATATACATTTTATGTTCTAAAATCTTTAATCTGTTATGTAGTCTTTACTGTGTATCTGTAATTGACAGTTTTATAATTATCCTAATTGTTGTTGCAAGAGTGATGTAATTAATCAAGACTATAATGAAATCATTCCCTTTCTGTAGATGTCTATTTCTACAAATGTGTCATCATGTAATCAGATCTCCCTCTGCTTTGACATTGAAACCTGAGATTATGAAAAATGGCATTTTATAAAGAATGTTCAATTTATAAATAATACCTTGGCCTTTGATCAAGTTAAAAATCAAATGTTTTGAAATTGTTGGTTTTCTTCATATTCTGACGTCTGTTCTTCATTATCAGATCCTGAGGGATGTTTGGCTGGAAACATTTTTGGCTTCATAATCATTGTTGAAAATTTACAGCAATATCTTCCAGTTTTTATTATTATTATTATTATTATTTTAATATTGATCTATAAATCATCAAAACACCGATTCTCTCTAAAAAGTTTTGTCTCCATCTGTGGCACCTTCTACTATACCACTGTAAATTATGGGTGTTTTCTCCTCAAACCCTTTCTGTCCATTAAAGTGGATATTCTCCCTTCGACAGATTCCTGCTGCTTTCTCTATTCTCTTACATTCTCTGACATTACCTTAAATGATTACACATTAATAATTAAAGAAAACAGAAATTAATAGATGTTTTTGCAGAACAGTATGTGATTTCATTATTTACATTTACCTATAATATAAATGGAGAAATTATTCAAAATGTTGAGAACCACAGACCCAAGATATGTCATATAACCACTTATGAATTTAAAACAAATTAAAGAAATTAATAAATTGAAATAAGCTTCCTTAACATAAACTTCAAGAACTTCTATCTTTTTGATAACTTTAATAAGTTTATAAATAAATTGTTTTTATGCACTATTAAAAATAAATATTCTATAATAATTTTTAAAAACAATTTACAATTAATTATAAAATACTTTTAACTGAGTCCTACATTTTACTTAAATTACAGAATACTTATAAAAAAGTCAAGTGCTATTTGACAAAATTGAATAAGGGAAATTGCTCTTAAAAGAACAGCAATTATGTACAATTTTGAATAAAAAAACTAATTTCAAAATTAAGCTAGAAACTAAAGATTAACAGATGTCTATTAGTGTAGGGAAATTAGACAAAAAAGTGGCCGAACCCGGACATTTGAAATAAGCTGAAAATTGGTAGAAATGTTGAGAATAGTGTTCTGATTGCTATCCCAAAATTCCCAAAAAATCCATCTTGGGGAAAATCCGCCATTTTGAAAAAACCGCCTCCCTCGTGGATTTGTCGAGTTTTAAGCATAGCGACTGAACGGAGCGTCTGATTGTATTCGTTTTTGCACCAAATGACTTAATTCAGGCTGCATTCTCTTCCAAAACACTAAAATTAATAATTATAGATCAATTTTGGTGCTTGAGAAAAAAATAATATTTAAATACGACAAATGAAAATTGGCTTAAAATTATAATAAATGTTATCGTAACATACAAAAAAATGAATCAAAGAAGACTTCATAACACAAGGTGTGACGTACAGGCATAACCAGCAATACAAATACATTATGAAGTGTAAGAGTTAGGTAGCTTATTTCGTGTTGTCACTGGAGCTCGACTGGCTGTTCACTCACTGGCGAAAATCTTTCACTCACTGTTAATGCATGATCTGAAAAATTATAACCTAAATTAGCGTAGAATTAATAACAGTAAAAAGTAGTCTTTAAATTTTGTAGTTATTTACCGTTACTATGACGTGTACACGTCTGCCAAAGGTTCAACGTCATCATCGCTATCCAAGTCAGCGTAGTCCATACGATGTGTGCAGCCAAGTCCTGCGCATCAGCCGCACATACTTGTGCAAAGAAAACCGGGTCTTCTTCACCCGCGTCTCTTCTCGCAACCACAGTTACAGTTGCAGGATATGATGTTCGGTGCTGGTTCTTCTTTAGTTGGAATGGGTGTCAGCTGACTTGCATGTTTCATCCATCCCCACTCTGCTTCCGGCAGGCGATTCCCCATCCAAACCTAGAATTATTAGTTGACGACCGACACTGTCTCCCTTAAACAAGCTTGAACTTCTTGAAAGATCCCTTTGTGCCTTTTCTGAACGGAGCAGAAGTGGTATCACATCCACTGATTTTCCACGTACTTCACATACTGGAGACAGATGTGGCTGAAATTCCCTGGACGCGCCCACACAACCCGGTGCAGGAGGAACCCGCCATCGACTGTAAACTCTGCGTTGACTGGAAAGTTTGTCTTGGACGGCACTATCTCTTCGAAAATGTCGATCAATCCAGACATAGTGCCTTTCCGCATCAACATCACGTCAAACAGCGCTGGAGGCCTTGCTGCAAGTTCATATGTCAGGTACTCCTCGAGGTCAAAATCGTCACGAACAACACACAGCAATCGGTGAAAAAGTTGGTTAGGATTGATTTCGACGACAGTGTCTTTGATCTTGGCCGCTTTAGATGCAGTGGCAAAAGTCATGACTTTGTTGTTTCGTTTTAAGTGGACTTTACTGAATCGTTGAGTTGTGATTAATTTCCTTGCTTGCAAACCACGGGAGAGAGCCTCATCACAGTTAACTGTATCGTCGCTACTATACCGGTAGACAAGAACATTAGAAGATTCTTTGAGTCGTTAAAAGGATGGTGGGACTGGAGCCAGTCTACCATCTTGCGAACGCCTGCCTTATCTCTCACTTGCCGAGACTCTCTTAGCTCCACATGTTGGTCGGAGGTTTCGGCGAAGACTCCACAAAATCTTTCAGTGGCATCGATTACGGTACATATGGAGATGAAGGCATTGCACAAACCCATCGAGCAATGACGTTATCCGTCAATCCACGTCCACGTGTGAGCCCACCCGCCGTCTTCATGTCTCTCATCAACACTTGCTCTATAATTATATCGGTCCATATGCCTGACCAGAACTTTGCAGATCTCCTGACAGTGAAGCAGCCTTCCTTAACAAATTGCCGGAACTCCAAGGGAGTCATAACATCCTCGAGCTGAGATGTTCCGCAGAGTGGAAATACGGAATCATTCTTTGGACACACAGCAAGTGAAGAACCCAAACTCCAGAACGTTCAGCTCTGACAAACAGACGCATGATGCCAACTATCTTAAAAGAATCGCACCCACAGCTTCGCAGTGAGCCGTCCAGATGAAAAGAGGCCTTTCAGCTTTGCTTCGAACAACTCTGCTGCCTGGGCGATGTACTCTGGCGACAAAACGTCATCCACCGAAGTCGTTCCAGAGTGTGGTCTGAGTGTGTTCGTTTCATGCGATCGCTGAGAAGAGAGTCTGCGTCTTGTATATCCTGAATGATCAAGATCGCCAACGACAGCTGCATCAGAAGATGTGCGCGGACAGCTAGAGCGTAGGCATGGCCGTTTACCATCTCGGTAACCGTGTTCTTCGCGCACACAGTCTCCCACAATACTTCCAAGCAGGAGAACTACGTGGTAGCCAAACACTGTGCGAGTTGAGCCATGCACAAACTCGGCTAATTTAAAACTTGCTCATTGGCGCATTTTTGTTTTGTTTTAAAACTGCAGTCAGGAGGGTTTTTATCAACAACGACAGCTTTTTAAACTGGCAACAATGTTTAATTTGTTTCATTCTAGGTTCCAGTTTGGATGGGGAATCGCCTACCGGAAGCAGAGTGGGGATGGATGGCTCATGCAGGTCAGCTGACACCCATTCCAACTAAAGAACCACCAGTATCGGAGCGGGTACTGAATATCATATTCCGTAACTGTAACTGTGGTTGCGAGAAGAGATGCAGGTGCAGAAGAAACGGTTTTCCTTGCACAAGTATGTGCGGCTACTGCCCTGGACATGGCTGCACAAATCGTAAGGACTACTCTGACTTGGATAGCGATGACGACGTTGAACCTTTGGCAGACCAGACGTGTTGTCATAGAAATGTTAAATACATACAAAATTTAAAGAACATTGTTTTACTTGTCTTAAATTGACGCTAATAGAGGTTATATTTCTTCAGATCATGCATTACCGTCAAAGATTTTGGCCAGTTAGTGAACAGGCAGTCGAGCTCCAGTGGTAACACGAAACAAGCTATCTAACTTTTGCCCTTAATAATGTATTTCTATTGCTGCTTATGCCTATATTTCACGCCTTGTGTTATGAAGTCTCTTTTGATTATTTTTTTTTATGTTATAATAACATTTATTATAATTTTAGATCAATTTTCGTTTGTCGCATTTTCATAATTATTATTATTTCTTAAGCACCACAATTGGTCTCTAATTATTAATTTGTAGTGTTTCGGAAGGTAATGCAGCCTGAATTACGTAATTTGACGCAAAAACGAATACATTCAGACGCTCCGTTCAGTCGCTATGCTTAAAACTCGAAATGTCCAAGATGGCGGCGGTTTTTTTAAAATGGCGGATTTTCCCCAAGATGAATTTTTTTGGGAATTTTGGGATGTCAATCAGAACACTATTCTCAACATTTCTACCAATTTTCAGGTTGTTATTTCAAATGTCCGGGTCAATGTCTAATTTCCGTGGACTATATTAGAAGATCAACATTCTAAAAATCTCGCTTTATATAATACAACTGCAATGCCACAATTAGTTAGTAATTTTAACTTGTTAATATCATAACTTTTTATTTATCATGACCTGTTGCAATTGCAAGGTCGGTGTTTCGCTCTCTTTCTCCTGCACTGTATCCTCATTGCAATGGACATGCTGCAGTTTTGCTTGGACACATGAACTAGAGCAAAGACGGTCACAGATTACACAGGACCCTAACTGAGCAAGTAGACGAAGAAAACGTCACTGTTCTTCTTGTTACACACTGGTGTTATTAGTTGCAATACTTGAAATCAATCCTTAAAAAAACAAAAAAAAGTTAAGATTATTCAAATTTACTGATCATTAGCAGTTACATTTTTAATACAGAATAAAACAATTAAACACTTTGTTATAGTTCTTTTCATTCCACTTATGAAGAAAACTTCACACACAGACTACCAGGTTAATCAAAGGACAATACTTCTACATTAAGTGCTAACACAGCATTGTTACTGCTACTGCATTATTAAATTATATGAAACATTTTTTGGATATAATTATTTTATTTTTTTTTAATTTTTTCGAAGTACAGACAGTAGGATTACTTAGCGTCCAAGTAATCTTAATATCTATACTAATGCACTAGTATAAAAATACTGACTTAAAATAATTTTAATATTTTTACTGCTGTGATTTCCTCTATGCTGTACTTAGGCATTCATTTTTATAAATTATATGGTTTCATGTAAATAATGAGATTACATATTTCAAAACTAAAAACAATATAAATTCACTATTACTGTTACTATTAAAAAAGGCATTAACTCAACACTTTAATAGATAGATAATAAGAAATATACCATCCATGCTACTTCATTGTGGCTACTAATAATGTTACGTGAATAATTAAAACTGATACTAAGTATGACAGAGTCTAATCAATAGACATGCAAAAGTCAAATATAGATATACAGGGTTATTCAAAATGAATTCCCTGATTTGCGAGTGTATTATAAGGAATATATTGAACATATTGTCAGTAGATTGGTGGAAATGTGCGCCTTATTTCTACAATTTTGTATTGGAATAGTCCCATGCACAGCTGGTTCCACACTTCGCTGCTAGAAGCGTGCAATGCAACATGGCGGCATCTGGAAACGAGAAGCATTCTGTGTCCTCAAAATTTCGTTGTCCTGACGAAATTTCATAGAACCACCAATGGAGAAAAGCATTCGTAAGTGGTACAGACAATTCGTGGTGTCTGATTATCTGTGCAAAGGAAAACCCTTTGACCGATCATCAGTGGCGGACGTGACTGTAGACCGAGTTCGCGAAGCTTTTCAACGTAGCCCACCGAAATCAACAAATTGTGCAAGTCGAGAGCTTCAACTTCAGCAAACAACTGTCTAGAGAATTGTCCAAAAGCATCTATGAATGAAGCCATACCACTTGCAAATGTTGCAAGCTCTGACTCCCGACGATTACATCAGTCAGACTTCATTTTGCAGTGATTTCCAGGAACGACTGGAACAAGACTGCTTCAGTGACAAATGCACTTTTCACCTTAATGGTAAAGACAACCAACATAATGTTAGAATTTGGGGCACCCAAAATCCGCATGAGGTTTACGAACACATGCGTGCTTCGCCAAAACCAAATGTTTTCTGTGCAGTGTCAAAAGCTAAAGAATGGCTTCCCATTCTTCTTTATGAAAGGCATAGTCACAGGCATCATGTATCTCGATCATAGTCACAGGCATCATGTTACAACAGTGGCTCATAGATCAGCTAGAGGAAGTCAGCAATGATTTCATTTATCAACAGGATGGAGTCCCTCCAAACTTCTACCATCCAGTACGAGAGTACCTTAACAGTAGAGGATAACGATCTGATGGCATGGCCTCTCAGATCTCCCGATCTGATGACCTCTTATTTTCTTGTGAGGCTATGTGAAAGATCATGCGTACCTGCTGCCATTACCAGCCACTTTGAATGAACTATGGGATCGCATTAACTCTGTCATCGCCTCTATCAATTCAGACATGTTACACTGCGTTTGGGGAGAATTAGAATATCATACTGATATCTGTTGTGTCATGCGAGGAAGTCACAGAACATCTCTAACTGTCCCAAACTACACTTGCACAGTTTTCCTGCAAATGTACCTTACACTATGTGTTAGTATTACACTGCAATAAACACAATTTTTTGTAACCAGGGAGTACATTTGGAATAACCCTGTATTTACTCAGTTTCAAGATTTTAATATAAACAACTTTAATTTCTCTGTTTTGCAACAAAACACTTTTTTTCTTGTTGATTTTTTTTTAATGTGCAATTTGTCAACATTGTTGTTAAATTAGAAAATCTAAAAAGATACTTTGAAACTGTAACACGAGGAAGTTTACCCAGAGCATTAAGATGATCTTGGGATTAAACAGGTGGTTTCTTTCAAGGCGTCAACGGCTACCTCACTAAACTCAAGTTTCTTGATTTCTACAGACTCAGCCAATGTAATGTTCATTTAAACTGGTATGATTGAACCAGAGAATTCTTGAGTTTTGTGGGATGAGTAGTTAGTACTGATTCCTTCTGATATAATTAAAGATATAAAACATAAAAACACACTGGGTTTATTTCAAAAACCATTGAGAAACAGCAGTCAGAAGATATTTCTACTTTGTGGCAATTACGCAGAATAAGATCGAACTAAATAAGTTGCTCAACAATGTCAAAGTATAATTGACTTACCAAATTGGACATATTAAGAATAGGTGAGGAAAGCACATTTTAAGAAATTTAATATCAAAAAAGGACAGGACTTTCAAATGAAGATAGAATTAACAAAATTACCGATTGCATCTTGGCCTTTTATCTTGATGTCGAAATTGAATTGATAAATTTCACATAGGTTAAATAGCATATGGGGAAAGGCTGAATCAACAATTTTTCTACTAAGAATACTCTCAAAGCACAGAATGTCTGTGGGAGTTATGAGTGTACGTTATGCTTCCAAGAATTCTTGTTAACTTCCAATGTAAAAATCTTAGAATTGATGATGTAAAAATAATGAGAGGTGATTTCTCCTCACACTATGCAGAAATCTATACAAAAATTAATTGGGATTCTATCCAAATGAATTATCAAATGCAAGCGAAACTTTAAAGTCATAAATTAGTTTATATACAAACTTCTGTTTCTTCGTATTTGTGGCAGCTGTTTTCATAATTTTTCAGAAAAACCTCCAATCACAAAAGAGGCTATTTCCAGAAATTAAACAGACTGATGAGAATCAGAGAATGTTTTTTTTCCCTGCTAATTCACAATTTAAGAAACTGGAAGGTTTTGAAGACTGGCATGTTTTGGTTATAAATCAAGAGTACACTAAAAAGAAAGAGGAAAATATGTGAGAGAAAAATATTAGAGGCTAATTTATCCTAGCGAACTTAACAACCACAATTGCATTTTCCTTTGCAACATTTCAAACTGGTACATCTTGAAGCAGAGACAAGCAACAAAATGTTAATAAAATCTGTTAACTAAGCATGCAAAGAAGCATTTCTAAAGAAAATAAATTAGTAGGATGAAAATTTCTTATTGTAAACGTTATTTCAAAATGATAAGCCCATTGTTGACCAGTTAAAGATGAAGGATGGGAGTATTTGTTTCATCTTTGTGCAGAATTAAATGTAAGCACTTAAGAAGATTACTGTGCAATTACTTAGTTAATGATGTTAGATTTTATTTCCTTTTTTTTTTAAATAATGTTGTTTTTTCTTTTTTCATAATATACTTGTAAATATTACTGAGCTTCAAAAATTGAAATAAAAATTCCTAAATACATAAACCATTTAAAGCTCAAATCTTATTAACCTAATATGAGATATACTTTGTCAAGCAATGTTGTATCAAATGGCAACACAGCATGAATAAGTATCAAATAAGAGAAATAAAACAGTTGCCAACATTTGCTAATTTCCTTTGATCTGTTTAACAATGATAGTGGTATTATAAACACAATCCTCAATTTTTTTTCACTATATTTCAAAGCACAGAAGAGAAAAAAAAATCCTAAAATAGGGAAGACTAATAACTTATAAAAATATTTTATGGGACATTTACCTGAATTTACTTAATACATCTGAATATTAATCTTAGTAAATTACTATTTTGTCAGAGAATTTTTATAGCAAGGCTCACTTTTCTTTTTTTTGCGATACTGCTCAGCTGGACCCCAGATTCGTACTGTGCCATCATCGGAGGCACTGGCCAACATCTGGGGACCAACGGGATTCCAACTAACACAATTGACAGTTCTTGTGTGTCCAGTTAATGTTGCAATGGAAAGTTCTCGACGAATATGCCAGATGTAAACTTTGTTATCTGAAAAGTTAAATGGTGGTTTGAATTAGTTGATAGTTAAGAGAAATTAAAACACCTATTTTCTTTATTCTTAATCTTTGAAATAAGAAAGTTTTTATTACTTACTGATAACAACCAGGAATAGCTTTCAGCTGTGTGTTCTTTATCACCTTTATAATGTGCAGTAATTCAATTGACCCACTAAAATTCCTGCCTTTTATTTCTAAGATCTGAAACCTTTGTTCAATACCATTTATAAATGCAATTTCCAACAATGATTTACCATGATTTATCATTACTGATTGAAGAAGACAGTGATGTAATCTAAGAGTTATTTTTTGTTCTCTTTTACTCCATCGTTTTATTTATTTTCAGTTGCTTTCATTTATAGTTACCTGTAAAATCCTGAAATCGAAAACTTCAATTCTGATCTAAAAGTTTGAAGAATTTGAGTAGAAAAGTTCTACTAATGAACTTATTTATATTTTAAAAGGGTGAGACCGTGTTCACAAGTAACATCCCAAAACAGCTGTTTCTCGCTAAATTGGCGATCATCAGTTGGGAGTTCGATGTAAGAATTTTCGATGCGCATAATAAACAAGATGCGCATAATAAACTTAGAGGCTGCCGGAGGGCAGCACAAGAATTTCCTTTACTTTATTT
>JAFIDM010012231.1:53961455-53972255 GCA_023159025.1 Thereuonema tuberculata | reverse complement strand
CTGCAAATGGGGGCATCTGTACTTTGACAAACGATAAAGGAAATCGACATGCATGTGCAGCAGCAGTTACTTTGCAAAAGGAACTTACTTTCCGGATATGCCTCGTATTTATACATTAAGGTTGATCTTATTTTTAAGTTTTGGAAAATTGGATGGGGCATTTTTCGATATGATCCATTATGAAAAAAATTAATTTTGGTAAAATTTGGTTAGTTTTGAATATTGCAATATGTCACAATACTAAGCATAGTAGTACTCGTCAGTGAGTTCAGTTCAGCTAAGGGTGGTCTACCCAGTAAGTTATCGTGTAAGGACTCAAGAGAAATGTTTTAAGTTTTCTTTTATGAAGAAATGGCTACTGTTAGGCCTGCTACATATAAAATCATTTTCTTCTTCAAGTTGTCACTGATCATCGGAAGTAATATCCAGACTTCAGTAAGGAACATAAAACTTCAGTGGAACATAAAATTTGTGGTAATTTCCCTAGCATGGAAATTACCAACTGTAATTTTTAAATGTTTAATACTATTACCTTGTATTTTGCTTAACATAAAGAAAACTTGATATTTTAAACTTTTGATAGCAACTTCTAAATTTCATAGAAATTTAAACAAATTTTGGAAATATTACTTTTTTTCAATATTAGAATAAGTCAGGCAGGTGTCCTTATCAAGCTACAACTTTTGTTTTTAGACCCTATAATAAGAACCACCCTAATATTAATATACATATATACTGTATGACATAAGTTTATCTGTGTTATCATTTTGAACTACCAAATCAGACTTCACTTTAAGTACATACCTTTGAAAATGATATTGATAAATTTTTGTCATTGACAAAAAATAATTTAACTGATACTTGTATTATAATTATTTTTTTTCTTGTTCACACAACATTATATCACAATGAGATAGCTTATACATTTAAGTTTGAAGGTTGACATTGTTGACTTGGGAAAGACAGCTGAATTGCTAGCCCATATAAGTTATCAGATCTCAATCTTGAGTTTTATACACTATTTTAAATAGTTAGGATTTAAAATTCTGGAGAATCTATGATTTTCTTGAGAAAAACACCGATTTGTTTAAAAATCAACTTATAATAAATATCGTATTCCTTCGAATCTAAGCCGCACCCCAAATTCTCAACACGTTTAATGCAGCATTTTGTAAAAGAATGTATTATAGAAACTCTTCGATTCTAAGCCGCACCCAATTTTCGGTAGCATTTATATTGGGAAAAAAGCGCGGCTTAGATTCGAAGGAATACGGTAATAACTTTTCAAACTAAGTTGATTTTCAAAATGTGCGCTTTAGACTTTCGTATATTAACTAGCTTTTTTTTTTAAGCAGATTAGTGATCATCTCAGGATTAAAATTTTAGAGCATCCTTGATCTTAACTATTAAGAATATTTCAATTGATATGTAAAAACTTATTTTATAGCAAAAAAAAAAAAAAAATTCTGGGATATTACTTAATCTCCGGTTAACAGTTTTGATTGTTATATATAAATGTAGCTTCTTTTCCAGAAATAAATTTGAAAGTATGTCCACCTCTTTGAGATTTCTAAATTTGTTTTGGAATTTTAGCCTTAACAGATGCTCACAAATGCAAATTATCTTTTGTTTATATGATATTCATTGAAAATTAAACAGTTTAGATGACATGCTTTCAATCTCTATCACTACATTTTCAGTATGCATGTCTTAAGTCATGGGATGTCAGAGTATTGAGGAAATCGGTGTGTGTTCATTTGTATAATACAGTTCAAATTATGTTGAGTTATTAACTGTTAACAAAGCTCATGTTTCTAGGTGTATTCATAGACAAAAGCAAATTCATTTTGTTTTCTGCAGGTCTTGTGTAAATGAAATATTTAAGCTTAGTTTCTTAAGAGCCTACTACCTGTTCATGATACACTCCCCTATTTAGTTAGCTCGTGTGAAACAGTATGAAAGAGAGTTTATGTAATCCTTTAAATACAACTGTCTTAACTGTTTTTGAGTGAGTATTTAATCCCAAAAAAATAGCACAATAACTGCTGAAAACAAATAGAATATGCTAAGTTAAAAGATTATTTAGTCGAGTAGGAGTGGCCGCGCAGTTGGAGTTGTCGCTAAGACACCGGCCTCTCACCTCTGAGTTCTGAGGTTCGGTTCTCATGTGGGTTTCATGATGGTGGAAGATCTGCGCTGGCAGGTTTTCTTGAGGTTCTCCCGTTTCCCCCACCATACTTTGTCTTTCCTCCTTTCTGTGGGTTGGCACAATAGATCTTTCAGGTCGCAGTGCTTGGCTTTCCTGCTGCCCACATTCACCCCACGTAATAATATTAATATTAATGATAGTCAAGTAGTTATTTAGTCTTGACATTTAGAACAGTGCTTCTCAACCTTTTTTGCTTCATATCGCATTTTTATATTTGCAGAAATGCCATAGTACATTAAACGTTTTCATCGCTTTCTTGCTGCAACAGAATCCTCTGACAAAGAGCTAAGATCTATCAATGATTTTAGCAATCTATTTTAAACATTTAAAGATATCCTGAAATATATTTGAATGTGAATGAATGTGTTATTAAATCTTACTTGTTATAATGAAACATAATGTAGTTTCAATTTCTGTTTGTCCAAGTTGTTTAACACCTAGATTTTATTCTAGATGCAGACAATTTGACTAGCAACGCAGGAATAAAATCATACCAATAGTTTTTTGGAGAGGTAATACCAGACATCAGTGCTGAAGCTGAGTTCTAAGGAGAATCCACATTGTAACTGAAGAAATATTAAAATGTTCAAACAAATAGAGGAAGTACTGTAGGACCTCATCACATAACAAATCTGGGAGATGAAGGCTCATAAAAATGTCATCAAGTTGTGCAAAAACTATTAAATGAGGATTACATGAATTGGCAAGTTGTCAAGATAACAGTCTTACCATTTTACATGTATAATTTGAAGCCAGAATTCAGAGAAAGAATGCTCCTAAACGAGATCAGACGAGTTTCACAAAAGAAGACTGCTGTATGATTATTTTGGTAGATCTGGCTGTGGTAGATAACGCACAAGTGTATCAAACATACAAATTGTAGACCAAAACCATACATTCAGTTTCTAAGATCTCCTCTCATGCACCTGCAAACTGTTCCTTATTGGGAGTGACTCTTCAAATGTACTAGCCTCATAAAATTAACATTTTTATTAATATGATTCTATCATGAAAACAGTACATTGTTCAGGTCTAACTGCAATGATGTCTACACCAGGCAAATAAACAGTGGTCTTTTGTGGTTACAAGATGATACCTTTCTATTTTGCAAAACCTTCTGGATAACATTTAGTTTGATGAGGAAGGCTAGAAGCTCTGAAGTTATGGCGATTCTCAGATGTTGAAGACTTCTGATATCCATCCAGTACGTTTCTGAAACTGTTACTATAACCTCAATATTATATTTTGCAACATATTCATAAATGTGAGCGATTTCCATTTGATTTTGATGCACAAAAATTGTAAACTACGTCAGTTACATTAAAAATAATTAAAAAAAAAAAAAGACAGGCAATTCGAGTTTCTTTACAATTTGTCCCAAATTTGCAGATTGTTTCACTGTTTACTAGATTACCATATGCACATATGATAAATTTAACTGCAAATTCTGCTTCTTTAAAAATAATAATAATAATAAAACCACTAACTTAATTTATGCAGTTGGCTACAGTGAAACTCTTTGATAGCAATGGTTTAAAAAAAAAAAAACTGTTTGGAAATAATGGGTTAAATGGATTTGTCCATTGATTTAATGAATGACAAGTAGGTAGTGGAATGAATCATTATAGACAATTCACATTATCCTGAACAAGCATCTGAAGAGATTATAGAATTATAAATGATGAATAAGATTCTGCTTAACCATTAAAGAATGATTGGTGGTATTCATTCCAACCATCTTTTTAGATATGTATGGCTTGATGGCTGACATAGTGGTGGCTTGGGAAACTTAATTCATCTTTCTATTCAGCCGAAACTGACATTAGAACTTGTAATGGTTTTTGGAAACCATTAATAAAAAAAAAAAAAAAAAAAAAAAGGAAGTGTCCAACAATGTTTTATACATAAAAATTCATAATACAAAAGCCATTTTCAGCATTTCAGTTCCAATTATTATAACCAAAAAAAATTAATATTCCTCTGCTACTGTGTCTTCTGATGGCCTTTTGAGCCTGTTTTTAAAAAGACATTTGAATCCACTGCCTGAGGAAGGAAATACTGGGTTTGGGAGAATGTTAATCAGTAGATTTCTTTTTTTATCCTCCCAAGAGAAGAACTGAAATTTACAAAAAAAAAAAAAAACTGGAATTTTGCAACTTTGCTCATGGAAAATGAACAAAAAAGAAAAGGAACTTCATTTTTTTATTTTTTAGAAATTAGTGATGATTTCAGGTCTTCAGAAATGTTAACATGAAAAAAAAAAATGGATCCTAATTGCAGTAACTGCTGGCTTATGCTGCAATCATTTATTCAGCTAAAGCTCAAAGATAACTAAAACCATTTGAAGCAGAGGGTATAACTCCAAATAGCAACAATGTAAAAAGGAACTAGTAAAGGAAATCATCTTGTCCTAATGGTAACGAAAGTGTTTCAAATGACAATGTTAGAAGAGTTAACTTATAGTTCACTTCTGTTACAGAAACAATGAACAAGCAATTTGGCAAAGGATATATAATCTAAAACTTTAAAAGCAAAGAAAACTATTTTAATGTAGTTAAAAACGTTAGTGTATAGTTTGAAATAATTGATTAAAATTCCAAAATAAAAAAAGAAAATCAAGTATTTAGTAATAATTATATCTTACGATTTTTATTATTATCTAAAATATAATTATGTTTTTTAAATATAACTTCATGAAAAGCAAACCAAGGGATGAGATGTGTAAAGAAAAGATAAGAAACTGAAATTTAAAATAGTTAATTTTTAATGTTTATAAATCTATATTTGCTTTCTAAATATTTTATTAATTTCATAATTCTAAAAATGAAAAATGTGAAACGAACTTTAGAAAAAAAAAAATAATCAAATGACAAATGATTCAGTTTGTACAAAATTGGATATATTGTCTCCTTTGGCAAATACTACATATATATTAATTATAATGTAAACATGCCGAAAAAAAAATTGTTTTTTTAAAAAAGTACACTCAACGTGTCATTCTGTTAAACTATACATATGAAAATACAAGTATCAATTAAAACGGAGTTTTATATACAAGATATATATATATTTATAAAAACAAACAAAAAAAAAAAAACCCTTATAAAAAAAATACATACGTTTTAGATTGGAATTTTTAACAAGCTTAAATTAAATTTAAAAAAAGAAAAAAAAATCTACAATAAAAACATGTTTAAAAAAGTTCTGATTTATTCAGTTCTGTTCTTCCAAAAAGGAAATTTACTTTTCTTTCTATTTAATATCGTATTTGAGAAATATAAGATTTGTTTATATTTGAAAAATCTGTACCAGTTAAAAACTGTTATTGTTTTTTTTTAATTTACACTCAAATGTAAACGAACCATAAAGTTTATCGTTTCTGATTCAAAGTGAGTTTGCTTTCATTTGTTTATTAAAATGAATAAAAACTACTGTATTTTATTGTTGGAAAAAAGAAAAAACAAACAGAATTTTTACATTTAGAAGGGATTGAGGGGAAAGACAACAAACATGCTTATTGATGACACTGCATAACATTTGACCCCACTAAAATATCACAGACTTACTGAGTTGAAAGAATTTTTTTTTATTTCAGTAGTCTCCGAGAGCAGAAATATATCTTGCCAATTAGTTATGTATCCTCTGTGTCCCTCAAACTTATACCGAGACATTACAATCAATTTTCCTTATTTTTACTTGTTTCTTTCAGCTGTTAGATGCATCCTGTAATTAGTGGGATTTCTATTTTGATTTTGATTTAATTACAAAAAAATTAAAAAAAAAAAAAAAAGAGGCATGTATACATCAACTTTTTTTTTTTTTTTTTTCCACTTATCTATTCTTCCAGATCTAAATCTACACTAGTGCTTATCCATCAGAACAAGAGTGAAGAGATATCGTAAATGCACAACAGGCAGTAAAAATAACAATTATTTATATTCAACTATAGATGCTAAAAACAAAAACAGGAAAAAAATAACCCACAGGGATCCTTTGTTTACAGTCTCAGAAGGTACAAAAAAGTTAATTATATATATATATTATATATAGGTATTTTATCAAAGTATCCCTCCATATCCCATGTTACTCTTGAAACCAATGATCCCTAGCCAGTTTATATATAAATGAAATAGAGCATTTATTTTAGATCATCGCTGATAAGGAAAAATAATAATAATAATAATGATGAATTTCCCTAGACCTTTTGAAAGGCCGATTCAAAAATATCTGTAGTAACATTTACACATATGCATGTACTTTAGTGTACAGTTAAAAGGACCCAATTTAATTTGAGGCATGACAAGGATATTGCACTTTGTTAGTTAAAACTTATTGTTACATGATCAAAATGGGAGCTACACAGTGCTGAAAAGCTCGAATGCAACTACCTTCAAGGGTAAAAGATGGCACTTACACTGGACTGGACTAAAAAAAAATATCAGTCAAGGAAATAGGTAATAGTCTTGCAACAGGGATGCAAAAGCATATCCAATTTACATTTATGGATTGTATTTTAAAGGCACAAAGTTATCAAATTAACAAACCAACAAAAATTGTTTGCTGAAATTAAAAAACGCCAATTCATGGAGATCAGTATCATTAACTCAAAGAACTGAAATTAACTTCTCAAAAAACTGCTAAAATGAAAACTAATACTGAGAATTCCTGATCATGGCTATCTACGATAGAAATTAGAATCTACTACAATCAAATTAGCAATACTTTTTATTTCAATTCTACAATAAAGATTCTGCAACCATGATGAAAATTAGCATTAAAGGAAAAGAGAAAGATTCAATACTAAAAATACAGCCACCCAAGCCCCTAACAGTTAATCAAAGAGTGTTGTTCCTTAAATTTGTTAAAAACAATGAAGTATTTAAAGTCCAAGCCAAATAGTATACTGAAATGAATCCACTATAACAGCTGTTCAGTTTATTATTAATTTAAAATGCAACTCTGTTTACTTGTAAATAAAACTATTTTATTCAGTTTGCATCCCTGATAAGCAATACTGTTCAATATCTTTATTTTATTTTTTTTTGTTAAGACACCATTATTAATATTTGTTCAACACTAACAAAAAAAAAAAACTGTCTTAACGACATTACTTGAGCTAACAAAACAAAACAGCAAAATAAAAGGGATTTCTTTATAAAAACAAAATACCACTGAAAACATTACTTAAAAAAAAAAAAAAAAAAAAAAAAAAAAAGAAACAAAAAACATAAGTTTGAAAAGTATAAAAGTTTAATTATCATGCTTTACAAAGAAATAAATCAATATGCATCCTTGTTACTTCTTTGTAATACCATTATAGCTATTTATCAAAAAAGTAAAATATGAAGAATGGATATGAGTGAGCAACGTTAAAAATAAAAAGAAAGAAAGAGAAAACAGCAGGACAGAGGAACTCAGTAAGAATGCAAATATAGTGTGCACTAAAAGTTTAATTCAGATTTTAGACTCAAATTAGCAACAGCTGTAACATTTAAACTTGGACTGTCAAAATTGTTAACCAAGTGAAAGAATACACGGCATTGTATAGTTACCAATATTTAAAATGAAATTAAAAAAAAAAAAGTTAATTCTTTTGTAATCAAAACCTTTCTTTTTTTTTTTTTCTCACTTGCAAAATTTTTTTTATATTTTTCCAGTCACCTTGCAACTACAACCAACAGCCCTAAAGATATTGACCCAAACCCACTTTCTTTTAATAATGTTTACCTGAATTCTGAAGGTTCATTGTTCACTTTATTGGTAAAATTGTATGAAGTCTTTGATAGGTTACAAAATAGGGCAGAAAACAAAAAAAAAAAAAAACTTAATTCTTCCAAAGATCAAAACATGAAATGCCAATCATCAGACCAAAATTATCAACAATTCCACAAAAGACAGTTTTCTGCCTAAATGGCTTACGATTCACACATGCTTTCATATTAACTTTCCCTTATCTCTTTACTTACAACAACTCAAAAATGGCAAATAGCAGATTGAATTAAAAAATAATAAAAATAAATAAATCCTGTAATGCTAAACAGCAATATCTTATATTTTGTGATTGCATTACTGATTAAACAAATTTTGTAATGACATAATGAATGTATGATATTATTAATTAAAGGTAGATATCTGTAAGCAACATTCTTCAGTAAGAAACAAGTTTCAATAAATTTTTGTACATTAATTACTTCTAATGAAAATATAACCAAATATAATGACATTTATACACAGGAGATAGTTCTGGTAATTGTGCTTAATATGTAACAGTCTTAAATGCCTTCCAATAGTATTTTCTGACAGAATTATCTTATAGGCTTAAAAAAGAACAAAAAAAAAAAAAAAAAAGTATTTATTTTTTGAAAGAAATAAATAAATAAATAGAAGTAAACCATTTAACTATACACCACATCAATATCAAGAAAATGAATTTCTTATGCTCAAACTGTTTAGAAACTAAAGATTAACAGATGTCTATTAGAAGATCAACATTCTAAAAATCTCGCTTTATATAATACAACTGCAATGCCACAATTAGTTAGTAATTTTAACTTGTTAATATCATAACTTTTTATTTATCATTACAAGTTGCAATTGCAAGGCCGGTGTTTCGCTCTCTTTCTCCTGCACTGTATCCTCATTGCAATGGACGTGCTGCAGTTTTGCTTGGACACATGAACTAGAGCAAAGACGGTCACAGATTACACAGGACCCTAACTGAGCAAGTAGAGGAAGAAAACGTCACTGTTCTTCTTGTTACACACTGGTGTTATTAGTTGCAATACTTGAAATCAATCCTTAAAAAAACAAAAAAAAACAAAGTTAAGATTATTCAAATGTACATTTGAATGTACATTATTCATTAACAGTTACATTTTTAATACAGAATAAAACAATTAAACACTCTGTCATAGTTCTTTTCATTCCACTTATGAAGAAAAATTTACACGGAGACTACCAGGGTAATCAAAGAACAGCAGAATTTACGAAATACTTCTACATTAAGTGCTAACACAGCATTGTTACCGTTACTGCATTATTAAATTATATGAAACATTTTTTTGGATATAACTATTTTTTTTTTTTTTAATTTTTCAAAGTATAGACAGTAGGATTACTTAGCGTCCACGTAATCTTAATCTATACTAATGCACTAGTATAAAAATACTGACAAAATAATTTTAATATTTTTACTTCTGTGATTTCCTCTATGCTGTACTTAGGCATTCATTTTTATAAATTATATGGTTTCATGTAAATAATGAGATTACATATTTCAAAGCTAAAAACAATAATATAAATTCACTATTACTGTTACTATTAAAAAAGGCATTAACTCAACACTTTAATAGATAGGTGATAAGAAATACACCATCCATGCTACTTCATTGGGGCTACTAATAATGTTAAGGGAATAATTAAAACTGATACTAAGTATGACAGAGTCTAATCAATAGACACGCAAAAGTCAAATATAAATATGCAGGGTAATTCAAAATGAATTCCCTGATTTGTGAGTGTATTATAAGGAATACATGGAACATATTGTCAGTAGATTGGTGGAAATGTGTGCCTTATTTCTACAATATATTTTTGTATTGGAATAGTCCCATGCACAGCTGATTCCACACTTCGCTGCTAGAACCGTGCAATGCAACATGGCGGCATCTGGAAAGGAGAAGTATTCTGTGTCCTGAAAACAGTCTGTTAACGACAGTGTGATGACAGTGGAGGACGAAATTTCGTAGAACCACCATTGGAGAAAAGCATTCGTAAGTGGTACAGACAATTCGTGGAGTCAGATTATCTGTGCAAAGGGAAACCCTTTGGCCGACCATCAGTGGCGGACGTGACTGTAGACAGAGTTCGCAAAGCTTTTCAACGTAGCCCACCGAAATCAACAAATTGAGCAAGTCAACAACTTCAGCATCAACTTCAGCAAACAACTGTCTGGAGAATTGTCCAAAAGCATCTACGAATGAAGCCATACCACTTGCAAATGTTGCAAGCTCTGACTCCCGACGATTACATCAGTCAGACTGCATTTTGCAGTGATTTCCAGGAACGACTGGAACAAGACTGCTTCAGTGACAAATGCACTTTTCACCTTAATGGTACAGACAACCAACATAATGTTAGAATTTGGGGCACCCAAAAACTGCATGAGGTTTACGAACACATGCGTGCTTCGCCAAAACCAAATGTTTTCTGTGCAGTGTCAAAAGCTAAAGTGTATGACCCATTCTTCTTTATGGAAGCCATAGTCACAGGCATCATGTACCTCAATCTGTTACAGCAGTGGCTCATGGATCAGCTAGAAGAAGACAGCAATGATTTCATTTATCAACAGGATGGAGTCCCTCCACACTTCTACCATCCAGTACGAGAGTACCTTAACAGTGGAGGATAACGATCTGATGGCATGGCCTCTCAGATCTCCCGATCTGATGCCCTGTGATATTTTCTTGTGAGGCTACGTGAAAGATCATGCGTACCTGCTGCCATTACCAGCCACTTTGAATGAACTATGGGATCGCATTAACTCTGTCATCGCCTCTATCAATTCAGACATGTTACACTGCGTTTGGGGA
>JAFIDM010012231.1:53917662-53951455 GCA_023159025.1 Thereuonema tuberculata | reverse complement strand
GGGGGGGGGGGGGTTGAAAAATGGAATAAATGGGATGAAACTTATCTAAAGATACAAAATATATAAAAAAAAAGCCTGTTATGCTTTAATGTATGGTTTGAAAGAAGTGTTACATTTAGTTACAAAATTTAGTGTAAGAAATGCTAATTTAATAAAAAAAACAGCCTTTTTTACTGTTAATGTTATGTCTTTAAATGACCTGTGGATGCAATAGCCATGATGCCATCATTTGTTCCCCTTGCATCACTGCATGGTGTACTGTATGGCATTGCTTCCAATCTGCTTTTCTTGTTAACATTCAGTTTCTTTGAAGAAACAGGAACAAGAGAAGGGTGATGTGAGGAAAAAAAAAAAAATCAGGGATGGATTGAAACCTTATCAAAGCACTAATTTATGTTTATAAATCAACTTTTTTTTAAGAACCATTCTATCCACAAATGTGACTAAAACGCTGGCAGAGCAATATTGTATTATGGGGAAATCAAATAGTTCAAAATTATCAGGGAACCAAAAGAACATTTAACTAAAGAAGGGGAAAATGCTGTCCAGCGGAACACTGAAAGAAGCAAGGCGTAAACAGGATTTTAGAAAGGAAAGGGTTATAATGGTCGTTTATAAAGTAGTCCTCTCCAATCGGGTTATAGGGTCCACTCACCCTCTGTAGAATAGGTACCGGGTTTCTTTCCCGGGGATACAGGCGGGCAAGCATCGGGCTGATCACCTGACCTTATTTCAGTCCCAAGCTCAATGAACATTGGGAGCCTTATCTCCAGCGGCCCCCATGGGTCACAATGGGATATATCTACCTACCTAACCAAAGAAGAAAAAAAAATGTTGTGTTCTTTTTTCAAACAGGGGTTACGAAGCAATGAACTTTCAAAAAATACTATTGTTATTGAAGAACAGAGTAAAGTAGGGCGAACACGAGACAACTAGTTGGTCCAACTGGTTGGGCAACTGCAAGCTGGATGCAACTGTTGTGGGCGAATACGAGACAACTTGCAACGCAGGCCGGGCGGACAACCAATGAAACACAGCACAGATTTGAAAGACGTTATATGTGATTTCAAGGACAAGGCGGTATTGTAGTGCCATATGGATATTGGCTGTAGGGATTGTCAACAAACACAACATATTGTTGGACAAATAGCGGTCGTTCTGGTGGCAAACTGTATGGTAATAATGCAATGCAACAATAACGACTGTCGAACAGCCGCGAACAATCTATCCTCCCCGGGCAACAATGACATCCCTGCTTTCCCTGTTACATCTTCAGTGATTTCACTAAACAGTGAGCGGCTATCCCAGAATGCCATGCGAATGCAACCGCTGATGTGCAAAATCTGAAAATAAAGAGGTTTTGCAAACGCTCTGCGAAATTTTGAAACGTCACATTAATGCATTTCAGCATCTCTTTATTTATGTGTGGAAAGAACTCGTATTACTTTGATACTAATTGTGTAATCACTCACCGTCGAACTGAAGCGGGGAGATTCGTAAAGACACCATATCTGCAATGGGACGTGACATCACAACTGACATGTTCCCATGCTGCACTGTGATTGGGTACTTTCCGACCCAATTTTATTTTATTTACAAGGAGTAAATAAAACCCAATTTTATTTACACAGAGTAAATAAAACACCACCAAATTCAGTTGCCCAACTTTTGTCGGCCAGAATTCATCAACAACTGGGCTCAAACATCAAGTTGCCCACACAACTCGGCAACTAGATGTCTCTTTTTCGGTCCCCATTAGATGCAAGAAGACAAGTCGTAGATGTTGATTATGGCAATTTTTTTTTGTTTTTACTAACTCCCGGGCTCATAGATTGATCATCTTTCTTTAGGCCAACAACAAAGGGCAAGATATGACGCCTTTAGCCAACAAATCATTGCCCAGGGTACGCCATAGGAGGCAGCATCAAGTGGCACCCTCAGGAACGAACAGAAGGAGAAACAGATGAAGAAAAACATCCATGCCACGACCGGGATTCGAACCCGGGTACTGGCATACTGGCCGCAACGGCAGAAATTATAGCAATTAATTATTATGGCAATGTCAAATTATGAAAAAACAAATGGCAATCATGCTCTTATAGATAATCTGCCATAGTGAAGGTTTGAATACTGGAAACCAACAGATCTGCAAAAGGTAAGATGCAAAGCAAGCTGAAGTACACACACAAAAAAAGAAATGTGTGTAGACTGTCCAAGTAGAAAATAAAATAATGGCATTATTTTTGTAAAAGAAGACAAGATGACAGAATGTGACAAATGAGGCCAGGTTGTTATAATGTCCAAAAATGAAATGACAGAGGATACTATACTCTCAGGAATGTAGAGAAGATCCCAGAGGATCTGAAAAGTAATCTTCATAACTTTCTAAATATATTTGTAATATAAAGCAACTCTGAATTTACTTTGAATAGTAAATTAAGTGAAAATAGAGACAAAGTACAGAGGAAATGAAAAAATACTAAGAAGCCTGTCAAAACAAAGAGATGAAGGTATATATAATGACAAACAAGGAAAGATGATATTCACGATATGGACTACATCCAAACAAAAATGGCTACTATTCTTTTGAGGCAGTTGTCAACATAAGCAAAATGCTATAGAAGATACATGTCAAAGATTAGAATGGCATAGGTAAGGATTATGTCTGAAGAGGAAACATGTATTGGGCAGATCAATGACACTTCTAACGTTGATATATATATATAAAAAAAAATCAGTAACATAAGGATAGAATATACCGTAAGGGAGTGCAAGATATTTGAGCAGAAATGAAAATTTGACAATTATTCTGATAGTAAAAGTCAAGAACATCAATAGGACTGAAATGTTGTACTGTTTAAGAACTGTGAAGCAGAAATTAGGTAAAAAGAATCACTAAAAAGGATTATATAACAGGTAGAAAAATTTAAAAACTGGAAAATATTTTAATTTAACTCCGTCTAAATGGATGAGCAAATTTTCTTGGAAAGAGAATGCAATGAGAAATGTATACTTGGGGAGAAAAAATTGTACCAAAATGACAAGTCTGCCAAATAGAATACTAGAAAGCAAATAGTAAAGCATAGAAAATAATAGTTGCGCAATAAAGCCAGTGAAAGAGTAGCAAATGTAATATAGGTTAATGAAAATGATGTAGGTCACAGACATTATAAAAATTCTTGATGGAAGGGACAGCAAAAATCTAACAAGTCGTGTTGTGATTAAAAATTCCATGAAGTTGATACCATCCAATGGTATGACTGTGACAGTTTTGATGAGGGAAGCCATTCGAAAATTTTAGGTGGTGACAACAGCAGTACAAAGCAAATGTCAACGAAAAATACAAGAAATACTATGTCCAGTAAACTGAAAGTCAGAAATTTGGTAAAATAGACGCCTTTAGAGCTAGAAGATAACAAGAACAACAACTGTCAGCTCAACATAGTAGGAGACTGATAACAAGTGTCAAAGTGTATTGTTCACGACAAACAACAACTTTCAATATCAGCTTAATAGACCAATATGACAAATACTTCAGGATAAGATAAAAAAAGACCAAACATGCAATAACTTTCAGAAGAAATGAAAGTCCACAACAGGTAAACAAAAATATAAGAAAAGCATGTGGGCAAGATAAATAAGTGCTGGATATTTTCTAATGGTCAAATTTCATAATAATACAATAATTTAAAACTGAAATTGAATGACCTAAGCAGGAAACTGATTTAAAAGATGAAAGGGCACAATTCTTGATACCCAGGAACACAACAAGCAGAGAAGCAAATGTATCAAGGCCGTCCACCCAACCCAAAACATTCCAGGCTAACATTTCAAACAGAATAAAATCAGTAATTTTGAACAGTGAGTAATTTTGAAAAAAATAGTTGAAAACATAAAAATAATAAAATATAATGAGCACAGTCAAATGTAGATGACTAAATGAGATAATGAGAAAACTGAGACAATATTGTATTTCTGTTCTGTGATAAAAATGAAAATTAATGAAACTATAACAGTAGTATATTTCAGGGGTTGTTTCAAAAACGGTACCATTAAAAGAAAAAAGTGTTACTTGTTTCCTGTTTTGTGAAATAATCAGATGCATTAAAGCTGAATGTATTTATGGATAAAATCTGTAAAAAAAATATTCTTTCTTTTCTATAAAAGCAGACAAGATAAAATGGATCCTGTACTGTATTCTAACTAATAATTAAAAACAATATTAATTAAACAATTAAAAATGTAAATCCAAAAAATTTAATTGTGTTGTCATTCTCAAATTAAAGCAACCTAATAATTTGTTTTACATTCTGTAAAAAGATTATGCACCTCTATAAAATAGAGGGAGCCACAAAACTCAAGTGTGCCTTTGGACTAGATATGCAAGTGATTAACTTTTCATTGCTAATGAACACACCGGCATTTCCAAATAGCATGAGAAGGTGCAATTCTGAGAACAATGTAAGTGGTGTTTGCATGAATGGCGAAATCTGACAGGCTTTGCCATTTCATGCTCCATGTCATGTACTCTGTGAAGATGTATCTATGAAAGTACCAACAACTAAGCGAGTTTCAGAGGTAGCATCATAGGCTTAAGAGAAGCATGGTGATCATGCTGACGTGTTACCCACAATCTTGGTCGGAACAATGTTGCAGTTAGACAATGTTGTTAGCAGTTGGTTTAGGTGAGTACATATAACTGTCACGAAGGATCTGGATGTCCCAGGGAAACAAGTGTATGATCATGAGATAACGTGCAGTCTGAACACCATTGGCATCCTTGCCTTCCATCCAAAGACACAAACTCCTCTACGCATAATGCAGTATCAAGCAACACCATTCAGTAATGACTGGCAGAAGCAGGTTTTCATTCTTAGTGTCCCTTAAGACATCTATCACTGATCACTTAACAGAGGTAGCATCAAATGAGGTTGGTGCGAAATTTTTCTTATGTTTTGAATATTTTCTGATGAAGTATCATTCAAGAAAGTGTACTGTATTTAAAACTGTATTTATTCTTACATAAATGTTTAATAAATGTATTAAAATGTGAAATATATCTTTGAAATAATACAAATTTAAAATGACCATTTTAAAAGTGAAATCGAAACTTTTCCTCTTTTCACCGCTACAGCGCGCTGGTGTCGTAATAATAAATTACATCACTTCCTATTCTCGGGGATTTTTTAAAAGCTTATAACTTTTGATCTAGAGGTCAATCAGTTAAAATTTTGGTGTCATTGTTTTTATTTTTTTAAGCTTAACATTTTGTTATATAATTTATGATAATCTTTTATTGACATCAAACATATCTCCAAGTAAGAATTGTGCTTCCTCAATTTGTATTTTTAAATGAAATAGAATTTAAAATTATCACTAAAACTTTACTACACTCATCAACTCTACAGCAATATTTCGCAGAGAAAACTTCTTCTACTTCGTCAGGCTTCTCTACATATTTTGATTAAAAACGGTTATAACAACAAAGGTTCTTATTAACTTAACTTAATATCAACAATAATGAAAAATTGTTACAAACAAAGGTTCTTTTGATATCTTAACCGATTATTAACAATAATGAGAAATTGTTTTTAAGCACAGGTTCTTTTTGACATGCTAACCAATTACTAACAATATTAATAACAAATCAGATTTGCATAACTATTGCGAATCTGATTTCTTATTAATATTGTTAGTGTTGTAATATAAATTACAGTAGTGGCAATAAAGCATAAGGCATTAACAATTTGAATAATGAAAAGTGTGATATCACGAGCAATAAACAAGAACTTGTTTTACAACAACAGTGCAATATATGCAAAATGCTAATTGTTACTTCAACAAATGACTCATTTATTTTTCTCTGAAGTTGAAGTCATCACGACAAGATGATTTTCTCAAAAACTATGGTGTTTAAAGTGTCATTTCTAGATGAAGATTTAGAAGACGATTGCATAGGATAATGAGTGATATTATATTGAACTTATATCGTAACTTAAAGATGATATTGAAAACTAGAACAAATATTAATAAAGAATCAACTAATATTTTGTTCTTTAATTACAGCAATGATATCAAACCCAGCTAAAGGTTTATTGTATAGTGGTGATTATGTTGAGAAACATTCTGTGGATACTGTTGTTTATCACCGACGACATTTCTGAATCTGATGTATTTATTTTCTCGGACAATATGTAAGTAAATTTACATTATTTATTTCCGGATCAGCTGTATTAACGAGTGATAGAACAAAAGACGCGATTATTAAAAGCAACTTATTTATCGTTGAATATTAATAGTATTGAATTTCAACATAATAAGACAATAAATTAATGGCAATATATAAATGTAATAAATTATTATTCTTTATTGAAAGAAAGAGTTCAACTTAAAGATTGAGACTTTAAGGAATGTTATACTATACCTGCGAAGGTTTCAAAGATTATTTAGTGAATATAATTCAAGTGAATTGAATTAATAGAGCTTGTGTAGACTATGAACATTGATTTAATAAGTGACAATTATTGTTTAGTTTATTGAACTTTGAAAGATATGTAAAAAGAATAAATAAGTGATTATTTGTCTATTATCATCTCTTATTTTTTATTCACTCAGTTTCTAAAGGAAATTAATAAGAAAATACCCTGCTAATAACTACAGATGTTGATGTAAATGTCTTATACTCATTACAAAACACAAATAAGTATGAAACAATTGTACTAGAAAAACTACAAAAGTTAGTATTAAGTTATGAAGTCAACAAGAACCTTTATTGTTATAACCGTTTTTTAATGTTCAAAATATGTAGAGAAGCCTGAAGAAGCAGAGGAAGTTCTCTCTGCAAAATACTGCTTTAGAGTTGATCAGTGTAGTAAAGTTTTTAGTTATAAATTATTAACCTTTGTCATGCATTGTGGAATCATTAACAAAATTGTCAGTTTATAACTTTGCTTTTTAAATAACAAAATATACTAACACATTGATAGTACTGTCCTCTGGTTCCTCCAGTCAAAAACTTTTTCCCATCTTTGTGCCAAGAGCAACAGGTTAAGCTGTCTTCGGGTGAATGACTCATCTTGACTCTCAAGTCGCCTGTCTGTTCCAAAATTAAAGTGGAGTTTTTTTGAAAAGCTACAAGTAATAAAGGCAAATAATTGATTCAATGACATCAACAAAATTTGTACTCTAATTGAAACAATAGTTAAAACTGGCTGGACTTTTCTTCTTTTCACTGACCTAGAAAGATAAAATTGGCTCTATGGAAACTTAATTTAATAAGTGCAAAAATTTAATTTACTATGTAAAATCTTGATCTCTGAAATAAACTGAGATAATTGAAGTATACCAAAAAAAAATGCATCATCGTGCACATTAACTAATGCAATGCTAATTGCTATATATAATTTAAAAAGAAGAAAACAATAAAATTATTTTTTATTAAAAAAAAGGTCAGTATTTTGAGGAGAGGTGAAGACACAATTAATGGTGGTCAACAACCAGTCAAAACCAAGAATTGAGGCAAGAACTAAATTGGCAATTAGCAAGGAAACGCTTAAGATTTAGAGTTGTAAAGATTAAATTCTTTATTACTAACTACTGAATGTGGAAGATGGGAAAATGAAGTATTTACTTCAATATGATGAATATATTCAAATCCAACCAGTACTGTATAGCAAAGCTAAACCATTACTACACTTCAACCATTCATTTTCCATGACAATTCCAAGAAATTACATATCAAATATATGATTTTTTTCAGGACAAGATATTTGATATGATTGATTATCCCTCATACTCTCCAATATAAGATATGGTTTTAGATGCCCCCCCTCCCCCAAATTAACATCTTGAAAAGTAATTCATTTAAAACTTTAAATGAACGACTTCAATCTGACAATACACAGCACTTGCTTTAATGATCTTATATTAAAAAGATTCGTAGTTGCCTGTGATATGAATGATTCTCACCACTACTAAAAACCCACACTTCACAGCATTAAAACTTAATCAGTAGATTGTTAATGCACTTAATACAGATATTTCAGCATTATTAAACTCTTTTTGAAAAGATTTAAGTAATAGAGAAAGAAGGATCAACATCAAAACAGTTCAACCACCTGTTAAACATTAACTACATCAATGTTCAAGTAATGTAAATAAAATAAGACTAAGATAAAAGTAAATAATTATACAGCAAATGAATTTTAAAACTGAATTTTAATAGTTGAAAAAATGCAGTACGAATTACATATTAAAAAGTTTATATCACAATGACCTGCAAAGAAGAAGTTCTTATATTTAAAGTGATTTTATTTTAATTCACACATTATTATGTTTCTGCTTTTTTCTTACTAAATTCCAGTAAAATCTGTCTAATAGCTGCGAAAGTAATTATAATAAGAAATCATAATTAGACAATGAAATAACTGAACAAATTTTCTAATAGTTATTACATGAAGGGGAAAAATATAAAAGTACTTAAACCTAAAGATCAAATAATCTCTCATTCTGAAAAGAATACAAAAATAAATAATTGTATGATCTTAACTCCTATATATTATAAATTGATCTAAATGATCTAATGTAGCTTCAGCGGCAGGAAACACAAAATAAAAAAATAAACAAAATTAAGTCCAACAAAGTTGCACTAAACTATACAAATACTGAAAACTAAATTTTTTTAAAAATAACAGTTTTTGCAGTTTGATGATTATCTTATTTTGCTGGTAACCACAATTTCATCCTGTTTTGGTTGCATCATATTTGGGAGAAATTTAAAATATTTTAGAAAGACATACCTCAACATTCCAAACCCAGAGTTCTGAACAGTCATCTGGTCCACAGGCTATTAGGTATGTGTCATCAGGACTCCAGGTTAAATAGGAAACACCATAGGAATGTCCTTCAAAGGACCTTTTATGGTGAAGTTCTAATGTTTCCTATTATAAATAAAAAAACAGAATAAGCTCACAAAATCAAATGCAAAGCAATCTATTTTCTTTAAAATTTGCTTCTTAATTTTATAAAGCAATTAATTTATTTCATTTAAGTCTAAGTACATAATTGGACATTTTATTCAAACTTTTAACATAAGTTAACATTCAACACTTGCCCTTTCATAATAATCAATGTTTCACCATTCATCAGCTAAGATAATTTAAACATCTGATACTTTCTCTCAGAAAATAAATGGTATTTAAATAAAAATAGCAGATGGAGGTGATTTCAAATATCATGAGATAATTAAAAGAATTGAGGAAAACTTCCAATCACCCTAAATAAATTTATTATGAAATTTTTCAGAATTGATGAATTAAAAAAAAAAAATTGTTGGTGTGATCTACAAAGGATGCATTACAAAGTAATAAATCAAAGAAAGATTAATCAATTGTAAAAGAAAAAAAAAAGCAATGAAATTCAAAGAATTTCTTCTTAAAATTCCAATTATTAAAAGAAATACTGTTCATATATGATGTCTGTGCAAATTAAATTATGTGATTCAGAGAAATAGGCTAATTTTAATTAGAATTATTTCACAAATGCATTTATAAAAAAATAAAATAAATTTGTTATAGCATATCTAAAGATTTCTTAAAAAACTTTAACCTATGAAAAATATCTGCTGATGTACAACTCACTCAGGTGAAGTCTTCTAGATACTGCTGAAGGAAAAAACCAAACAAATAAGGTAAAAAAACTTATTTCATATTCTACACAAAACCATAATGACCTAGTAGATGCTTCAATTTCAGCCACTTCCTGTGAGACTGGAACTCGTATTTTATCCTACTTCTAAAAGTAATAAGGTTTCTAATAGGATATCACTCATGTCTCACTGACTTACAGTTTTGGCTGTAGAAATGGTGACAAGTAATGAGTCAAACAGATACACCTCTGCTTTTAACATCTAACAATAAGTCTAACACAAGTTATTCCAAACAGCCTAAATTTTGTACATTACTCTACAGAATTTTCCCTTTCTGTAATTGCATAATAACCCAATACATTTCGCAATTAGCCTGGGGGAGGGGCAAAACCCCTTGATAATCGACAATTAAAAGTTTATTATTAAATTAATCTGGTTCATTAAAAGTGACAGTGCTCAATATAAAAAAAATCTGATTTTCCACTTCACCTATGGCATGGCTACAAAAAAGAAACAACTTAAAATTTTAATCTAATTTTACTTAAATTTTCAAAAACTTAGCACTTAAAATCACACAAAATGCACAATACAAAGAACTGCACAAAGAAGTAGGCTTAACAGATAAAAATGCAATTATCTGAGAGAGAATAATAACTTTAAAAATATTAACAAAATCATCTAATACTTACAAAATCTACCTCCCATATAATAACTGTTGTATCCTTTGAACCCGTAGCCAATTTTGTGCCGTCATTGGAAAACTTACAAAACCAGACTTCATCGCAGTGCTCATTAAGAACTTGAATGCTTTCACAGGGGAACTGTTCCCTGAAATTACACCAAAGACTGGATACTAATGATGCTACTACTTAATATTTCAATAACGACTTAATATTAATCCTCTAATATGCATATTCATGGTTAAAATATTGGTCTGATTTTTATTACACAAAATTTATGCAGATTAATAAATTAATTAATAATTATACAATACTTTGTGATAAAAAAATTCTAACTACTCCATATAATATTTTCTATATTTTGCAAAGTGTAAGATTAACAGAAAATACGAATACAATTTTATAGTTTAATATATTTTTTCATTTTGAAAAAATACAAAAATTTTTACCCTCTCCCCACCAGTTCAACACAAATTTTTAGTTCAAAACATTTTATTTTTCCTTATCAAGCTCTATACAATATAATTTTATATACAAATCTTTGGAAAAGAAAAAGAAAAGACCCAACTGAAATTCTTAATACCCAAGAATTCAATATTTAAATTCTACAACAATTGCCAATATAAAATTAAATATATGATAAAGAGCAAGTAGAAAAACTGAAATAACCTAAATATAATAGTAAACAGATAAACTTAATGACTAAAGCATTCTTTTTAATGAACCAATTTCACGATATTTAATGTGCATGCAGATACACATGCACATGATACTGAACTAAAAACAGATGATACTGAATTAAATGTGTGAGTAGATGAGTGGGAATATTAAAAGCCAAATATAATTTAAAAGGAAAAATCAAATTTAATTTCAACTTGAACTTGTTAATGCTAGACATTCTTAAACGAAGCTTGATTAAGTCAAACTTCGAAAGAAGGTTTTCCCCCCTCCCAAAGAGATATCGAAGCTACAAGGCATCTCATCTTGTAGGACTGAAGAAGCAAAAGTTTACTTTGTACTTTTACTTTGTAAAAGAAATAAAAGCAAAACAAAAAAGGCACGAAAATCATGCTTGCTATTAAACAACTTCAATACAGAAATTTTCTTGAGTTCTTTTAAAAACCAAAAAAAATTATTTTAATTCTACATGGAGTACAGAATCAAGATTGAGGCCATTTAGAGAGGAACTCAGGCTAGGATATAAAGTTTCAATTTTAAATATAAATACAGAATGTAGGATTCGGCTTACTTTCAGACTTTAAATGAGCATCACTTCTAAAGGAAACAAAAAGAACAATGTCTTAATTTATAACCTACATTTATTACAAGCTGGGATTCATCTTCAGTGAAAATGTTGCATTTAAGAGCAAGTTTGGACAAAAAAACTACGGCAGTTATGTTGTTTTGTGACATTCCATAGTTTTAATCATGTGGCATTTGGAAATAAGATATTGAAAACTCAATTAAGTCCCATTTTTTTGCTTTCTTCAGAACATTCTATAACAATGTTTATGCTTGCATACAGAGTATGAATAAAATATATGTTTGAAGTAGAAACACTGAACTTTAAATCTTAATAGATTTTGTAACATAATACTTCGGTAATTTGCAATTCCATACTGTTGCAATGTCATGCCAATCGTTAAATTTTATGGATTGCTTTGGCTGACTTTGCTATAAAACTTCCAAAAGGAAAGACGCTGTACTATAATATTGAAATAAAAATGTTAAAATAATATTGAAATAAAAATGTTAATCTGTACAGCAGTATTCTGGTTGCAAAACTGATGATCAGAATAAGAGTTAAGTACATCATCAATTTAGTACCAAATGTTTCTGTTTTTTAAGGGTAGGTTAAATGGCATATATTATCCTTCAATGGCATTTATCCAACTATAGAGAGAACCAAAAGAACCATGTTATCATATTCTGTTAAATTATTTTTCAGGTTTTTCTTCAAAAATTTAATACAATGCAGTTTATCCTATTTTTTTCTGTCAATTTCCATACTACTAAAAAATTGACTAGATGATGAAACAAGACACCAAACTCCTTCTCTGAAGTTGGAACTTTCTATTCTGATGACCTTAATCTTCACTCCCCTACAATCAAAGAACCTCATTTAATAAATTTCTCAATCTATCATGTTTTGTTTTGTTTTTCTTTCAGAGTGGTAATCTACTATCAATGTAAATGAACTAATGGCAAAATCAGAGGAAGACTAAACTCATCAAGAAATGGCGATTCTTCATAAACTTTTCCAAGCCAAGTTTGAAAGTGAAATTAGTCATCAATATTAGAAGCTCATGCTGTGCAAATGAAGGAACCCTACACTTTATCAGCAGACTATAGATACCTCTCAAGCTATCTGAATAGCAAATGTGGGACTTTTAAATTTATTATATTTAAAAAAGGATGCAACTAAGATACTCAAAATGTTGCTGCTTATGTGAATACAGCAGTCAGGATAAGGAATATCATTACAAAATCCAAATCTAAGCTTTCAGAAAAAGTTTAGTGTCAAGGGAAAAAAACGTGAAATAGTAGTCTTGTTGATTCCATTACCACAAATCAAGTTGGGCTTTAGAAAAACATTATCAAAGCAATGGACAAAGGGGAGAGTAGATTTCATTTTTTTGAAGGAAAAATTTCCTAAAATGGATAAGGCCACATTAAAAGGATATTGGGCCAGAAATTCACACAATTATGGAGGGAAAACTCTTCCTATCATTTTAAAACATTGTCTTGTTCATCACTATTCAATCATGCAAGGCTTCAGAAAAGTTTGAAGAAAAACTCTGAAACAGACAGAGTACAACTGACCTGTTGTTTTGATTTCATGTGAATGGTAGCTAATAAGATTTGAAAAGAATAAATCTGCTACAGATGGTGGATTTATAATTTTCTTTGATCATTTCTTTGCTATAGTGTTAAGAAATGTCAAAATAATTTGTATTATATTTGGTGATTAACCAAAATTACTGAAGTTGCTCTATATAGTTCAGACAATGGCATTTGTCATGTATAGCTTTATCAATAACACTTGCCAATATTGCTGCAGCCTTTAAGGCAAATCTATTCCTGGAAGAATTTCTTTATAATGTTAACTGAATTTTGGTTATAAGAATGGCATAGGTTTTTTTTATAGTTTTATGACTGTGATGAAATGACTAAAATGTATTGGCCTAAATACAAACAGCTATGACTGTAAGATGGATATATAACAGTTATGAATTTTCAGATCTCAAAAGAATAAAAAAATACAAAGTTGATCGTCTTGGAATCTATAGTCTTATTTTATTGTTCACCTCTAGATGAAATATAAAAATAATCATGAAAGGATTTAAAATACAAGGAGGGAGTATCTGAATCAATTTTTTTGCATCAATAAACCTTAGTATCATGTATGCATGGTTTAAGATAGGAAGTATCTCTCTCAGTTCATAATCCAAAAATCAGACTAGAGTCCAAGATCTCCAGTTCACATCTCTGGATCACTTCTGGGCAGTAAACATTAAGGTTGGTTGATTAAAACATGTTTTGGCCTCTACAGTTACTATTAACCATTAAAAAAAAAATGTTATATCTGGGCCAGAAACTTAATACCTCAAGAATGGACTGTTTACAATTGAAAGTTTGAATGATCACCAAGGAAATTGAGATAATCATTTTTAAGCTTGTCTGATATTCAGGTCAATATAATGACATTTTCAGGATAGTAGCTTATTTGTTGCAGGTCCATGTGAGTAATTTTCCCTTAATTACGCTTGTTGTTCATGTAGTAATGATGGCCTTATCTGATTTGGTAGTGGTAGAATTACCACTGAATTGTTTAATATGACTACTCAATGGGTAATGGTAGGAACTAAGGAGTTTACTCTTCAATCTCTTGAAAGAAATTTTGTAAATGTGATTTCATTCAAGAATTAAAAAGAAATCAAAGAATTTCACTATTGATGTTTTTTCATCAACAAATATGAAAAAGTAAGATATTTAGATGCATTTTCATTAGAATCATAAAAAATTATATAGTGAACAATGGATAGTTTTAATTATTCATTAAATTGATAATTTGTGAACATGTGGCTAATATAAAGTCATATTAAAAAAGAACAAGAGAAACTAAAATCCAGATGAAGAAATGTCATGAATATTAGTCAAGTAATAGTACCTTCATTATTTTAAAAATAAAACAATCAATATGTACAATGCACAAACTACAACTAATTGAAAGTGGAATAAAGAGTATAAGATCCTAACAAATGTGAAAAAAAATTCAAAACATGCCTTACTTCAATTTGAAACATGTGATCTGTAAGGCAAAGTAAGATGTTATTTATTTACTGAATTTTTCCATTTGGAAATAATCTGATTTTCTGGAAAACTTAGCTCTCAACTACAAAATTACTTTGTCAAGTATAAAAGAAATCATGTTTGCTCATATTATTTCTTTCAATATAAATCTGCTTAAATTTTGTCATAAAATCATTTAATGTCCAAATATTATAAATTATTTTTCTATTATTACTCAAGGGCCCCAATGCAATAATAGACATTTTCTTTTCTTTTAAGACTTACCTACTGCATACATGATCCATAAGCAAAGAAACCTGCTCTAAATTATTATCACTTTTAGTATTGTGGTAAGGACAACGATCTTTCTGCAGTTCAATCGCCTGAGAAAGTAGTGTCTGAAGACGTCGAGGTGGTAACATCACAGATGGAGGTAAAAAAGCTGAAAAAGATTTATTGTTATTACATTGCTATAGAAACTATTAATGAGAGTAATTATATTTTAAATTTTATTTTTTCATTAGAAAGCAACTAACCTTGTAATTTTTCCATTAATTTTTGTCTAGATTCTGGGCCCTTGCCCTCCCATTGGGAAGTTACTCTTAATTCATCTCCACTGCTACACATCATATAACTACAGTTAAAGAGAAGATATCCAATAAAAATTACTATTTAATGATTTAAGACATCAATAAAAGTTATAGCAAGACATTAAAATGTTTTATATAATATATATATAATTTTAATCCTATACATTTATAGTCATTATTTTAAAGATGAACAAAGGGTAGTTTAACTAAAGCACGAATGGAATAAAATAACTAATTTAAGATTATTCAATACTGCTTTATTTATCTTAAGATATTTTAAGAAAAATAATTACAGAGAGAAATTAAAATTTGAATTGATTGAAACTGATGCAAAAAATGGAAGACCAATTTGAAAAACTACAGTAACTAATAGCAAAACACAGTTTTAAATTAATATGGTTTAGAAACAGTTAGGCCAGTTTAACTAGTAGAAGAAAAAGATAAAATAAAGCTGAAACTAAGAAGCAAATTGCAACACGAGTTATTTTGTCTTGTGGGGAGTGCTCCAAACATGCACTAGGTTAATGTCAAAGAATTTATAAAAACACTTATTATCTCTTAATAGATTTGAAATGTAGTTTTTGTTTCAGATTACTGATGTAATCCCGTACAAGACAAAGAAAAAGAAAGAAAAACTAAAGAAAAAAAGTTAATATAATGGAAAAGCTAAGTTGAAATAGAACTAAGGAATTGAGTTCGATGTTATCAGGATCATGAAAAATGGAAAAATATAGAAATGCACAAATTCATTTGCTTTTACGCCTTTGAGCCATCATTGACGGCAATCTGCGAAGCTGTTTCGTCTTTATTAGGACTCATCAGCCAGATTTAGCCTCGATGATCAAGCTCAGAACGCGTCACCTATTAATCCCTCTCCTGCTCTCGGAAATGGGACCTCCACAAAAGCAAACGACAATAGAAAAAACGCTATAACTAGTACAGCACAGTTACCTTAGCTGGAATGGCTGGAAAAAGCAAAAATGTCAATACACATCTGGTTAGGCTTGTTACAAATGAGATGTGAAAACAATCATTTGTGAAGTCTATAACTTTAAGAACAAGGTTAGTTATTTTGTATGATATGAATAACTCGCAAGGTTTCTGTAAATTTTTAAATCAATGCAAACGAAAACCCATACTAGTCTAGCAACTAACCTATAGGTATCTAAGCACAGGAGAATTTTAGACTGAATCCAAGTAGTTTCCAAAGTTATTTTCAGAGTTGTGCAAATTTTGATTCATTAATATCAATCTTGCCCTGATTTTATTAGGCATGAAGGTATTTAGACAAAGCCTGCAGTCTAAAGATGAGAGCATTTCTTTAATCATGAAATTTTAAAACTGAGAAGAATGACTTTACTTTAACTGAAGAATGACATAATTTTCTTCAAAATGTTCAACTGTTCTGCAAGGACTGATACAAACATTTAAAACCTTTTTCAAAAATTTTAAGTAACAGAAATAGCATATGCTTTTATTTATAATAATGGCTCCATTGTAATTCAGTAGATTAGATCTGAAATGAATATTGAATAACAAGGGACCCAGGTGCTTATTATTGAAATTTTTGTTTTTATTTCTTTGCAGAGAGCTGCTATTCAATACATATTCTGTAAAAGGGAATAATAGATTTCACTCTCTGATTTGTATATTTATTATATCCTTAACCAAATTACATATTGACAATGAAGAGAATTAAATTTCACATCAAATCTGAATGAACATAGAAAAGAGAAATTTAGATATATTTAGATAAGTCCTCAATCAAGACTGTATAATTCTATTGAAACATCTACTATTATCTCCTAAATAAATAGTTATCAGTGAAATTAATACCTACCCACTTAATTCATGAACTCTTTGTGTATTGTGGCGTAGTGGGGTTAATTCATGTCGCAGCACTTGCAAGGCATCAAGAACCCGACCATCTTCTAATTGTTCTAAATATTTTTGCTCGAGAAGAAGAAATTTCATTTTCTAGAAAAATAATAAAAAAATAAATTATAATTGAGTATACAGCAGGATATAAGTGAATTACATATTTTAATGAAATAAGTATTTTTAAGATTAATGACAAATCAACCACTAATTTAGGATTCATTCAACTACAATACAATTGTTTGTCTCTGAATGATTTGGCAATTCTGCAAGAATATGAGATCCTAGATCTTTGTTAGCAGATTACTTTTGAGTCACTGTTCAACATTCGCAAGATATGTGAAGCTTAAGGAATTAACTGCTATACTGGTTTCCTATGTACAATGAACTTCCAGAAATCAATAGGTTGGAGATAGCAAGGGAATTATAGGTAATAATGAAAATATCTTTGTTCGAAAATGACAAAACTATAGTATATATAGTCATATAGACTGCATATACATATTGCTATTAAAGGAGAAAACTTGAATATTATACAATACTTGGATTAATTTAAGTAACTGAGATAATGGTGGGGATTCCATGAATTTCAAAAAAAGCTCGTCACAAAAATGATTAAAGAGATTTAGAAATTAAATCCATTGATATGGATATGAACAGAGCGTCCACGTCCAAGGAAAAGAAAATACAATCTGGAATAAAAGTTAAGGCTCTCAGCCTCGTTATGAATTCAATGCCGTTGGCTACAGTAAAATGGGATCATGTGTTCCTCTTCTCGCGTCCGGGCTTTTTATTCTTGAAAATTTGGTTAGGATTGGCACTTGAAAATGAAAAGCAGATTGTTTTGAAAAAGTTTGCGATTTTTAATGTATAAACTTGTTCTAAATGTATTTGTGTGGTGGCCTTCATATTTTTGCTATAATTAATATTTTTTCATCCATATATATAATATTTTTTTTTTTTGCTTTGTTTAATATAAAGTTTATTTCATTCTTCACTTAAAGTAATAAATATATCTGCCAAAATCATATAGAAGTTTACATTTTTTAATGTATTAAAATAATGACATTTATAACCTGTTTGGTAGACAATTTATAAAACATATCAGGATGAGTAAAAAGTGACTGAATATACTGATCCAATCTAATGGCCTATAATAATAGCAGAAGCCTTTCTACTAATCCTATCTAAATATTTCAAATGGCTACAAAAAAGTTAATTTTACGAAGTAAAACAGAATTCTCTAGGATCTATTAATCAACTGCATATTCAATTGTAATGTTAAGTGTTCCACTCAACAGCTCCTGTATTTCCTTTAAGTTCTTGTTATTGTACAAAAATATAAAAATTATGAGAAAAGATACAATTTCTAAACTGGAAAATAAAATCACAGGAGTCTAACAACTTTACTCCTGAAAGGTTCCATCTTACAAAGGCAACACAAAGGACAAGACAAGCTTGTATATCATACAATCACAAAAACATTAATGCACCATATTTCAAATTGTTATATCTTGTTTGGTAGATAAGAATTCAGGAGAAAGGAACAAAGAGATTAAAAACTCAACCACGGGAATTCCATTTCAGAAAACATGGAGAATATCATGAATCAACACAACTTTCTAATTTAACAAATATCTGCAGGACTTACATTCCGACATTGATATTCTTGTAATCAAGAAAACAGCAGTGATGTAGTTAAACAGTTTCATCATTGCTTCCCATTAAGTTCTAACTAAACATCTTCACCAAAACATTTAAGACAGGAAAATTTATTCTGAAGGTTTTTTAGAGCAAACTCAGGCTGCAAGTGGACTTTCATGCATTTTGAAACTTAACTATTCTGCAGCTCATTCTTAGTTCCAAACTTAGTGTTTGTTTCATTCTACAGATTGGACATGCTCTGAAATTTGATCAGAAATAGAAAACATTGGAGAGAAGGGAGGGGGAGAGGTTTGCACTAAATTTGAGAGAAAGTCAATAATTTTGCTCGTCTATGTGTGGTCCACTGGTTTAAATCTGAACAAAAAGTTGTAATCTTCAAAAAGCCAGCAACACTATTTTAGATCTTAGACTAAAATGAACCTGAGACCACAGTATTGGAGCATCTCAATGGAGGGAATGGTTTCATCCTGGTTTTCTGAGGCTCCCTACCAGAACCTCAGGATTTTTCATCACCAAATTTTCTGTCCCTTAAAACAAATTAATCAAAGTACTGCCCAACGCCCAATCATGGTTTTCATCCAAAACCTTTTAATGTTTTTTTTTTTTGGATAAAATAAAATAAACTTAAATTGTTCAATATGTCTGCTTTCACTACAAATGATCAGATATTATCCTTAAATCCTAAATTTTCTATTCTTGCAGCATATATATATATATTATCTAAAAGAATATAATAATAAAGCTACAAGAATTTATGAAATTATCAATTAAATAAAAACGAAGTTTAAATTATATGGGGGGGGGGGATAAAATCATTTTATTTTTGAACAGATTTTTGATCAAGATTTGATATCCAAATTTTATTTCTCAAAAAATCGTAGTAATGTAGAAAATCACTCGACAGCTCATTTTACAGGATTTGCAATGGTGATTGTGTCCCTATTCTGTGATTAAATTTATAATTGTCCACTAAATTTGGTTTCCTCAGTTTCTCTTTGTTATTTCTCTGTTCATTTTAGTTAGCTTCAACAAAATTAAGATTTCCTTAGGTTTACCACAGATCACAACACTACTGTGTGTTTTTAAACTTTCAATTCCTTCTGTTTTTCCTAAACTGAATTTTTTATCCTGACAAATTCACCTATGAAATCGCCCAGTATATGAAGACTATGAAAAATTGAGACAACAGAAGTGTTTTTTTTTTTTTTTTTCTTTTAGTTCAAACATGAAATCTGTCAAGAGAACAAATTCAATTTATGAAATGCTGAATCATGAGGGTTCTGATAATTCTTATTAGTCTTTCAGTTTTTCATAATTGAATTTGTTCTCCTGACAGATTTCATGTTGAACTACAAAAAACACTTCTTTTGCCTCATTTTTCGTAGAGTCTTTCTTCACATGCCAGGAAGTTACATCTATAGTTAATGTTCAACTTTGTGTTCATCATATAAATGAAACAAAACAATGAACAAAGTATGATCAAATGAGTTAATTCTCACATGATTAAAATTCCTAAGGCCAAATACTATGTTTTCTGTACAAATGCATAACAATTAATAATGACTGCAAAATTCATTCTATGGATTCAAGAGCATTTCCTTCAATATTTCCTGCATTCTTGTGTTAAAAAGAAATAAACTGAGTTCCTGGAATAATGGATAGGATGAAGAGGTGCAGTTAAGGTCTCCTCACATTCTCCTGATTTAACACCCTTGGACTTCTGCCTATGGGGTACTCTTAAAGAATGTAGTGTATTGTAGAAAATCAGCTACACTGGTGGCCCTTCGCAATGAAACTGAAACGGCATGAGCAGCAATCCCACTGGCCACTTTTTTACAATGTTACTCAAGCAGTAGTTCACCATTATTAGAAGTGTCTGGATGCTAATGGTAACCACTTCCAGCACCTCGTGTAATTGTAGAAGTCAAAGGCAACTTGTATTCATCCCTTGATGTCTGTATAAATTTATAATTACAATTTTTATACAGGTTTTTCTTCTGGTGAAGAAAGGCCATTCAAATACCATTTCTTTTTTCCTCTAGCTCAATGTTCTTTTCTCAAAAGCATGATTATCAACAACAAGAATACAAAGTCTGTATCAAAGGCATTATCATTGTTCTTAGTACCTACTCCATGTAGTTCATAAAAAAATAAAAAAAAAAATTCTACTAAACTCATTCAACTGATTCTGAGGATCAACCTCTATTACAAAGTTTTTACTGCTTACAAACCATTGGAAAGTTAGAAATCAATTCTTCAATTCCAGTCGTGTTGCCTGCTTTTCCTCAATGTAAAATCTGACCAACTATCCACTGTCAGTCAAGGTCTTCTGCTTGAAAAGTATCTCACATTCATCATATTTTTAATGTCACAAAAGATCAAGCAAAAAAATGCTCTCTAAACATTTTGCAAATTTTCCAACTCTAGCTCTTTTTTTTTTTTTTTTTTTTTTAGGAGACTGTACTAGGCTAGTGAACAATGCCTTAATGAATGCCTTCATAAAAAAAAAAAACCAAGCTTTTTCCAAATCTCTTTCAGGTCATCATGGATTCAAGTGCTCCAACCTTACTTTCAAAGAACAATCACACCAAAAAATCTTTGCATTCTTATTTCAAGACCCCCAAGTTAGTTTCAATAAGTAAGATTCTTTATAAAATATAGCATTTAGTTGAAAGTATCTGCTATATGCCATGTAATCGTGCAAATGCTAAGCATTAGATCATCATGGTGTTTATGAAAAATTCAAACATTATATCTGAGGATTTTTTCAATTACTAGGAATCAAGCTCATTACTATTTAACAGTTTCCCCACCCCCTCCTGTTGTAATAACCCAATTTTCTTTCAACTTCTTTAAATATACCAGGCTCATAAAATCTATTTTGGGTTTAGTTATTTTTCAATACAATGTAGCCTGCAGTATTAGCCATTCCACCATTTTTTATGCTTAGGGTACTGCCAAGCAGATACCTGTAATTTTACAACAAATTATCATCTGGACCATTGAGTTCAGATATAAAAACTTTAATAATCCAAAAAAAAACCACTTGGAATTTCTACTACAAATTAGATTTGAGTGTATCTGTAATAAACATGTTTTTATAATTTAAATAAAAGCCAGTTTTTAAATTCTTTGGTTGTAAAACTTAAGTAAACTTATTAAGTTTGGTACAATAAATAGGAGGCCTAACTTGAGTTAAAGTAATTCTTAATTTATCTTTTTTCTCAGATTTTTACTTATTTTTCGATAAGCCTTTCATTGTCATTCTTCCTTACTTCCATGAATCCTGTTGATTAGCTCATAAATCCCTGAGAATTAACAAAAACGAGTTATAATTTGCCATTTGATAAAAAAAATTAATAAAATAATTATAAAATTATCTTTACAATATTAATATAGTACTTTATATAGCTTGTATATTTTTATCTTGAATGTCAAAAGTATGCAAAACTTCTGTATGGTCAGGGTTGGAATCATTTATTCTGGAGTTATATAAGCAATTTATTAAACATTTCTGCAATGTCAAATCTTTATTTTTATTTTTGATTAATAGTTTCATTAATATTTTTTATTTCAAAGTCTTAAGTTTATTTTAATGTTTGTAAAATCTAATTTTAAATCTTTGGCTTTAAAGAATATTAGAACTTTTATTAGGAAAAATTACAAGTAAAAAAAAATTATTAAGAAATACTATATTCCAACTTGTTAAAACAGTGGTCCAAAACTGTTTGATGATAATTTTATTATATCAATACCAGAGGTCAAACTATCTTAATAACAAAGCAACAGTTACGAAGGCCAATCACAAATCATGACTCGTCACAGACTCCTTCTAAGTACTTTTTCAATAATACAGACTAATGATAAAGCTCCGGCTCAAATTATGCATTTCAATAGTTTCTTTTAATATGTTTTTCATTTTCTATTGTTGCCCATCAATCATTACTATCACAAAATAAAAAAAAAAAAAAAAAAAGCAGCTTAATTTTGAAATTAGTTTTTTTATTCAAAATTGTACATTATTGCAGTTCTCTATTGTAGAGCAATTTCCCTTATTCAATTTTGCAAAATAGCACAAGACTTATTTTGTGTAGCTTATGACTTATTTTGTGATTTTGTGTAGCTCTTTAGCTTAACTGTTTATTATCAAGATAATTTTCTGCACGTATTATTTTAAACAAGTTCTAAATTTTTTGTTGAAAGACCTTAATCTGTTTATTATTTTAAGTTTTTTTTGTAAGTATTCTGTAATTCTAGTAAAATGTAGGACTCAGTTAAAAGTATTTTATAATTAATTGTAAATTGTTTTTAAAAATTATTATAGAATATTTATTTATAATACATAAAAACATTTATTTATAAACTTATTAAAGTTATCAAAAAGATAGAAGTTCTTGAAGTTTATGTTAAGGAAACTTATTTCAATTTATTAATTTCTTTAATTTGTTTTAAATTCATAAGGGGTTATATGACATATCTTGGGTCTGTGGTTCTCAACATTTTGAATAATTTTCCATTTACAGTTGGACCTCGATATAAGGTCACTTTTCTAAAGTTCCGGCTCATTGAATATGGATTATTGGATACATGGTCAGGTCTTAAATACCATAATCGCATATAAGGTCACTTTTGTCTGTGATTTCAGAAATTTTCACGTGTCTGTATTAGATGCAATTTTTTTACATTCATAAAAGTTGGAGCTTGGTGTCAAACACATGCATTTCAAATTGCTTTCGACATGCTGGTTTTCAATTTTCTACAAATAGTGTGGCTGAAATAACAGATGAAGATGATATTCCTTTAGCTGTGTTAATACAAGATCTCAGAAATCGCGGCTGTGCTGTAGAAGGGGAAAGTGAATATGTGAGAATTGATGATGAAATTGCTACCACTTCTGAAGCTTCGAATTCCGAAATTGTTTCGCAAGTTTTAGATTCCAATGCAGTAGAAAGTGAGGATAATGACAGTGATACTAAAAGTGAAGTGGTGACAAAAGCAGAAGCGCTCAGAGCATTAAATGTCGTAAGACATTTTTTTACGAGCTGAAGAACATTTTCAGAAACTACAAAACTTAGAAAATATTGTACAAAAGATGAAACCAAAATCACGACAGTCTTGTATTATGGATTATTTTAAGTAAGGTCAATTGTAGACTGAACTACAAAAACCGTGCTAAGTGCCAAAATCTAAGTTCTGAGAAAAACACGAAAAACCTTTGTGAAAACTAATATTGGCTACAGTGAAAGTCTAACAATTGGCTAAAGTTTGAACTACTTGCAGACTGAATATCATATAGTCCGGTTTTTCCCGCACTGGCATAGGCACATAGCCCATATTTTAGCAATAAAATGGAAATCAATTGTTGTGGCACTTAGCCCTGTTTTTATTTTCAGTCTACAATTGTACATCAGTACTTTGCTTGAGCATATTAGTACTATTTGTATACAATTTTATTCCGAATTAAAATTTTTAAAAAATAATTTCTTTTTGATTCCATTAATTTTAATTGCTTCAACTAAATTAAAAAATTATAACCTAATAAACTGATATTTTTGTATGTATTACTTTTACAAAGAATTATACTTAAGCATTATATAATGCCTATTTATTGACAAATGGGTATGAATTGCTTATAAGGTCACTTTCGCGAGGTCCCAAGGGGTGACCTAATATCGAGATCCGACTGTATATTACAGGTAAATATAAATAATGAAATCGCATACTGTTCTGCAAAAACATCTATTAATTTCTGTTTTCTTTAATTATTAATGTGTAATCATTTAAGGTAATGTCATAGAGAATATAAGAGAATAGAGAATGCAGCAGGAATCTGTCGAAGGGAGAATATCCACTTTAATGGACAGAAAGGGTTTGAGGAGAAAACACCCATAATTTACAGTGGTATAGTAGAAGGTGCCACAGATGGAGACAACTTTTTAGAGAGAATCGGTGTTTTGATGATTTGTAGATCAATATTAAAAAAAAAAAAAAATTGCTGGAAATTTTCAACAATGATTATAAAGCCAAAAATGTTTCCAGCCAAACATCCCTCAGGATCACTTAATGAAGACCAGAAGTCAGAATATGAAGAAAAAGAACCAACAATATCAAAACATTTGATTTATAACTTGATCAAAGGCCACAGTATTAATTATAAATTGAACATTCTTTATAAAATGCCATTTTTCATAATCCCAGGTTAAATGTTAAAGCATAGGAAGATCTGATTACAAGATGACATATTTGTAGAAATACGACATCTACAGAAAGGAAATGATTCCATTAAGCTGGGCGAACACGTAGCAATATGAGGCAATATTGTTGGACAATATTGCTCGTTTTTATTGCTGCAAACGGTTGTCAGTTCATATCAAGCGCGAACACAGAGTTTTTCCTGAACGAATATTGCCCTGTATATTGATGGCTACGGCGCTTTGTGTTTTACTAGGGATCCCTCGTCATTACACTCTCAGTGAGAACGCCTTATAAACACACCACAGAGCACAGCATAGGTGCACTGGGGACAATATTCCCAGCAATTGTACGACATCGGTTTTATAATACAATTTATTTGCGAATAAAATGGGAGCGATCGAGTGTAAGCGTACTTGCGGTTAAGCCTAACTTGTTACGAAAGTACAGAATCGATCTAGTATTAAACGCCTTACCGCCGTAGAAATCAATTACGATTCTTACATTATCAATTGACAACATGTTGTTTGAATTATCGTTTTTGGGCCGACCCATTTTGCTGATTTTAAGCCTTCTTTCTCACCAAAAATGGTCGGCGTGAGTGAGTGATTTTCCGATTTTCAAAGTCCTGCCTTCCTTCGACGTCACCATTGTCACGAGATTTCATCCGTTCATGTGATTCGCTCGCGAACCAGCAATATTTCTCGACAATATTGTTCCAGCAATATTGTTCCTTTTGTACCGACAATACAAAATGGGCAATATTGTCCCACAATATTGCCTCATATTGCTACGTGTTCACCCAGCATTACAGTCTTGATTAATTACATCATCACTTTTGCAACAACAATTAAGATAATTACAAAACTGTCAATAAAGTCTACAGTAAAGTCTACATAACAGATTAAAGATTTTAAAACATAAAATGTGTATAATACTGCACTGATAGCAATTGTAAATTTTTCTAAAAAATTTTTCTGGAAGGTGGCAGAAGCATTTACTGCAGAAAAAAAAGAAAGTTTTCAATAGTTCATGATTTTTTTTTTATATCATTAATGAAGTATGAAACAAGTATTAAAATCACCTTCTTTTGAAGCTACAATGAAGTAAATAAGATTAGTTTTCAGAAGAATTGAAAGATTGATTATATTTTCTAATCCCATCTTGCTTTGCTACATTGGTTTTGTATGGATTTAAAACATTCAGAAAACTCAAACCAACTTCTGAGGCATCTCATTTTGGCCAATGACACTGCTAACTCAGGCTGAGATGCATCTCTTGCATTTAGTATCTATCCCACTAGCAACATCAATTCTTGTTTTTACAAATGGAAAATCCAATTTGAGGAGGAACGGAATATGTTAAAAAAATATAAAGAAAATAGAAATATTATTTTTTCCCAACTTAAAAATTGGTATGTTTCTTCATACTTTATTTGCATTAGTGAAGGCCAGAACAGTTAGGTTCAAATACTAAGTCAGGGAACATATTTGAAAATAAGGAGAAAATGGTTAAAAAAAAAAAAAAAAAAAAAAAAAAAAACAGAAAATCAGCAAGCAGACAGCAATAAAAGTAGAACCATCGATAATGGGATAATTATTTCAAACAGATCCAAGATATAGATATAGATATATAGATAAATAAAAAAGATATATAGATAAATAATGACAAAATAAAAATGTACTGGAGATTCCCAAAAAGTTCTCCAGTTACACAACTGAAAGCACAACTGGCACTGACTGAGAATGGGTGCACCAAGGAATAAGGGTGGGAGGATGGAGACCTGATCATGTATGTTCAAGAGGAAAATTGGGAGAAACAACATGAACAGAAGCCAAATGATGCAGCTGGAACAAAATAACATCATTGAGAATACTCACAAAGCTTGCAAAAGCAGTAGAAACAAAAGAATGTTCAAAAAAGTTTAATGCTATTGGGGAAGACAATAGGAAAGAGGAACAAATGCAAGATCTGGATGAAAAAGGGTTGTTGTACTATAATACATAAAGGGAAAAACTAGGAACATCAGCAATGACATAAGCAGCAGTGAATTAAGAAGCAATATGAGGAGAAATACCAATAGTTTATACAGAAAGCAATAGAAAACCTCAAGAGAATCAGAAATAATGAAGAGAGATGGACACAGAAAGAAATGGTGGAAAAGAAATTAGTCAGACAAGTGCTAAACTCAAATTGTAAGTTCTACACTGAAATTGAAAGGATGATGAATAGCCAAATAAAATGTGTGAAGAAAAGTTAGAATTAGAATGCAAGTATTTATACTAATGACAAACAAAAGCTCTGCATTACTATCAATTCAGATAATGGCAGCTTGGGAATTTCAAGACAGGGAATGGGTAAATTCCTTTTGCAGCTAAATAGACAAAACACTTATTGAACTTAAATAATACAGTCGAACTTGCTTATAACGAGCCCTGATTTAACTAGAACCCAGATTTAACGAGGAAATCGGAAATACTTGGTTGGTACAATGTTAAGTCTATGGGAGCATAACTCCCTTTTAACAAGCAAACCCCGGTTATAGTGAGCAATATTTTTGTGATTCATAAAATTTTAAAAGTGTGTCGGAGGCAAGCTCTCCAAAAATCGATTGACAGCTTTAGTGTGTTCTAATATGTCTGGCACTGACAAGAAGAAACTTTGGTTATTGGCAAATCCAAAAACCCTAGGTGTTTGAAGCATGTAAAAAAAGCTTCCTGTTGATTATGACCACAGCAAGAAAGCCTAGATGACTTCGGACATTTTCACGGAATTAATTTCAAAATGAGAAATGAAAAGTGCAAAATTCTCCTTTTAATTGATAATTGTAAAGTGCATCCCGAAATCACTGGACTTACAAACATCAGGATTGAATTTTTACCAGCGAATTCTACAAGTGTTATCCAGCCTATGGACCAAGGGGTCATCAGAAGTTTTAAATCAAACTTTCGTAAGAACTTGATTTTGATGCTTCTCGATAGAAGAGAAAAAAATAGGAACAACCTCAAATGTTAATGTTAACGTACTCAAAGCGATATGTTTAATGAACGATGCATGGGAAAACGTTACATCAACATGCATTACCAATTGCTTCCGTAAAGCTGGATTAGACATTTCTCAAGAGACGACTTGGAAAATTTGGAAATGGCTAGAGAAGAATTTGAAAACTGATGTATCTGTTGACACCAATGTTATCGCTTCCGAGATACCTACTCCCGAGGATATTGTAGCTGAAATTCAAGCTAAAGAAGATGAATAAAAATAATGAAAGCGACGATGATAACGAATGTGGAGAATTTCAAGCTGAACCGCCCCCAACATACTCAATGGCTTTTGAGTGCGCAGAAAAACTTCAAACTTTTTTTGAAGCTAGGGATGGAAATGACGATGTTTTTCGGGCCATGAGTCTTCCCCGAAGAATAATAACACAGGAAAGAGACAAAAAGACAGTTCAAAGCAAATTAACCAACTTCTTTTGTACTGTACAGAAATAAACAATAAATAAAGTACTGTATATATAATAGAGTAAGTATGTATGAATTTTTATTATTTTTTTCACGAAGCACTCAGTTATTTACGAGCACCGGTTATAACGAGCAAATATCGCGGTCCCTTCGCGCTCGTTGTAAGTGAGTTTGACTGTATTACAAGAAATAAAAGGATTTTCTGCAGTCTCAATGCTTCTCATCACTGGAGAAACAGCCATCATTGCTTTTATTTCTGTACAGTATATAGTCATGCCACCTTTTGCATTCCAGGGAGCTTGCAAAGGGAATATGTCCATAAGGTAATCAATATACTGCTGGTCTACTTCATCACATTCTTCCACGACAGCCTGATAAATCTGTCCACAGTGCATGTTGCAATGTATGTATTTGGCAACCTTTAAACAATTCTAGTGTATTTTATATAATATATATCTGATGACAATGACACCAATACATTTTTAATAGTATGACATCAATGAAATATCGTTGATCAGCTAAGTTGAATGGATACACAACCAACTACTGAAACTGAAACTTTTCCTGGTGTTTCCAGGTGTAACAGTTGCAGTATAGTATTCCCTAAAGCCCCAATTTTCAAGAGAAGTTGTATGACTGTCAGTGATGCTAGCCCAAAACAGACATGTCTCATTTCTCTGAATAGGACTTAGACAAAGGTGTGTGCCATTTCCCAGTTCCATCCAGATTTTGTCAATAATCAGAAATGGATCATCAAGATGGAACTTGAGCTTATCAGAAAAATGGACAAAATCGATTGTCTCCCATCCTCAAAGTTTTTCGATCCACTTATATCTTACCCTAAGGTAATGTGAAGTTTTAACATTATTTCTTCCAATAATTCCTGATGTCAGATTGGCATTGTTGAGTTCATTAAAAGAACATCTTGTTTAAAAGCTTCTCTTTCAAGATGATTATATGAAGTTTAATCCAATTGCTCTCTCAGATTTGACGAGCAATAATAAATAAGATGCTATTATTGCTTATGGAAGGCATCTTCATGTTACTCATTTTAATAAACCATCCCTTCAAAATACCCAAGACATTGCTGTGGTTCTCCCAACTTCATGATCTATTTCTACGATTGACAATCCTTGCTATTGTGTTTATTATGCATGCAGACCAAAAATAATTTAACTGCTCTGTAAGTAATATTAGGTACAATTGCAGATAGCACAGTTGCTGGAACTGATAAGTGTGCATCAGTCTGCAATTGAATTCCTTGCAATTGAATTATTTTATTAAGTAGAATAGACTTAGTAGCAGGATTTATTTCTCATGAATTAATTCAAGAGAAAATAACCTTCATAACAATTCAATGATTTTTTTTCCCTAGGAAGAAGTGCTTCAAAGCTTTCTTGATGTTTGTTATGATTAATCATAACAATAGAATTGCTAGAGATGAAATGTGGCTTGTAAACAAGACAAAGGTGCTAACTTAGGAACAGAGGAGCAGAATGAGTTAAAGATATGGAATGCACCAGTAATGACTTGGGTACAGTAGCATATCTGACATCATGAATGGCAAATCTATCAAAACTACAGCTGAGGGATCCAGTGGAAAGGGGAGCATGCCACATTATTTAGATTTTGATTTTTTTGCTGCCATCTATTCCATTAACAATTATTTACTATACGAAAAACGATGAGATGCACAATCATTTGGTTTCATGCTTTGAGCCATCATCGATCCTACAAAAGCAAATGATTAACTCATCTTTATTAATTTTTCGCTTTTGTGTCTGTGTTGTCCTTCTGTGCCTTTAGCCAGCAGACTTGGGCATTTATGATGTACTGATCACAGCATTTTTATTCTATTTTCCTATTGTTGTTTGCTTTTGTGGGATCCTATTTCTGGGAACGGGAGAAAGATCCATAGGTTTTCATGCTTTCTGAGCTTGATCATTGAGGGGAACTCTGGCTGATGAGTCCTAATAAGGACGAAAGCGCTGTCTCAGATTCCCATTTATGATAGCTCAAGCATGAAACCAAATGATGGTGCATCTCATCGTTCATCATGTTCCATTTTATGCAAGTTAAACCTTCTTACTTAATCATTTACAATTTACCATATACTTTAACTGCCAGTTTAAATAATTATAAGTAGAAAACAGGCACGTTTTTCTAAAACTTGCTGTCCTGTAAAATTTTAATTTTGTGGCATATACTTCTTTTCCACTGAGCCCTGAATTGCAGATGCAATAACAAGTGAAAATTATCACGTCCACAGAGAATTAGAGGATAAATATTTTACTTTATTTTTTTTAATTAAATAATTTTAATATTTTTTTAATCTTAGATTACAAATTAATTGTGTAATAAAGATTATTTTATTTTCTTCTTAACCATGTAAACTATAATGATTTTAGCTTTTATAGTAATTACAAGAGTTTAAAATTTATTGACTTATTTGTTAAAAAAAAAAAAAAAAAAAAACCTGAAGTGAGATTCATAAATGTTTCTATTTTTATATAAAAAAACAAATAATCAAAATAACAATAACTGCATTGTTTCTTTGCAGAATTATAAGGGGCACAAATAAAAAAGAAAAAATTCTTGAGACTCCTCTCACAAGTATTAAGACATCAATTACAAATGCTATATAAAATCTTTTCACTATACTGGGACAAACTACTTCCCAGTATATGCAAAGAACTTGACAAACTTCAAAACTGGCTCTGAGAAGCATCACTCGATCTCAAAATATATAAAATAGGTGTATTAGAAAATGTGCCTCGAAAGATGAAGTTATGAATAATATTTTATTTATAATAAAAATGGTATCTGTGGAACTATTAATTTTACAGATAGCATTTGTAAGAAAAAAAATGTTTTTAAGTAGTAGTAATTTTAAGTAGGTTTTAATGAATTTTTATTTTATAAATACTGTAAGGATAACAATAACTATTTAAAAGTGTATCTAATGTACCTTGTGTATCTAATGTACCTATTTAAAGTGAATAATGTACCTTGTGTATTAAGGGTTAATAATATACGATTAAAATATTTAATTTTTCCGAAATGTTTGGAGCTACAGTGATAATATATTAAAGTTTTAAAGTTGACGTAAATTTTATTTTGGAAATGAAATGTTAGTTAAAAAATAGGATATCTGGTTACTTAAGAATACAATTTAATTATGTTCTAGTAGCATAAATGTTTTTTTTTTTTTTTTTTTTTTTTGGAGGGATTAGCTTTAAAATTTTTGATATTATATAAAAAATTTATGATATAATAAAATAATAATTTAAGTTAAAAAAATATAAAGATTCATCTTTCAAAGAAAGAATTCTTCCATTTAACTTTTCGGGGAATATTCCTTAGCTATCAATACTTATTAGTTATAGTAAATTTTATAATTCCTTATTAGTTTATTTGTACAAATACATTATATTTTTGAACACTTCAATATACTATATCATTCAACTTAAGTTAAAAGGCCCTTGAAACAAAATGTAAGATTTTTCCAACAGAGTATACAAATTAAAAACAATTATTTCTTTTAAAAATTCTCTTCCCAGAAAAATTCTCCAGATACATGATTTTATAAAGCCCCTATTCAAAATAGGGCCATTTGCCCCCTATTCAAAACAAGCGATATCCAAATGTTTTTGAATCACATAAGTCAAAAAAAAAAATGTCTTAAAATGAACACTTTGGTGACAAAGCTGAGATTCATCATTTGTTAAACAGCTACCCTCAAAGATGGGGTCAGACTGCAGCATGGATTAAGGTTGACTGCACTTCTATTATATTAAGATGTTTTTGGATTTTTTTTAAGATTTTGGAAATGCCTAAGTATCATATTATTTGCAAAAATTCAGTAAACCTTGCTGTTTCCTTTGTTGTTAGTATAACATTTACCTTGATTTGTAAATTCTCGTGTAACAGGATGGTAGAAGTAAATGGATGAAATAAAGATTTAATTAATCTATCCAAAATACAAAACAATAAACTCTACAATATTAACGATTTCAGAATATTACATTTTATGATTTGATGCAGGAATCAGCATACAGTTGCAATGCCAATGTATAAACACTCTTAGACCTCTAACCATTTATAGGCAACTTACTAAAAAAAACTCCAAATTAAAAACTTTTTCTCCAGGATTAAGAAGGTACCAGAGATGTATTTTAAATTCAGTACTCATGAACAGGCATAGAAGAAGGTGTCTCATGTGTTTAACTTAACAAATGTTCAATACTGACCAAACTGTCGGAGTAACTGAGGGCAGATTACTATGAACTAATGGAAGCTATATTAATAGCAATGAGTGCAATCTGTCACTTAAAATTTATTTTCTTCACTCCTAGGACTCGTCCTAGGAGTTCTATCCATGAACCTGGAAGCAGCGAGATATGAGCTCAGAGAAAAATTTCATCAGAACATTTCTGAAAATGGAATGATGATGATAGGGAGACGACCATACTTACTTACTGATTAATGCTGGCTTTTTATTGCTGATGCTTCCAAGTTCAATTGTAAGCAGAAGTCTTGCAAAATATTTTAAAAATGGAGTAAATATTTCATTTATCATTTGCTTGTGATGGACATTTTCTTTCCTCATTTTTGGTTTCAGTGAATTATTTTTTAATTAGAAAGCACCCATTTTCAAAACATGGGATAGTGAGATTTGGTTAGTTGTAAGACAAAAATATTTTGTTATTTTTGTGGAAAATGGTATTTGATATCTTGCCAAAACATATGCAATGGAGCATTTTGAATTCAATCATGCTTATTTAGCAAAAATCAATTTGTTTTAAAGCAAGATAAAAGATAAATTTGTTCTTCAATATAATTTTATGACAACTTCAATCTTTTTTTTTTTATTATTATAATTACGAATTTACTGTAGGACCACAGTACATGGTTCCAAAATTATAATTTTTGAAGAAACTTAACCATTCACATCACTAATGATCAATTCTGAATATAGATGTGGTTTGTTTGTTTGTTTTTTTGCTGTTTGAACTTCCACACTGAATTAAGGAAAGGTTTATTATCCACGAGTAAACAAGACATGGATTTTCAGCTACTAGAACTCTTGAAAATAAATATAGCCAACCATTCTATAATCGGTCTTTCTAGGCTCCCTATTTGTTTATTTCCTTTTCATCTATTATTTTTCATTCCTTATTTAGAACACATCAGTTTTAAAAATGAGCTCTTTGACTATTAACTTCCCTTTTATGCTTTTAAAACTTAAATAATGCATTAGCCTATAGTTGACATAAAATCAAAAAGTCAACCTAGTGTTATAAAAAGTTTATTACAAGCTTCAGCTCTTAAGTGGGCAATGCAGATCATTTCCTCATAGTGGCCCCAAGTCTCTTGAATTGTAAA
>JAFIDM010012231.1:53872171-53907662 GCA_023159025.1 Thereuonema tuberculata | reverse complement strand
TCAGTAATGTAAGTTGCCAATGCCTTGTATTTGTGTTAGTATTTTGTGGCTCATCTTATGCTATGAAAGGCAACATTCTTGTTAGGCTGTTAAATACAAGTCCCACAAACCATCTCTTATACACCCTAGCAAACAGAAGAGCAGAATCATTTCCATGAACAGCTACCAGAATTTGAAATTAACATCTTTTTTTTTGGCTTCTGAATCAACAAACTGATTTAAAATTTCCTGGTCTTGCACGTTGGTAAAGAATTTCATTGGAGCTTGAATATCATCTCAAAGTACAATAAACACAGAAATCAGATGCAATTCACACAATGAGACAGGAGAATTCTTCATAACCTATGGTAAGGGATCTTGTACTTCTTTGTCTTCTTCACTTAGAAGACCACTTCCGTTCATATCTTGAACAAGTCAGAGCCAGTTCCTATGTTGACCAATTACCCTCTGGAAATTCATGGCTAAGTGTAACCCACCTATTTTCAATATTATCCCCTGCTAAAACTGATCATTTGACCACTTTATTTCTAACAACTTTCGATATAAGGCTTGGTCACTGTTAAGACAATATATCATAGTAACATAAAAACTCAGCATTTCAGAACTAATTTTGATTACAAAACTATAAAAATATATATCGATTTAAAGCTTTTTAAGCACACTTTAAAACTTTTAATTTAAACTTTTTCCTATATTTTAGGCTTAAAAAATTTTATAGCTAAAAGAAATTTAGCTATAAAAAAATTTTAGCTGGACGGAAAAAAAAAAAAAAAGGTTTCTCAATGAGAAATGTGGGAAAATCAAGAAAACGGTTGAATTTAGGACAAACTTAACTAAACTTTATTTTAAGAATGCAAAAAGATGAGCTTTTTAAAAAAAGAATCATGACATTTGGCCTAACAGTTTTCAAGATACAGCCCAATGATTACTTGCATGTACAGAACGCCTGAATCTAATCTCCCACCTATCCCGAAACTTCTTTTTTCTGGCACCCCACATTTTTATGTTCCCTAAGGTGTATATAAACAAAATATAACAGTTGCCGAAGTGTTATATGACTTTGTCAAAACTTTCAAAAAGGAGAGCCTTTTTCAAAAATTTCACCTAGACTATATCTATTAATTTCATAATCATATATATATAATCAAATATATTCATATTTCGTAATACAAAGTCAAATGAGTATTATGCTTGAATTGATGGAGACCATCAAGAGGCAAATAACAAGGGAAAACATTCATTCTTAGTAGAAACAATTAGTAAAACTTTGTAATTATCATTTGCATCATATACAGTAATAGACAATGCTCCTTCAGTAGCTTTATAATAAATTTCACAACAGTTTTTATTATTATTATTATTATTATTATTATTGATAAAACATGTTTCAATGACTGGTATTCACTCCTTCATAGCATCAAATAAATGCCTCTTATAAACTTTCTACAGATTTTTTTCATAATAATTAATAAAAAACAATGACCGACCTCGCACATTTAAACTTGGAATTTCCAATTAGTTTCAGCTACAAATGCGATTTTCAATTTCATTACAAGTAAGATGTTAAAAAAAGAAAATTCTGAAATATGGGAGTGAAAGGAAAATGCAAATATTTACAAAATGATGAGGAGATGCTCCAATAGTTTCTCATTTCATCATCATTGAGTGAGGGAGGGAGGGGTGGGAAACAAAACACGTGGGAATGGAGGAATTTTGCTCACTACTGATAATCATGTATAAAGCATATAATCTTATGTGGTGTGTTTTTACTAGGAGGTGTGGAGGAGTCTACTGTGGTGAATGTATTTTAGTTCACTCTCATATTTCACATTTTATTACTACTTAAACCTAAATATTTAATAAAAGCTTTTTTTTTTCCTTGGCTATTGAGAAAAGGCTATAGTGAAAGGCTTTAATTGTATACAAAACAACTTTTTACAATGTTACTATTTCACTTAAGACATTAAAAAAAAAAAAAAGAAGCACGTTCTTACTTTGGCCCATTCACCATCCATAACATGAGAACGAAACTTGGCTGCAGCTGGATGGTCCAATCGACATCCAGATTCTTGCATTAAGTGATCAGCAGTTTGACTAAATACAGAAAAAAAAAAAGGTAATTAAAAATTTTGTTTCCATAAATTTAACACACACAAATATAAAAAAAAAAATTCTTAAAAAGAAAAATGGAAATATCAATTAGTCTAGAATCTCTAGATCATAAATTCAAAGAATTTTTCTAGAAACTACTCCTCCCCCTTCCTCAGACATATTTTCCATTTTTAGTTATTTATACTATATATACTATAGATTCTTTATATTATATATTTATAGAGAATAGCATTCTAAAATCATTATCCCCATCTTTAAAAATTATATGTTCTTATGAAGGCTTTTATGCAAATGAATCATTAATTACGACTTTTATTTTGAATCGACAAATTGTTACTGTTCATTTATTAAATGAAAATGAATTAATCACCCACACACAATAGTCCATACATGCTCTGAGACTAAACAGAAGAACCTCATTTCAGCTTATTATGCTTTATAATAAAGGCAACGAAACTTTCTGATTCAGTTACATTTGTTTTCAAATCATGTTTTTTTTATTGGCCTTCCAGACCATTGTTCTTGGGAACTAGTGTTCTTTAGATTTTCAGCTGAAAATCCAAAACTTAATAATATTTCTGGACAAAGAAGTTAAAAAAAAAATGATAAACACATTATAGCCTTTCAATCTACAAATCTGACTACTTACATTAAGATTGGAGGGGGAGGGAGAGGATAGGAATCATGAAAAAGATTCTGAGGAGAGGAATCTTAAAAATACACGAAGTGCATATCTTTTATGCCCTAATTTTCTTTAGACCTTCCTTCAGTTTTAAGTCTTTGATTTTAAAAAGCATTGAATTTAATTATGATGACCTAAGGATGAAGTGCACAGTATCACAGTAGTTTAATAAAAACGAATCAAATTTTATGCAATTCAAGATTAAAAAAGGAGATGGTTTTGATATATATTTAATTTATAGTTGATAGGGGGTGGTGGGTGGAAGAGTTCCTGAAGTCCAGTCGTTTAGGCACTGGACTGCGGGCTGGAGGGGCTCGGATTCAATTTCCACATTTTCTCCATCAGACAGGCCCTCGAGTTCACCTAGCTCTCTGTCAAATGGGTACGGGGTTTCTTACTCAGGAGTTAAAAGCAGACATGGGACAGACTGATCATCCGAACTCAACTAGTCCTGTTGGTCGAACATTGCTGGGAGCCTAAACCTCACATTCATCCCAAGACCTGCATGGCCTGTTGCGGTACAGATTTATAGTTAACACAATGCCTGTAAAATCAACCCCTCCCCTCACACACACATGTGCAGTTCATGCTCTAGTAGCCTAATTTCTTCAGGTTTGGAAATTGGGTCACCCAGTGCTAGTTTTAGTAATGGATTCTAATAGGTTCAATGAAGGGCCTGTGTAGAAAAGTTTTGCAACATGTGCATAGTCATTGCAATTAGACTTTTTAAGTTTGTACTTCTGATTTACATGAGTAAATAGTCACTGACATTTCTCATTATTGTACAATACTTAGAAATACGTATACTTGTGCAAGCTTAGTCAATAATAATCATTCCACAATAATAAGATTCTTTCTCCTTCTTCTTTAGTATTTACAAGCAAAAAAAAAAAATTATTCTGCCTGGGTCCAGGTACCATGGTACTGATAAACTCCCCCCCCCCCCCCTTTTACTGGGGGACCTCCTTTACATCTACAATAAACAATATAGGGATCGAGTTAAATCCTAAATAGTAACTACCCTTTTACAGCATTCAAAAAAACACTATAACCCTAAATAAATGTTTCCAATTCCTTCAAAAAAAACTGCTTTAATAAAAATCTGTTTATAAAAAAATTTATAAATAATTTAAATATATGTAACAAATGAAAGGAAGAGGAGGAAAGTATATTTCATTAATAAGCAGCCAATTTAACAGTTAATTAGCAACTGAAAATTTTAATATGTAGATATCTTGTTCCATAAATCTTGATATAATTTTATGATGCCATTAAAATTTCTGCTCTACAACTGATTATAAAAACACAAATGTGATCAATTCTCAAAAGAAAAAGAACTAAGGTCAATCCTAATTCAAAGTTAAATAGCTTATTCAGCAGTTAAACTTTAGATGTTTATTTTGTTAATTTTAATACACAAAAATATTATTTTCCTAATAAGCTACAGTTGATTCAAAGCAAACAAGACTAACTTGATAAAACCTTTTTTATTACAAATGCATATTCTGAGTTATTTTCTCTAAATTCTAGCCATTTATAATTTTAAGATAAACAAGAGATATAATGTCATTTTCCATACATTGATGAATGAAACCCCTTAGCCCCCCCCAAACGCTTCCCTCTTCTACTGAAATCCCACAGTCTAATTACAGCAAAATAATAAAAAAAAAACATGTCGTTGTCTCTTCTCATGCCTAGGAATTCTATTAAGAATTTTTGTCGATCATATATGAACATTTTTGTTTCCTACATCTTTCTCAATTCCAGTTTTTATTTTTTAGGGACAAGAATGATGTCAACAATACTCATACTATCTCCAATCCACACATTTTATTTGGATCTGTTCTTGGGTTTCTGAAAAGCATCTCTCTTTACTTCTTTGAGAAGTCTGTAGTTTCAGAATTCTTTTCTCCACGAGTTGCCACATCATCACTCCACAAATACAAATTTGCCATTCGTAATAACAGGCAACATATTGGTCAAACATCTTTCGTTTGAAAATATCGGTTTTGTTCCTCTCAGCGAAATGTGCTCAATCAAGGATAATTCTACAATTAATTTCCATCATACAATCCATGATAACAGCTGGCCAAGATACAAAGAAGCTATCTATTTGATGTAATCCTGCATTTCTAATATCTACCTTATGAGTATTAAACAAAATGTAATTTTTATTACGAGGTACGTTCAATAAGTAATGCAACCCATTTTTTTTTTTATCTCTGTTCGTTTTGTTTGGAAAAATTAAAATATTTTTTGTGCAGCATCTCTGAACTTCTCGCACAACCTCATATAGTTACATCATTGTCCGCTAGATGGTAGCGATACAGTTAGCTTCCAAAATGGAGTCTCTGGATGATTTGTTCCAAACAAAGAATAGTCACTGAATTTCTTTTGGTGAAAAATAAGAGCATCATGAATATTCATAGGTGCTTGCAAAATGTGTGTGGAGAAATGGCAGCGGGTAAAATAATAAAGCCATTAAAAAATACTTTCATTTTCTTCAAATCTTTATAAACTAATATTTTTTTCTCTTGATGCTGCTTCCACATTAAAAATTCTACATATTTTCTGAGCTATAACATAAAACAGAATTCAAAATTAAATATAAAACATGATAAGTTTTCAAAACACATCTACTAAAAAAAAAAAAAAATTCATGGTGGACTGCAGAAAAGCCTTTATAAACACACAGTATAAAATTCTAAACTTGCAATAGGTAATTTATGACTGCTATTACTCTTGATGTGTATCCATCTTCAAAATGAACTAGTAGAGAACATCAATAGAACCAATCTGGTGATGATGAGCATATACAGAGAGGGCATAAAAGAACGGTGGTGTTTCTAAGACATGTAACATCTTTTGTGTCTGGTGACAAATTGTAATGCATATGTAGCATCAACATGCAGAAGTTCAAGTTTCTTTTTATGCCAGCTCAATGGTGTTGACTCCAAAAATTGTGGAACAAAAGGAAAAGGCTTTCTATGTGCTTCGATCTGAAATGTCGAAATCAGTCTTGACAGTACGAAGTGAATTCCTTTTACATTTTCTGAAGGAAGCACAACAGGAGAATGAAAGTGTATGGTTTTGCCAAAGCATCAGTAAATGGTTCAAGCTACCAGGATAGTGTTGGAAAACTGGTTGTTTCCAATTTTGGACAGTGATTACAACGATTATATTTCAAACAGAATGCCCCCCCCCCCTTTCCAATCGTGACGCTCCTCAATCGTGTTCTTTCAAAGGGCTGGATCAGATGTGATATAAATATGGACAACCACCTCCTGTGGTGATCACTACGATCCCCAAACCTAACACCATGTGACTTCTTCCTGTGGTGGTAAATGAAAGACAACATGTATCCTCAAAGTCCAGATCCGTTAATGACCTCCCATGCTGTGGAGGTCATTACACCAGGTATGCTTCATCGAGTCTGGCAGGATTACACTACTGCTTGCATATGTACCAGGTGACAAAAGATGCGTACATTGAGGGACTTGGAGTGATGCACATCAAACTTGGGCAATTATACTTTTAATTGAGAAATGTCATGACTATATGCGTTCAGCAATATACAGAGAATACATGTCTTTGAAACACCACTTGTTAAAATTGTAATTTTCAACAGAAACACACATTGATACCCATTTTCTTTAAAGACTCCATTGTAAGTTAAAATCCCCCAAAGCCATTTTGTTTTTAAAATGCCATTTCAAACAATTGATTTTTATTAACATCCTATCATAATTTATTATCTTTTACTGTTTAATCCCAAAATATAACTCTCACATAAATGAGATATATTTAGATATTTCAGCAATAATGTAAAATTAATTAGTATACTATAAATTAATTTTCTAAAAAGTATTTCAGTTGTAATATGCTAAGTATTAAGTCTGCTTAACATATTGCAATGATTCAAACACATTACGAAAATATCAGTATATTCTAGTTAAGAATAACCGGTCAAGTTAAACAGTGGAAGGTATAATAATATTTCAAGATTGATATAAATCCTTTTTTTTCTCTAAATATAAATTTCACGAAACTAGTTTTATTTAGCTTTGATTCTCTAATATTCAAACTCAATATGCAATTAATAATTATTAATGATACAAAACACATCTTTTTTTCTTCGCAATATTTCGCAGTTTATTGTCTTTTAAGCAGTTAAAAGACAATAAACTGCGAAATATTGCGAAGAAAAAAAAGAAGATGTGTTTTATATCATTAATAATTATTTATTTAGCTTGCTCCAAGTAAAGATAAATTGTCAATTTTTCAGAGCTGAAACTTTTTCTTCTCAATGCACAAGAAATATTGCTATTATCAAGTTTCTGATTAAGTTGCAAATTACAGATTTAATTATTTCTTAAGACTTCTAATAATTACAATAATCTTACTTTTCCTACTGAATGTTTGAGACTACAAGCTTTCTACCATCAAATGATAATTAGAACGGATTTTAAGAAGCATCCAAATGATACTTAAATCTAAAAATATATATTAAGAGAGACATGCATTTAAGTTCATGTACAGTATATGCTCCAATAGAGGCCCCCGGCATTTATTTGCAAAACTAGCCTCAGCTCCCGGCGATTAATAGAGACCGGCTGCTATTAGAAGCCGGCCATTATTAACAGAACGCAATATTTTTACACATAAATACTGACTAATATTACAAACAGCTACTTTATTTGAATTTCACATGCTACGTAAGACTGCTAAAGATAAATGACAATGTCTTTCTGTACCTTTAGCTGCTATTCATCGTCCGAATCCGCAATGACGGGCGGCCGCTTCACCGGAAGTTTTTTTCGAATATTCCACCGCGCGAATCTTAAAGGCAATGTCAAATGACCGTTTCGGCGGCATATTGTAAGGCAATGTACCGTAAGGTATTACACACGACTATAAAGATATGGACGCTTACACTAGTACCGGTAGGCAAATATCAAAGACCCGGCTACTATTTGGCCATATCCCCTCTGCAGCCCGGTGCTTATTAGAGACCGGCGACAATAAGAGCCTCGGCGTTTATTGGAGCATATACGGTATGTACTTAACCACTTCATCCAATTTTCTTTATTCTATAATAATAATGATTCACTCCTATTTGTAATTAGGAAATGCAGAATTTTGGCACTTAAAATTCAGATATAATCTGGATATGTTTCTAAATAATTATATCTATAATTACTGTATTTCTCAGACTAACTAAAACTCAGAATTCATCTTGAAAATAAAAATGCTGCATTAGAACCAATATTGAATATCTAAGGAACATTAAAGTTGAATTAGGTAATGATGGATCTAGAATTGCCGTAATAATCCATATTGAATCAGCAATTACTTATTTATATAACTAACAGTCAGAAATACTTCATTCATCAATTAATGAAAAGAATATAAACAAATTCCATTTGTATATCTTTCAAAAATACTGAAATGGTTCCATTTTCCTTTCAACTAAATTTGGTTAGGCCATCATGGAGTGAGTATTTGTATATCAAAAAAGTTAAAAATAAAAAATAAATAAATAAGACAAGATAGATAGCTGAACGTAACCTGATCATTAATAAACTTCAGTTTCCTGCTATTTAAACTATCTCACCTTCAATTTAAATTTTCAAATGAATTCTACTTTCAATGTATAAAATCTAATGTAATAAGTATTAACCTCCGAGTACAACTATTTTTCAACCAAAAAGAAACGTTTTTAAGGAATCATATCAAATTTACAACTCAAATTTTAGATATTTTAGCTATTTGTAAGTCTGAAAACATTAAAAAGAAAATGTTGTCATAAACCTACTAATTCTCTAAATGCTCATTTCTAAGTATACTAGATTTGTGATGAGCAATATAGCCTATTATTTTTGTTTGCTGAATCATACAAACATATTTAAACTATTAGAAAAGACACTGGGACATCCAAGAAATTAAGGATTACTAAAATTTACTATGAACTGAAATGAGACAACTAATTCATTTGGCAGCATTCACACTAACCAAAAATTAGTTAAATTTTTATTAATTTAAATAAATAGTTAAAAAAAAAAAACAACTTTAAAACGGAGGAAAAATAATAGATTAAGTGACATACTAACTTAATAAAAATGAATGTATAATGAATGTATTATCAAAAGGTCTGTAAACATCATTAATACTATTGTTACTAATAATTTATATTATACTATTATTTTATCTATTCAGAGTTGTGAATGATCATACATTAATAGTAATATTTATTAATTAACCATCATAATTAATATGTTTTTAATCCAATAATTTTGAAATCCCAATGTTTTTAAAAGCATTCAAAATTACTATTATAATTTTACGTCAATTATTGAACATTTTTTTTAATGTTCAAAAATCAATTGTGATAATTTTAATTCTGTGCACAAGTTATAATTTATATTTTAAATATATGCAAACTGGTTAAATTACTAAATAAGAAATAAATTAGACATCTCTCAAATAATGTAAGCGATTTAAATTTCTCAAATATGGCATTTTCAGTAAATGTAAAGAATAATTATCTTTTAAATTATTAATAATTTTTAGAATATTTATGCATACAGTTATTATTTTAATACATATGCTATTTATTCCCGTTAATCAAAATTTTATTCAAGAAAAAAATCAAACGTGATGTTTAGATAAAAAAACATCTTACTTGTTTTTTTGTTTTGTTTGTTTACAGTTAAGTAACTATAATGAAATGAATTAAAAGCATTGCAAAGAAATTCATATCATTTTACCTAATTTTGATTTTATTGACATTATCATCTATTATTTCAACGAAATTCAAAGCATAACTAAAATTATATCAATGATGTTTACGTAACCTTAGAATAATCCCTAAATAGCTTAAGGAAAACTTCATTCATTTGCAGCGATAAGGTCAAACTACATAAACATTACAAGCGGAAGTTTTTGGAAGAATTTCTAATTTCGTATGATTGGAAAGCAGATTTCAATCTTTCTAAGCGAGATTTGTAACATCACAGAAATTTGTAATCTATATCAAAAATGACTACTCATTTTAATTCTATTCTAAACTAGAGAGAAAAACCGGACGAGAAAAAAAAAACTCAGATGAAGTAGGCTTATAAAATACGACCTCGAACTTATGTCATTAAACGCAGTAGAGGAACTATTTTCTCAAAGGACTGAAATTTTATTTATTATTGAATGTACTTCGGAGTTTTTTTTTCAATTCACTTTTCCCCATGTACTTAAAAAGAAGTGTTTCGTGATGATTAAGAATTAAGCTATTAAGGTGAACAAAAGATTAATTGGCGAAGAAATGTTTCGTCAAACAAAATATGGCTGCTACATTTGTAAGCAAACAAGCATATATCCTTTTACGCACTTTAAACCTAATCCTCTTAAATGCTGTCCAATTAATCGAACAATGTCCTGATCACAGCGTGATCTTATCTTTGGGGATACATCTTCTTTCGTTTCCCCGTTGATCTCCCCGTTTTCCGATGACCCGTTCTGCACTGCACTTGTTGTAGCTGGGGTGTCTCCATTGTGTTGAGGACAGCCATTGGTAGCTTGCATGTTAGCTGCAGAAAGGCGTTGCTTTTTCCGCGGTGGGGGAGAAACTCCACCGTCGTCTGAGTCCCCACTCGAGGCCAGGCTTGCTAGCAATATGCCGTGGTGGTATTTTGATAGAATACTGTCCCACGACAGTGAAATTTCCCTTTCTATTTGAGGTGCTACATAGACTTCGTTGTAACTTGTTCTTCCAGCTGTAGCTATGTTTTGCTTGATGACGTCACATCCAAGGAGTATTGGGAAATTCCAATACTGAGCATGCTGCCCACTAGTTAGCGGCGAGGGAATCACATGAAATACAATAATAAAAAAAAATTGAAAGAAAGGTTTTAGTGCAATAATCGACACTTATAAAATAATAATAAAAAAACAACAGAGAAAAGCCAGTAAGCTAACTTAATAATTGGCGACAATTAATATGCATGTGAAAATAAACAATTATATCGTTTCAGTATATAATAGTAATTATTAAAATTATTAAACTTGTAAAAATGAAAAAAAAAAAAAAAAATATGTTTAACAAATTTCAAGTTATATTACGAAATTAACTATGCAGTCTCTAATTTTATAACAAGTTACGTAAAGCAATATCAGCAAGAAAAATAAAAAAAATCTACTTGACATACAATATATATATATATATATATATTTTCAAATAAGAATTAACAGTGTTAGAAAACATTAAAACATACTCCTTAGACCATTTATTTTTCAATTAACTAAAATAATAATTAATTAATTAACATCTAACTAAATTTCGAAACGCAGACCAAAATAGTTCCTTAGGAAACGTACACACACACAAATAAAAATAAATAAATATATGAACAAAATAATAAAATCCAATACATGAAGAAATACTATTGTGAAATTTCAAAATTTCAAGAATGACTATATGTTTTATTATTATTATTATTTTTTTTTAAATAAATATACCATGAGTTTGAGGTATATTTATTTTTCAAGCTGGAGCACAAACTATAGATCAGATTCCCGAAACTTTTAACCGTCTTCAGTAAACATTAAAAGTTGTGGTTTTTTTTTTTTTTGTTTTTTTGGTATATTTGTGTGCATTTGTGCAGTGGATGTATTATAAAAAGATCAGCAAGACAAGGAGAAAGGGGAAAGCTTAAACAACCTATAAATTTACTTAGTCAACTAGAAATAAACACGGCTTTTTTTTTTTTTTAATTATTATTTTAAATAAAAATTAGCTATCTCATGTATTTCAGATATAAAGTTCAAGCAAAGAATTCTTTTTAATATTTAATTGATATAGGAAAAAAAAGAATCAATATATAGTTTTCAAGTGATATTTGTCAAATAGATCGCTTAATTGCTAAATTTTCCAAAATTTTATATTAAGTAATAACGTAGTTTAAAAGTAAAAATAATTTTCTGATTTAACTCTATATACTTTTATATGTATATAATAATAATATCAAATGCAACAAAATTGAGTAAAGTTTAGTAGTTATAGCGCTTATGAGAGATTCAATTAAAAAACGGTAGAGGACGTTATAATTCAAAATGGCGTTTACATTCGCTGCTTTCTGCTATATAGTAGCATTAATTCTGGATGCTTTTCTTATTTTCTTCGCCATTTTCCACGTAAGTAATAAGAAAATGAAAAAGATAATATCTGAATATCCAAAAAGCTGAAGGTTAATGAAAATTTACCTTTCATTTTAAAAAACACAAAAGCCGCTGCTATTTTTTCAACACCAACACACTAAAAGTTGGATGGAACAGTCATCGCTGTATTGAAATGTGGGATGAATCAGTTAATATTTTAAACTTCAAATATTTTTACGTTTCTTAATATAGCTTTCGTTCTCTATAATAAAAGATTTTTTTTTTTTTTTATTAAACATTAGATTTTTTTTTCTTTTCTTGCAAGATGTTTCTAAATTTTATTTAAGTTACAAAGTCTTACAACTTGAAAACAATATTCAAATAAAAGCTCAGTTTAATGATGATCACTATACTAAGAACAAATCTTTAATGGCATTTATTTGACGGTATATTTATTAATGTTAGAAATATTTTTTAATATATTTTAAAGTGATTAATACTTTAAATCAGAGCTTCGTAAACGGTGCGCCGCTGCACAGTGGTATATCGCGAGGAAGCCATTGGTGTGTCATAAAAACATCCTGAGAGTTCATCTAGCCAAATTCTGTAATCTAAACTAAATTCTATAAATCAAACAATAATATCTTAAGATGGCAAAAACAAAATTTAAACTAGATTCTCTTTCGTTCTAACAATAGTAATTAAGTATTAACTCATTCATATCATCCTAAAACAAAAGTACTTCAGAGTATTTTTAAATACTTAAAAGATACTGGTATTCTTCTGTAAATCATGCTAAGGTTTTTGAAACAATTCTATTATACGCCATAAAACAATTGTTAAATTTTAATGTACTGCGGGAATTTTGCAAATTTTCAAGTCCGACGTAAGGCGAAAAAAGTTGCAATGCACTGTCTTAAATTAAAATTTTGTTAAATAGAGCATCCCGTTTTAATCATAGCTTCTCTTAATTTAAGCTTCTTTCTCGATTTAATTGATGTTGTATTTTTTTTTTCTTAATTTTCTTTATAATATTTTAAGAAATTTCTTACTAAACTAAATTTAATACACATTTAGCTTATTTTTATTCTACTATTTTAGTACTTCAATTAGATTAATTTGATAATTAGATTATTATTATTATATTTGTGTATATTTTTTTAAAGCAAAAAACAAATGTTCTAAGCATTACTAATGAGTTTCTCAACGCAACTTTTAATTGTTTTGCAGCAAAGCTCTCAGTGATACTGAAAATGTTAACAAGTTTTAAAGAGACATCATATATTAACTTTTCATTTTTAAGCCAAACAACAATAATATATAGAAGGATGGAGAATAGAATAAAACATTTTGGATCATATCTTTTTTTTTCTTTTTTTTCTTCTGTAATCAGTAATCAGTAATTTTGAAATAAATCTTCCCACTTGATATCTTTCGCAAAATTTTAAGTTTTAAAATGGATTTATTAATAACAATAACAAAGTAGGTTTTATAGGAAAATTGCATTCTTTTTAGTACCCTTAATATTCTAAGTGTAGAAGACACTAGGAACAAAGCTGCTTTATTTTTTTAATTAAAATTATATTAAATTTAGAATAAATTAAAAGATGGAGCCATAACAAAAGCATATTTGTAATGATATTTTGATATTATGTTTTCTATTTTACTATGTTTTCTCTTTCCTCGTCTTTTTATTGACACTTAAATAACTCTATTTATATGCATGGGATTTTCATGTATAATAATTAAAACTTAATATCAAGGTTTCAGAATTCCAAAACAGAAACAAGCAAAAAATACTTTAAATGCCATATGGCTTAATGGAATTTTATTTTAAACCTTCCAAAAAATATTCAGCCTCAAAATAATGATCAAATTCTAGTTTCTCTGCTTTTTTTGTTCTGGATAAATCACCTAATCAGATTGTCCTATCCCTCATCATCATTAAATTATCAGCAACTACTTTCGACTTTAGTCTTTTTTAGATACAATCTGTTTGTTGGTGCGAAGACCTGACTGAATCTTTAGACACTTATCTGGTTTTGTCTTGCAGTGAGTCAAAATGGCAGTGATTTCCATTAGAAAATTGATATTTCTTTAAGAAGAAAAAAAGATCGTAAAGTGTACTCTAAATGTGAATAGTAGAAATATTTACTGTTTGTTTCTCTTATTCCGAGAGGAGGGCCTTGATAGGACATTAGTTGAGGTTAAATATTAGTCTCAGATCACTGTGAGGATATTACTTAAGATAGCTACTTAAAAACGGTTGAGTGTAATTCCAATCCTGGCATTACTATTATGTAGAGATCCACCTAAATAAGAAAAGTAATCATGCAAGTGTATTTAAATCATGAACCTGTTGATCTGCCTACATCTTCACATAAAGTGAACATCAAAGCTGTAATTGAAATCATCAGCTCTATTTGAGAGAATGATTCTTAAGTATAAAGAGCAATAATGGACACATTAAACTTGCAAACAAGTGCAAAGTACAATATATTAAATGCTTCAAGATTTATTAAAAGATATATGAGGTGTGATTATGAAAATAATTGCCAGTATATGTGAAACAATATTAAATTATAATCAATTTAAATAAGCACAAATTTTGACTGAAAGGAGTATACATTCCATCTACAATTAGATCTGATATTTTTATTGTTTTGTAGGAATATCTCTCAAGAACATGATTGATTTTAAATTTTGATAATAAATAAAGTTGACTGTTGCATCACCAAGCTGACAAAATCACCGAGATTGATTCACAGTTTTTTGTTTTTTTTTTCTTTTTTAAAGAGTAGAATTTGATTAAAAAATTTCAGTGCCACCTATTGAGCATGAGAATTAATTTTTTCTGGGATTATTCATGAAAGATATTGAAATTTTGCCCCCCTCCCCTTTTTTAAATTATAATATATACAATTCTTAAAATATTTAGTATTTTTAATATCTAAAGTAGTTTAAAAAAACTAAATATGATATTTAGTAAATTAAAAGAGTTAAGAATTGAGAATAAAAAAGTAAATGAAATTTTAGTGGAACTAAATTGTAAAATAGTAAACAAAATTTATTTTTTTAAACTACGTGATTGCTTTTCTTTTTCGATTAAAACACTATTTGTTTTGTTTTGTTCTTTTTGTATTATCCCTGATCAATAATATTTATCTTCAGCCCTCAAGTGCACAGTCCATTCTGATTTCATTTCATTGAAACTATTACCCTTGTTTACTCTATTGGAGTGCAGAAAAATGAACCAAGATTGATCCTTTGGGACCTTACGTTTTAGCTTTTCTTTATAGGAATGGTGTAGTTCCTTTTATTCTGTTAATTGAAAATAAAATTTAACCTCATTAACATGGAGCTCAAAGATTAATGTTCTAACAAAGGAATATAGAAGCATTCCATTGCCTCCATGTTACCTCGTTTTTATAGTGTTAAAAAAAAAATGCAATTTTAAGTCAGATAAGTCTGTCTGTCTGTTCAAAAACCATACATCCTAGAAAGCTGAAATTTTAAAGACAGGTTATAACAAAGAGGATTCCAATTGATTTCAAACCAAAGTCAGAACAATACATAAGGCAGTAGTGGCAAATCAAAATATGTTGTCCTTGAAATGCAATAATTGCTATAATTCAGAAGCATCCAGTTAAGAAGAAATCTTATAGGTAAGGTATGATTTCACAAGGAAAATTCCTTTTGATTTTGGTAATATTTGATTGATATATAAGGGACTAAGAACCAAAAACCATCTGTGATCAAGATAACTTAAAAACTGTAATCTACAAAACTGAAGCTTTTATAGTTGGTCTAGGTGCTTATAAGGAAGATTTACATTAATTGATTTTGAGGGAGATTTGGACCATAAGTAAGAATCTATGGGCCAAAACCATCAACATAAATAAATGAACATTTTTTTTTAACATTTTATGCACTTTTACCATGTGGGTATTTAAAAGTAGGCATGTCAATGCTATTTTGACTACTTGTAATTTCTTCAAAATATAGTCACTAGGTTTTGCATTACATCAAATGTAGTCGATGTTTTCCGTTATATATTGCCATTTATGATAACACTTATTTTTCTTTATCTCAAGTTTTATTTTAATTTTATTTTTTCCAGTTTGCCTTCATTTTATTATATATTTCTATGTATTTATTCTGAATCCTTTCATTCCACTATAGCATTTTAATGTGAAGCCTTTAGTATCTCCAAGTCTTACTCTTCACTCCATGAGCTGGTTGTCATTCATCAAATTCCAGAATTTTAGATTCCTGTGATATTTTTATCAGCCTCTTTTTTTGGACAATGTGGTAAAAACAAAAATAGACTGTGACTGATTTAAATATCTGTAAGCCTGCTAGTGCATACTCTCCTTTCCTTTTGTAACGTCTTACAGGCTTTTCTCATTTGTTAGATTTGCTAATGACATATCGTAGTTCCTCTCACTGATTATTGTATCTTGATGTATAAAAAATTATTGTCATACATGTTTAAGTGGAACAACTCTTATGATCTGTTTCATGGGCTTTTTTTTATTCCTCTATTCAGTAATCATCCAGGAAATCTTAACAGAGAATTGGTGCTATTCACCATACCTTAAATTTGTATCACCTGTACTAATAGTAAATTATTGAAAGTTCCTCTTCTTTAATTGCTTATCAATTATTAAAGGTTAAATTTCTCCTATATTTGTACTGCTTTTTGTGGTAGGTCTTGATCTTGCTTCTGATGAATTTCTTATCCATTCTCCATTCCTATGATCTTTGTCTCTGAAACATGGATTCTTCATGATCTTGGACATGAATATTCATAGTTTAATATTTTATTGGTGCTTGCAGAAAACATTTTTCTGAGAGTCAAATGAGATATCATTGTCTTCAGAACTTCCTTGTTTCCTTTGTGCTGTCAACATTGCTATGCAACCATTCCAAGTACACTATTTCTTTTCAAATCCTTCAGATTTTTTTCAGAACTTAATTACATTGACTCCCTTTCTGATTATTACTGTTTTGCTGTAGCATTTCTCTGCCTTATTCACTCTGTTCATTATTATTTAGAATCAGTTTTCTGTGTGACAATACTCCATTTTTTCCTTTCATTCATTTCACAAATTTGGTTTATTATCTGCTTGTGCCATTGCTCATGTATTTTAGAGACCTCAAATCTATTGCATCCTCCCTGAAGATTCTCTAATCTATCTAAACATTCCTGCTAAAGGACTTTGTCTTGCCCATATCTGAGAATACTGTAAAAAGATGCTATTCACCATGTCCTTTAAAGAAATGTGTGGTATGTTCTGTATTGCTTGAATCGATTAGGTTTACCTGAAATTGTATATGAAAGCTCTCCTATCTCTCATTGCTCTTTACAGATTTCCATCTCACTTCATGCAATGAGTGAAGATATTCAATCTGCATCAAATTACCTCTGTTTGTCTGACTTGAAGTATCCATTATTGTCCTGACCAACTTCATCCTCCATCTGCCTGCATTCTATCTTTCTTATATAAAACTACTTAGCATGGTATTGTGACATTGAATATTACAATGTCCAGTACTGTTTGGATGTTGTTTTTTTTTCCAGTTGCTTTTTCTAATCTATTTTTTTTTCTAATCTAGCACCTTCCATCTGACCGATGTCTGTATTTCCTTTCTTTGGATTAGAATTGACTTACTTAGTTACCTGCAACTATGTAATTGTCTGTTAATATATTTTATTTCACAGGTTTTCTTGCTTTTAGTGCTCCTTCTTCCCTCTTGACAATTTTTTTTTCCAATCACATATGTAGAAGCTTTATTAGGAGCTTTTTATTTTTTAGTTATTAAAAATAATTTTTCTTGGAGTTTTCATTTAGCTCATCCCTGTGTTTTGCCAAACAATTTTTTACAAATGAAAATGACAAGCACTCTTCTCTGATGCTTAATGACCATTTATAAATATGCTCATTGGCAACAGCATGTAAGTAGACTGAAGGTGAATAAAGAAGACATCTATAAAATGTAAAAATGCTTCTGCAATTCTTAAAAATAAATAAGAATACAAACTGAAGGTGACTGAATATTGTGTATATGCTACGGTAAATGTGATAATCTGGTGATTATATATAATTACCGGTTATTATATATAATCACCAATAACGTTGGTAAATGTGATAAATTATTGAATATTTATCAACTTCACCGGCGAGTTTATATAATTCCCAACTCGTAATGGCGAATGTGATAAATATCTTCACTGATTGAGGCATTTTCAGGTTGCATGATTCACCTATTGCAATTAAGGTTAGGAAGCCAAAATATGTTTATTTTCACTATAACAACGAATACAGTACTAACCAATCGGAGGCTTCGTAAATATTCATCGTTTTTTTTCTGGTTTAATGGTGATGGCCCCTTTTAGCAAGAGACGGCTTTCCTGTATTCACATTAACTCTTCATATTAACTCTTTCAATAACATAATATTTTTACTGTATCCAGGTAAAGTAGCTAAGCAAATGCATTATTTGTAAACAGTAGCTTTTACTTAAGCGAATGGATACAGCAGCTTGAGAATAAAATTATTTTTATTATTATTATTATTATTAGGTAGTAAAATCAGTAAGAAGGACTAGGCCATTTGCATGTTATAAGTTTATTTCATTTTTGGTCTGTCTATGTAATAATTTATAAGTTGATTATGTGCTTAATTTTATCTGCTTCCATTTATTGAAGTTTTAATGTGAATTAAATTTTATTTTAGATCATAGCCTTTGATGAGCTGAAGACCGATTATAAGAATCCAATCGATCAGTGTAACAGTTTAAATCCAGTAAGTTTTAAATAGTTCTAATTTATAAGATTTTCTTCATATGTTAGTGCTTTAGTTAATAATGACTAGTATTGGAAGAGTTCATTATTTTAAAAAACTTAAAATATTAATTACTTTAATACACACAATCTATTAATTATTATTTTAAATCCCCTATTGTTTGATACCTTAGGGGATTTAAAACATTCTGAAGAACATTGTCTTTCCCATATGTGATTATTAATTCAATGTGCTGGTAAAAATGAGAATCTCCCAAAATTGTTGGATACATTATTGAAAGTAGTAACAAATTAAAGGGAATTAACACCCATAAGATAATTCAGGAGAGTTTTAGATATTTGCATTTTTATTTATCCCAATTTATTGCAGTCATTGTAAAATCATTTTCATAATTCAATGATTTTGTATTCACTGAAGTACCAGAAAAACATTACACAATTTTTTCCATTACGGCACCACACCCTCGCATTAAAGGGTATCTTCCGCAATTGATGTACATATAAAGTCAGATATCTCTACAAACTGTTATCATATAATTTGCAGTTACAGTGGCAGCATATCATGAGAAATGACTTTGAATGAGGCAGGATACAAGGTGCAGAGAGATGGATTACTCCATCTCTGAATTCAACATGAAATTTGGATTTTCATGTGCAACAATTTCAAAGGTTTACCATGGCTTACCATGGTTTACAACATCAAGGAAGACATCCAGTGTGCATCACCACTGCAGTTAACAAAAATACTGTCATGCAATCATGGACAGCATCATCTGGCATGCATTGTAAAATCCAACAGGTTATGCAACATTGAAGCAGATAACAGAATAATTCAACGCTGGAGCCTTGTTAGATCTTAAAAAATCTTTTGAGATATGACAAAAAATTGTCTACTTCATTGACACAGTTTTACAGATGATGTACATTTTAAGTTTTTCTCATTTGCATATCTGAGGTTACTCTTTTCTTTTTAAAATTTACGAGTCGCATTACATACTCTGTACATAAATAACTTTAAGGAAAATTATTTCCAACTGATTATTTTTATTATTATTCATATGTGATAATCATGCTTAATTTTTTATCAACATTTGTATCCGGCATTCATTTACTGTAATTCTGTAGAGAATCCAACGTACAACCTTATTTTCATCTTGAGCTATCACAATTATCTGCTGTATATAATTTATTGAAATTACATGAATAAGTATTAATTGTAAATGTTATTATGTTTGTAGAAAATATTATAGATTGAGCTATTTGATGACTATGCAAAAAAATAATATATAAACAAATGGCTTGGCCGAGCGGTCTAGACAGCAGTCTGCCATGTGTGGCCAATGTGCCGGCACCTGGGTTCGAATCCCGGTCTTGGCATGGCTGTTTCTTTCTTTCTTCTGTGTTTCATCCGTTTCCCCCAGGGACTTACTCTCTCAGGTGTATCCTCGACAGGAAGGGAATTCTCGTGTCTGATTTCCTAACCTTGTCCTGACGTTGTCAGGGGGGCTAGTGCATGGTCCGTTGGGGCCCATTCGCGAGTATTAGTAGTAACATATGAATAGAAACAGAATCAGATTGAATAAGGAAAAGTAGATGATTTACAAACCGATTGTCCTCATTTATGTTTATTCTGCCTCCCAGTCATTTATAAAATTTGACAGTGTTTTAGCAGTCAATAAAATTTGCTATTTCTTATTATTCTTTTGCTTTTTCTTTAATCTTTTGCTTAATAGAAACAATACAGAAAACAATAGATTGCACTGTTGGATGAGGTTAACTCAAGCAGTTCGGTCTCTCACGTTTCTGTTACATTGGTTGTGTTTCTATTTTATTTTTGTTGCTCATTGGTTTTCTCTTGATGTTACTGAATTAACAAAATTGTTTTGATTAACAAGGATTTTTGTAAATTCAATATTCATACAAACTAGCTCATTAGTCTGTACTGTTTCAGTATGTTATTTTATTGATAAGGAGAGATCATTTCAAATACTAATGTAGTTGTTAAAATTATATTTACTAAATTGAATTAATATTTTCTATCACCCTTTTCTAAATTACATTTTTTTTTCCCCCTCAGCTTGTGCTACCGGAATACTTTGCTCACATCTTCTTCAATATACTGTTTTTGATAGCAGGAGAATGGTTCACTTTATTTTTAAACACCCCTCTCATTTGTTATCATATTCAGAGGTATGTAGTATCCTGATAAACTATACAAAGAAATGATAAGTATTAGCTTCTATTACTTATCTTTTATATATTAAGAGTTAAATAATTTGTCTTCGATTTAGTTAATGTATGAAACCTTATTAAATTAATTGCATTACAAAAACTTAAAATTTGGATATAAAGGAAAAACAAACAACATATTAATGAAATTCTTCTGACCTTCTTTATATCCTTTAGTTAAAAATTGAATAATCAATATTTCAAGTTTGAATTGATTAACAAATAGCAAATCATTGCTATGTAAACGCAGTTATGCAGCACAGTCCAAAGTTCCATTTACTTCATTTCAGGGAAACATGTTAAAAAATGGTAATGTAATATTGACAATGATACCAAGCATTTAAAGGATATTAAGCCAAAAAAACTTAAAGGAAACTTTTCTTGTAAGCTAGTAAACTAAACTGGTATAAATAGACTAAATTTAATTAAAAACTATTGTTGTTTTTGTTTTTAAATAGGGTTGTTATGCTTAAAAAAAAGATTTCTTCATGCTATCCATAAATTTGTAAATAATAATAATCTGAGGAGATGTTCAGATTGTATAAGTCTCTTGTGTTATGCGATGATGTTATATATAATTTTCTATCATTTTAAATGGTTTCAATCTAGTTTCCTCCTAGTTTGGTTCTAGGATTAAAATATGATTGACAATTGAAGATTTTGTTTTGAAGTTATTTCTCCCCAACTAAAATTAGTTACAGTCCGACCACAATATCTTGATGATTGGAAGGAACCCCACGTAAATATGACGTATATATTTTTCAGCCAATAACTAACAAGCGTGCCTCAATGTACAGAGCTTTAAAAATACATAATATTTAAAAGAAATACATAAAACTTAAATATAACAGTTAACTCTTATATTGAAAGCAGTCAAACAATAACTAACAGTATAGCATTTCCTTTAGACATTATTAAAGCTAATTATTTGTTTGTTTGTTGTATAGTTGTAATGTAATATTCTTTGGAACCTCTGAGAGAGGCTAGTGCTGACATCATAAGGCTCTGGGATTTTTCCAATCGTCAAGATATCGTGGTCGGACTATAGATCTGAAGTGTTTCGGATCTGGAGTAAATATTGTGAAATATATAAATGGTTTCTTAAAAATAAACGACTTCCATAAAAATAAACAACCCAGAAAAAATTTAGCTACAGTTATTTCCTAACGTTTGCCATAAAAATTACAAGGATTGTACTTTCACAAGGAAGACTTTGGAAGTTTTTTATTTAATAGAAATTTAATGGGTACTTGAAAAGTTATTGAAAAGAAAATATCAGCAGTTAAATAAATATTTCTATAGCTACTGATTAATATAAACTAAAAACAATAAATTGCAAGTTTTAGTAACATTTAGCTTTTTTAAAAATGTGTAAGTGTCCTTGTGCCATGCAGCTTCGCTCTTGTACAGATTCAAAACTAAAGTTCATATTGAATCACAGCCAGTATAACTTTTTATCATTAAAATCAAAGGTTATAGTAACTGCAGTTCAGTACAAACTTAATATCTCAAGTATTTGAATTGTATGATACGCAGTTCTTAAAAAGTCCTAAAATTAATGTACTGGAATTTGTGTAGTATCAAACTAATTCTGAAACATAGTTGTATTTCCAAGGATTGATCAAAAAGTCCTTGCGTCTATTTTTATTATAAAAGGTTCAGAGCCTCGAAAGATAAAATTCTTATAGGAGTAAGAATTTCCCAATTATGTATAATCCCATTATGTTGGTCTTGCCGCTGTCATGTGAGTAGTGTGGTCGAAAATGGTGCAAGTTATAGGTCCATCCAAGTCATATGAGCAGCATACAGAGTGTTATTCATGCTTTATGGTCCAAAAGCCAAAATGCCATGGAATCCGTCAAGAAATTATGGGGCATCAGCTGTTTGCTGTTACTTAGTGTGCAGTGATGGTTGCCATTTTCTGAGGGACGCACAACTTTGGAAGATGATCTGCAATTTGATTGGCCACAAATGTTGTTTATTGCACACAGGCCGAGACAAACTGATAATGCATTGGGACAAGTGCATAAATAAGTCTGGTGATTATGTGGAGAAGTAACCAAGGAGAGTTCTTTTTAAAGGCTATGTTGTACATGTTTGTTATACTTTGTACTTTTCATAATCAAAAATAGACACAAAGACACTGCCCTCATATGTTTTCTGAGCTTTTTGGAACAAACAAAAGTAACTCATTTGTGCATGATTACATGAAAAAAAAAAAAAAAATGATGGCAGATGTATAAGTAACGTGTCATTTAGCTAGTAATAAATTATTGGTTATTCAGAATCATGGCACTTTCATTTAATATCTTCTGTAGTGGATATGGAACAGTATTCATGAAAACTTTGTAATTATCATTTTCATGCACATCCTTTTCAGTAGCACTTTATAACATCTGTTTTTATAACATCTGTAGCTCATTTTTATACACATTGCTATGTTAAAGTACCATTTCCACATAGATGTATATCTATTTATTCTATATAAGCCAGTAACATTTGTTTTGCAATATTCTTTCTAGGTATAAAAATCGACCTGTTATGAGCTGCCCAGGATTGTATGATCCCACAACAATTATGAATGCTGACCAGTTAGCACGAGCTCAGAAAGAAGGATGGGTAAAATTAGCCTTCTATCTTCTAGGATTCTTCTACTATCTTTATGGGTAATGAAATCATTATTATTATGTTATTTTGAAACTCGCAGTATCTTTGCAGAAAAATATTATTTATCCAATATATACTTGAAATAGCACCTTTACATAATTGAAAATTTAATTAGAAGAATTTGCTCATTTTAAATAACCAGAAACAAGAAGAGAAGCTGGGAGCTGAATTATTACTACTGAACATAATTATTTCTGCAGATTGTCGTGTGGATTCCAATTGTCAAATTTTAACTTCTGTTGAATAGCCGACATATTGAATGGTATCTTGCAGATTCCTGATGTTTTCATATTTTAATAGATTATCATGTATGGAATCAAAGTACTAAGAAAGCTCTGAACATGTCTACACACACCAGTTTGAATAACAAAATTATTTCAAATGCAAATTTCTTGAATTGAAGACTGCTATCATTTTATCAGTTAATCCAAATAAATCCTAAAACTTGAATTTCAAATACTATGAAATGATATGGCATTTACCTATTAGGAAAAAAATGCATTTTATATCCTTTTACATCTTTCTTGACTCAACACTTTGATGTCTTGTGGCTTATTATAATTGAGAGGCAGAGGGATGGTCTTTATTAGGTTGACCTGGCTGAAAACTCAACATTTAAAATGTTTAGAAATGCATGTGATGCTGTGTAAACCTTTCAGAGTTGTAGGGGTCATTGAAAATAATGGCTTCAAAGTATTCTCCAAACAAAACATATTAGAGGTTGAAAGGCTGACCTGTTGTGTGAAAGCTATGTACTTCGTACCTTAATAATGTTGATTCTCAATGCAGAGTTTCTGTGCATCATTGATACCAATCTTTTAGTTTCCATATTGGAGACAATGAATCTCTTTAACCACATTATCAACTAACAGTTGCTTTGATATGTTGTGTTACGAATAATCCATTGCTATTCTGTTGATACATTCCAAGAATCTAATCTTTTAGTCTAACGCTAGCATGCTAATCATTCACTTTTACAAATCTTTAATATCACAGCATCTGTTGCAAAGCAGTATTCCCTCTGTCTCATGGATTTCCTGTTCTACTATTTCTCTAAGCCATTTTATCCTTGCCACTGCTGTGTCTGTGATGCAAATCATCTAAGCTTCTCTATCTTATATTCTTATTGATCTACATATATCTCATTTTCTAGTGGAGTCTTTTATGGAACTTCCCTTTGCCTTTATTTGACTGGACCTGTTGCTTCCTCCTCCTGCATGAGTTGAACTTTGATATCTTTCAATTCCTGTTCACCCACACTATGTCTATCCTCTGGTGTTAAGCTGAGCATGATTGTCTTTTGTAATATCACATTAGTCATCCTCCTGTAGAAGAGATGTAGAGATACATATTTCACTGTCTAGAAGAGTTCAGTGCATGGATATCTGTAAAACTAGCTTCCCTTGCTGCTTAAAAATCTGTCACTATTGCCAAGCAAACTAAATTTTGATTTAAAATCTAGCATATTTTGTCTTTCGAGGTTATAGATTATTAATTTTAATAAACTTTATTTACATGTCTTTTTCCTTATTCTTGGCCACCTAACAGTGGTTAAATTTCCTGTAAGAAATTTGTTAATAAAATTAAAATTCTTTTTAAAATTCTATTATAATATTATAAGTGTGATTTTACAGTATAAGTAGTCCCCAACTTTATATATAAAACACAGTCTTGCGTTGCTTAACAATATCTGTTTGCATTTATGTCTAAATTTCCTTCGAGTCAAAAAATTCTGATTGGCTATCAGCTAACGGGATATAAGCAGCCATAGCAGATGTATTTTTCCACAACACATGAAGATGATGTAAACAAACCAATTGTGCTGTAAGCCGTATAATGGTATATGCGTCAAAACAAACGGTATACTGAACATCACAAAACTTTGCTGCTCTTGCACACCATGTGATCATCTCATCGAACGTCATCATCGAAACATAACAGTTTTGCTTATATTGGTTATGTTCAAATGGTGCTAATAACGGACGAAAATATTTTTATTGTGGAGCATTATTTTCGGTCATACAGAGTTGGACTTTCAAATGGATCAAGGTTGCTATACATTTTGAGAATGATTTCAAAAACCACCACCTCACAAACATAGTTATGTTAGCCATCATTAAAAAATTTTGTTCAACAGGCAGCATTCTAACACAGCACAAAGGCTGCACCGGACATCCAGTTACAGTGACAATAAATGAGAATCAAGGAAGGCTCCTCGAGCAGGTATTACAGTTGCCTAAATGAAGTCTTGGCAAACATCCTTAAAAATTAATCTTAGTCAAACATCTACAAGACGATTGTTCAAGTAAATTGGTGGGATTGCCTATAAGATACAGACCGGACAATGTCTAAGCAATGCCAACAAGGACACAAGAATTGTTTACTGTGCAACAATGTTAGCGATAATGAAGCTTTCTTGTCAAACGCCTGGTTTTCTGATGAAAGCCATATTCATTTGAATTGATTTATCAATCAACAGACAACCTGCTATCTGGGATTTGAATGGACAGGCAACATTGTGGAGAAACCCCTCAATAGTGAGCTTGTAACAATACGGCATGTGGTGTCTGCAAACGGCATCTTGGGTCCTTATTTTGTTGAGGATGATCACGGCAATTCTGAGACTGTGAACCAGGCGTGGTACAGAGAAAACATTATCACTCCATTTCTGAGTGTCTCATCAGATTCTGCCGTGAACGTAACCTGCCACTTTGTACGCAATTGTTCCAGCAGGATGGGCCACTTGCCACACGGGAAGGGTATTGCTTCAGTTGCTTCATGATAATTTTGGTAATCGCATCATTTCCTGTCTAACAACCTTCCCATGTCCTTCTCATTCAACTGATCTAACTGGAGAGTTACATTTGGGACATGCTGAAGAAAGCCATTTTCTGAGAGAACTTTCCGTCAACCATTGGTAACTTGCGTCAAAAGATTGTGACATGCATCAGAGGAACCTCTCTTCAGGGACATGTTTGAGAATCTATGTGAGGGTTTTGAGTACTATCTGCATTGCATATGAATATTTATTTTTACTAATTGATTTAATAGTTTTTATGTGAAATAAATATTTTGTAATAAAGAAAAGTCAGTTTATTAAGAATTTATTTTGTTAACTTTTTCTCTTTTATAGAATGATATATTCCCTGATTACAACTTGAAGACCTGCTGCTGATGGAGAGAAATTGATGAACAAATGAAGACTGATTGTGATTTCTTTTCTTTTTTCTCATTTTTTTTTTACTGCGTCTGAGAAATGCCAAGGGACTCTTAATCTTGCTTTATCGATCCCCCCTGTTCAATTTACAATATTAATGCCTGAATAAAACAACGATTAAGATTTGTTTTTGCAATTTTGAAAATAAATGCTGAAGCATTGGTCTCAGTATGTGTTTCATACATTAACATTACCATGTCGTCATAGAACTTATTTTTCTCAAATTAATTTTATATGGTAATTTTATGGATAAAATACTGTTAAGCCTCTATTGGGTTAGGGTTGGGATGTATATTCTACTGCAAGCATTCACAAAAATACCAGGTTGTTTTCTTTTTGTGATATGAGCTGAAGTATCAAACTGTTTCTACAATCTGCTGGACAGTTCTGTGATGCAAAATGATTAATCTGAAAATCTTTTGAACTGCTTGAATATTTCATGTTGTTAGAACCATTTACTTAAGTTCAGGAAAACACAGCATAAAGCTTTAATGTAAATTATTTCTTTTTCATTTGGCATTAGTAATCATGTTGATATCTTGTAATTATTGTAAGAGCTCAGTAACTTTGAATTTCCTAAACATTGTACTCCAACAATATGTTACTGAAGAGGGAAACAAAGATATAAATTACAAGGGGAAAAAAATCATGTACTTGAATTTTGGGAATTTTGTTTCCTGATTCAAAATGTAGAATTTTATGCAGTTTTCCCGAGCATTAAGTTTTTGTTCCCCAGAGACAACTTTGAATATTGATGCTAATAATATAGAAGTAATTCATTTTAGTGTGAAATGTTCATTCTGATGAAATTTTGTTTGCATTATTTTTTTTTCTGTTTCCCATCAGTAATCAGTTTGAAATTAGTTTTCCCATTGTGTTTGAACTTTAGGAATTGGTTTGTTTAATGAAAATCTTTCATCTTATAAAATTCTCAAAATAAAATCTATATTTTCTAATATATTTCTATTTCTCTATAACCTGTATGACCACCAATTTGGACACCATTCTTTTTTCTTTTTTTGGCATTACTTTATTTATTAATACCTTTATAAAAGTAAGATTCTGTATCTAGAATTTGAAAGTGATATTAATTTCTTCTGGCAAATAATTGTCAGATGTTGTCAGTATTTGTAAAAAATATTCATTATTTCTTAAAAAAACAATAAAAAATTGTTGCGAATATTCTTTGATAAATTAAAATATTACTCAGTAATAATAAAAATAAACAAATAAGTAAACTACGGTAATTAAAAAGTACTTAATATTTTTTAATATGTCAACAATATTAATACAGAGACAGAAAACATTGCAGTTTGTTAGCCTTCATCAGTTCAAACTGTTGAACTTCTATATCACAGTGTTTTCTGTCACTGTGTCAACATATTAAAAAATATTAAGTACTTTTTAATTAGTTTACTTATCTGTGTTTATTTTTATTATTAGTGAACTTTTTATCACATAGTTATTTGGAAATATTACTCTGTTAAAAATGTCTTGTAAATGATAAAAATAATTAAGGATTGATTCTAACTTTTAAAATATATTTTTAGATTTTTCAAATTATTCTGAGCTCCTGTGAGTCAGTAGTTACAATTTCTCAAGATTCCTTTTTCCAGTCAATTTTCTTGCAAGTAGTATTTTTTTTTTTTTTTTAATTCATCAGTAAATGGATTAATAAATATATCCCCCCGCTCACCCTCTCCATTAATGCCCAGTTACTGCTGCTATAAATCAAGAACTCTTTGTTTTTAGCCTTAACTAAGCTGGGCATTTTCACTTTTCATCATATTGATCATTTTTGTTTCTGGTGATTCCAGGCCATTTTTAAACCGTACTTAGCTGAATCGTATACATTCTTGCAGTGCTATGTCTTTGAGGATTGAGGTTAAAGTTGAACTTGACCTCATAGGCTCACATCTTTTAAATCATCTCATTTCCCATAATTTTGTTTACCGTTCTTAGCAGATCATAAGACACTCAAACATGTCATATGAAACTTATTCGTTTCAGTTTTATTGGAAATAAGATCTTTATCAAATTTCTTTCCTATTCAAATTTGGCATCTTTGAACATGAGCTTGACTCAACAAGTTCATTGAGATAAGGTATCAAGAGTTACATATTAACACAATCCTTACTATAAATTACCAGTAAGAAGTTTTTAATATTTTCACAAATACTGTTATTTAAAATATTGTTCATCCACTGTCATTCGAATCAGACATGCATGATATTAACTTCCAGATTTATTTTGTATTCTAAAATGCAAATTAAATTTTTCAAATTTGCTTAGCAATTATTTATTATCCATTGTTGCTTCCATTATGGATATTATAATCCATAATAAAATTCCTTTCTAAAACTTTTTTTTTTTTTAAAGTTTTTACTTGATGAGATGTGGTTGATATATTTTTTAAACATTATCTTATTTCTGATCCTTCCTAGTATTACAAATAAACAGTCAGTTGCTGATTAAAAGGAACAAGGTCACAACAACAAATAGTAACAAAGATGCTTGACTAAAATACTTGTTTTATTTTATATAACTTTTCTAATTATGACATAAATAGAGGAAAAATAAGTATAAGTGTTTATTGAAAGCTTAACATTTAATTTCATTGAAAAGATTATTCATAGAACTTTTTCCAAAACACTATCCAAGATAGAGCAGTGTTTCTTTTCTTTTCTTTTTTAATAATCGGTTTACAGGTACTTAGGGCAAAGTTCAGAATTTTTTTAAATTACGCAAGAAAAAGTTGCCCTCTTTTCTCCCTCCCCCATATTTAGAATACCTAGATTTTGATATCAATAATTAAAATAGAGTGTAATAAAAATTTTCGGTTACGTTATTATTTAGAAAAAAAAAAAAAATATATCATCATCTGGCTTTAAAACATAAAAGATTATTGAGTTGTAGTTTACTGATGTAGTGAAAAATAGTAACTTTAAAATCGGCTAATTGTATTTGGATGGCCAAACAATTAGTTTAAAAATGCATTTGAATATTCTTACTTATCCAAAAAAATTGAGTTATTACTGATTATTGACGGTGTTATGTAGTATCATACTTGTTAGTTCTAATACCATTTAGTAGGCTGTCATTTATTGTGCAGAGGCCTACTTGTTTTTTATTGATTTGTTTATCTTTTAAGTTCCTAATTCTGAATAGAATGTCCAACTGGTGAGACAGTTCCACAAAATACTTTCAATGTTTGTTTTTCTTTTTTTTTTTCTAAACAATATAAATTTAGGATATTAAATGATCATGTTTTTTTAATACTCTAAATTACAGGTTAAGAAAAGATATGCTGTACATATATGTCAGATTTGTGACTTGTGAGTAATAACAGTTTATTCTCATTAAATAAATTAAAATTATAAACTTTTATTGTAACATGAAATTCCAACTCACAAAAATGATGATGATAATTCAATTTTATTCTAATATTATAATTGAAAGAAAGGTAATTAAAAGATCTCATTTTTTAAAGTATGCTTAATATGAGTATTATTACAAGTTTGTAGTCTTATAGTAGTTTTATCCTTGATTTTTTGTTTCTTATTCATCGAAAGTAACTTGCTTCCTTGTCATGTTGAAAACAGATTATGCAAGAATTGAATAATAAATTTTCTATTTTTCAGAACTGTATAATGTGTTTCAGTTAATAATTATTTTATTATTATTATCATTATCATAAAGCTTATGTTTAACAGTCTCACCTGATCTTTTTTTTTTTTTTAAGTATTTTTTTAAAATACTTACATTTGAGGGGCTCAGTGGAAAAGAGGCACATGCCACCAAATGAAAATTTTGCAGGAAACCAAGTTTTAGAAAAAGTAATTGCCTGTGGAGAGTTGGTATCTACTTGTAAATTTTTAAACTTACAGTGAAAGTAGATGGCGATTGAAGATGATGGTTAATAGAATAGATACTAGACGGCAGGATCTACTCAACAATAGCAAAAGATCAAAATCCATATAGAGGTGGCATGGGCCCCTCATTTGTGTATGTTTTAGAAATATGTATCATCTTTTTTTTTTTCTTTCTAAGTTTTAAGGAATCTGTTTACTACTTATCAGTGGTAAAGCAGTGCCATCTTTTTTTTTTTTTTTTCACTTCGAGACCTAGTTTTTTCATTGTTTGACAAACAGACTTGAGGAGGGATGTTTGTTTGACAATTAGTTAATAAATTCTTCATTTACTTTAATAATTCAAGGTGATCCTTATTTTTAAGTTTTGGAAAATTGGACGGGTCTTGTTTTGAATATGTTCCATTATGAAAAAGTTAATTTTGGTAAAATTTGGTTAGTTTTGAATAATATTTAAAAGTCGCTATGATGATCTGAAAAATCGCAATATGTTACAGGCTAAGCATAGGAGCACTCACTGTTGAAATAGTTTAAATGTTGTAATTAGGTGAATTTAAGAGTGATGCATAATAATTGAAAATTGTAATGCAAGCACCCATTGAGCAATGTTATGCAATACTATGATAGATGTCACCTTTCAAATGAACCCCTAGAAATCCTACATAAGTACACTAGTAGGAGCACAATGTTATTACCTCATGTTGTATAATAGTCCATATTGGGTCTTCTGGAACTTTTCAGAACATTCTAGAACCTTCGGTAACAATCTAGGGCTTAGACTATAAAAGCAGGCCCCCTGGTGCAGTAAGTTCAGTTGTCAACATGCAGCCAAAAAGTTTAGTTCACCTAAGGGTGGTCTCCCAGTAAATTGTTGTGTAAGAAAAGTGTTTTAGGTTTTCTTTTTTGAAGAAATAGCTACTGTTAGGCCTGCTACACATAAAATGATGAATGTTTGGTTAATTGAACAACAATCATGTGAAATACCTGGAAATAAGCTACCTTTGAAGCAAGAAATAATGGCTTATTTTATTTTTTTTTTCATTTGCATGACTGAAAAGAAAACTGTTCATGAAAAATGCAACTTAATTTATGAAGCTGCCATCGAGATTTGGGATAAAGTACAGATCTCTACTAGTCTTCAGAAATACATAATTGTAGCTGTTGAAAAAAAATCTTCCATGACTAGCAGAAGCTGAAGAAAAATGATAACATGAAGAAGAAAAGATCCAAAACACTATTTGAAAAAGAAACTGCTTTCAGAACCAGCCTCTATGAACTCTTTTGATATTGCACATGCAGGTGTGCTAGCCATGGTCAGAATAGAAGATAATCAAGAGTTTCTTCTGACTCAGAGGGAAAAAGGATGGAAGGCTCTAGAAAAGCAAGAAGCTGAGGGAGTGAGCAAAGAAATATCAAGAACGCCTTGAAAAGAGTAGGACGGAAACAGAAACCAAACCTCTTGTGTTCCTCATCCTCCAGCAGTGACTGAGAATGTGGACTGTGTAGTCATTAGAGTGGTGTACCTGCTGAACTGAAACACACATCTCTTGGAGAGCCTTCTCTAAAAAGAGGAAAGAAGCAATTTATGACAACAAGCTTGGCAGCTGTACTGGATTGTATGAAGGTGAGAGACTGAAAAGCCATTGCGTTGCTTTATGCTTGTTGGAGAAAGTCTGGGACAAAAATGTCCGAATTCTGTCTGAAGGGAATGCTTGCCACCAGGCCCCCCACATCAAATTCTGGGCTCAGGTACCAAAAGCAATACTAGGCCTCCCCCCCCCTCCACATGTTATGAACAAAATCATAAATTCTTAGCCAAAAATATCGCGAAAATACCACACGATTTCATACTTCTACAGCAGGGTTGGGCAGACTTTTGTAAGGTAAGGACTACCTCAAGTATACTCAAGTGCTGCGGTCACCTTAAGACTAAAAAAAAAACAAAATCTCCAAATCAACCGCCAAAAAAAAAAAAAAACTGAATCTCCAAATCGACAACCAAAAAAAAAAAGACATCTTCAGAAATCTCATATGCAGTCATCTCCCTAATTGTCGTCTTGCCCACCCCTGTTCTATACTATAAACCTATAAACATACTGTAGATCTCAGCCCGGGCCTCTTTGACGGCTGGGCCCCGGTGCTGTGGGACCAACTGACCCCCTCCTCCCTTGTGTGGCCTTGCTTGCCACTAACAATTACCATTCCACTGTAATATTATTTTCATCTTGTGACATTATAGCATGGAAATTACCAATTGTAAATTTTAAATGCTTAATACTGTATTATCTTGTACTTTGCTTAAAATAAAGAAAACTTTGGTAGCGATCTCTAAATTTAATCTAAAATTAGCCAAAGTTTGGAAATATTACTTTTTTTCAGTATTAGAACAAGTTCGGCAGGTGCCCTATGCAAACTACAACTTTTGATTTAGCCTCTATAATAAGGACCCCACTAATATATACAGTCATCCCTCAACTTATGTTCGCTGGAGTTACGTCTGTAATCCCGTAAGGGAATAAATAATATTTTTGACCATACTTTAGAACAAGACACAAGTGAGCATAAAGTAAAAAGGTTTCTATTTAGCAACAATGTATCATGTGCAGTGGCAACAGTGCATTCAGCTGCAACTTCTCTTGGCAGTCGGCATGTTTCTTCAACAGTTCCACTGTTGATTTTGTGTTTGAGAAATAGGTTGTTTGTCTATTTATCGTTAAATATTTTGCGATATTTTGTGCAACATGGCCCCTACACGCTTCATCATAAAACCTAGTGATGAATCACAGAAAAAGAGGCAAGCAATTGATCTTGTAACGAACTTGCGAGTTATAAAGCAACATGAAGCTGATAAGCCTGACAGTGTGATTGCACATGTCTTTGAATAGTCTTATTCTAGAGTAATGACCATTTTGAAAAATGAGAATAAAATCATAGAGGGTGTGAAAGGATCTGCTTCTATTATATCGAATATAGTGACGAAGCAACGACAAGGTCCTTTTCTAATCCAAAGCTACAAAGTTCAGCAGCAGTCTTGGTGAATATTATGTTCTCTTCTTCTCTCTTTCATCATTACTAATGTTCTTGTTTATTATCAATAATAATTGTTAATAATCGAATATCAGTGAAATATGCAGTATTTGGGATAGTATACTAATTATGGTTAAATTCCTAACCCCTATAACTCTGTTAATTTAGTGTATCGTCTTGCATCCTTCTGGATGGAACAGAACCGGATGTAAGTCAAGGGATGAGTATATATTATTTTTTGCCATCATTCATTTCTTGGCTTACTGTATTCCTAAGATTTCATTACTACAAAAGACTGTCACAGTATCTGAGTTGAGTGCTGTTGCTTCTCTGTTAAAATGGCAGCAGAATCTGGATGTTGCTACAAAAACTGATTTGCATCAAGCTCACACTCAATTAACATAGACATTTTCATGTTTTATCATTGCTGTGGAAACCACTGATTTCAGTGTATTACCTCACATTCACAACCATGACAAAGTTGTTGCAGCCTGAGTAACACAGCACACTTTATGCACTACCAGCTTACTATATTGCTAATTTCTGATCAACATCATTATTTCACATCTCAGACATTTCCGTATGCATGTCTTTTCCTGGCCAAAGCTCTGATGATAATCACCAACCAGACCTTTTGGATACTTACTCTGTTGTCCTGGCATTCAGCAAAACAATCTCTGTTAAGCATTCTTGAACCTGATCTCATTCATACATCTGCCATCTCCATTGCCATACTTTGAAAGACAAAGCTTTGCAGCTTTTGTTGGCTATTTGGTAAATTGCCTTTATGGTTAAACTACCATAACGGTCATTTAATGAAAAGGAAACATGGGCGATAGAATGGTTTAGGCCTTTGGGGTTGTTCTTCACATCTATCCCATTTTCTTAATTCCTGGAAAACAGTAGAGTCCCGGAAATCCGAACTAATTGGGGCTGTGGTCTGTTCGGATTATCCGGAAAAAACATATTAGTACTCTACATGGTAGACCTATATAGTACACACAGTTATAGTATTAGCTCCCACTTGGCAACGTAGTGTAATGGTGAGACAGAACAATGAGGGTTGTTTGATCTTGTGGGGGTGAGGAAAGGACAGCGCAGTGATTGCTTGCACTTTGAAAAGACAGTAGCCGATCACGTGAACAGTAGCAGTATCTGAAGTACGCCGGAGTGTTGCATACTTTTCGGTTGGCTTTCATTACCAATAGCCTACAATACAAAATATGTTGGATTCTGCTAAATACTAGCTTAAAAACTGTTATTTTAATAATAAGAACAGTGCTATGATTAAATACTGTACTTCCTGTACTTGCAGGTGAGATTTAAATTTTTTCCTGCATCATAGATTCGGTTCGGATTCGGGGTTCTACTGTAGTATAAACTCACTATTTAGCTAATAAAAACTGCATTTAAACGTATAATCACAAGATGTATCCGCAATGGCCCCTTGTATGATGCAGTTGTTCTGGCATGCATCCATGTGCTACTGCCTTCGTGTGAACTAGGCTGGCAAGCATCTACACCTTCCTCCAACCACTGGTGCCGACACTAATGTACAGCAGACTCTTCACATCCAGAGTGTTGAGCGATTCTCCAGAACGACCACAAATACAGTGCTTCCCATTCGCTTCCTTAGGGGTGTTAACTTTTCATTTTCCACCAGTGTATTAAAATGTAGTTAAAATCTTAATTAAAGTGAACAATTAAAAATATCCCTTACAATATCTTCATAG
>JAFIDM010012231.1:53793054-53859222 GCA_023159025.1 Thereuonema tuberculata | reverse complement strand
CAGGTACGAGAGAAGCCCGGTAGTCTTAGCGGCCAGACGCCGCCAACGGGTACGAGAGAAGCCCGGTAGTCTTAGCGGCCAGACACCACCAACGGGTACGAGAGAAGCCCGGTAGTCTTAGAGGCCAGACGCCGCCAACGGGTACGAGAGAAGCCTGGTAGACCCAGCAACCAACTACCGCAACCAGTACAAGAGGTTTACGATTGCCTTCGCAGCAAGCAGCCGCTAGTAGTCTATCTCCAGCCGGAGAACGAGGAAGAAGGGAACAGTCCGTCCCCATAGAAGCAAGCTGAAATTGGATCTTCCTTCCAGAGAAGCAAAGATCTCCTCGACAACCAGGGCCGCCTTCAGACGAGAGGTTTCCAGCCGAAGCCATCTTAGAAAGATCCTCTTAAGACTGTTAGTTTAAAAATAGTTTAAAAATAGAAATAGAAGAACTTCAGTGGTACGCTGAGTGAATTTGGCATGCCAGCAATATATATATATTTAAAAGAATACTGTAATAGAATATACTTCATTAAATCATCAATATGTTGATTTGTCTTGAATAACAAATATTTTTTTTTATCATTTTTACAGTATACTAATAAGAGTAACAAATAGCTTTTATAACTTTTAAATTATAGTAATAGAGTATCAAACAACTTTTAATCATTCTTCAGTGTACTCAGTCATATTATTAGCTGCATTCAAAATAAACAATTTAGCAAATACATACTTTAGAAATTTCTGCATCCCCAACAAGGGCTAATTTGGTTCCGGCATACATCATTTGAAGTTCTGGCTTGCAATCTAATTTTTAGATTAACAGAAAACAAAATCAATTGAAAACACTTCTAATCTATAACTTATGCATTAGTAATACAGAACAAAATACATGTTTGTTTATATCAAAATATAGATTATATACATTAGCCGTATAACATAATATACAAGTATTTTTAATACTTTATATATAGTATAAAATTTATATACAGGGTGGTGCAAAAGTCTGGACCCATAAGCAATTTATAATATAACAATTTATAGTTTACATATAACAACTGATTTACAAAATTGTACTTATGAAAATGTAACTATAAAAAAATTTACAGTTTACAATAAGTGTTCGAACTGCTTTCCACCTTCTTCCAAACATTTTCTTACTCGGAGACACATGATCTTTGCACATTGCTGAAGATAGAGTTATTCCCTCTTAAGGTTTCAATTTCTTGTGTGATGTTATCTTTTAGTGCTTGTAATGTTCTTGGTCTGTTAGCATAAACCACTGATTTAAGATGGCCCCATAGGAAAAAATCCAGAGGACTCAAATCCGGCAATCTTGGCGCCATTCAACCTGTCCTCGACGTCCCATCCATTTCCTTGGAAATGTATTGTCCAAAAAACTGCGCACATTCTTCGCAAAATGTAGCGGAGCCCCATCATGTTTAAACCACATATCTCTCCGCATTGCTAATGGTACGTCATCTAGGCGAGGTATAAGGAATGTTTCCAATAAATGAAGATATGACTCACCCGTTATCGTGTTTGGGAAGAAATAAGGATATGATATCAAAATTATGTTAAAAATAGGAAATCATTTGTTATACATTGTTTATAATTAAATCAATTACACCACCCTGTATATATATATATTATACCACCCTGTATATATATATATTTTCTTAAATACAAGTTTGAAAAATATGAGCTCGTCTTTTTTTTGGCTGCCTGCTCATTTCTTAAGTCATATAGTTTGAATTTTAAGTCATAAGTGCAAATGTATATTTAAGATTTATGAGTCATAAAAAATCTGGATCTTTAAATATTAACTTTTATTACTTACTTACCATTTTCTCAACAAAACCTTCATTTCTTTGCTTTGATATATTTTTTTTTTTTTGATACTGTTGAGTGCAGATTTAGTGCAGTTTGATATTTGTAAATTGCCAACTCTTAATACTACTGACTGTTATTTTTTTCCCAGATGGAAAAAGAGGAGATTAAGGTGCATAAAAGTAACAATTCCAACTAATGAATCGTACTTTTGTAGAGACAATATACCATAAAGAAACATAGTCAGCTTCAATGTACATTAATTGCAATCATGATGCAAATCAAAATGGATCAAATAAAAAGCTCTTTAGTATTTCCTTATTACTGTTTACTATAAAAATTAAATGAAGACTTTAATACCTGGAGGAGTTACAAAGATGAAGCAGTGAGGATATGAAATTCGACCATCAGCATGCTCCAGTTTGTAGCTATAAACAACATAGCGTGGTTGATGTTCAGGAAGGGCATCTCTCAGGTCATCAACTGTGATATCCTAACCAAATAATAATAATTTTAATTAGTAAAATTAGTGCTTCAAATAAATTTTATACAAATTAGTGAGAATGCTTGAAGAGTCTTGCAAAATTCAGAGAGAGAGGTAATACTGATCTGAATTCCTTCATCTAATAACCTTGATTAACCTCTAACTTTCTCAACAGGAAGTCAAAAGGAAAGGAAATAACAATTAAAAATGCAAAAGACTGACAAATATGAAAATAGATCTAGAGGAAAACAATATATACAATTTTTTTTTTTTTTTCGTATTTCTCTTTTACATTTTATTTCTGTTTTTCAGTCATCTGATCTCGCATCTACTTTGTACTTTTCACCAGATATATTTTTTTTAAGGTACACTTGATTTATCTTGCAGTGTCACAACTTTAATTAGGAGAGGTACATTTTTTTTTCTTCTTATAATTACAGAAGACAAGTGTTGACTGAAGCAACAACTGTTCTGATTTACAGTTGAGCATCCCTAATCCAGAATGCTTGTGATCGAGAATATTTTTGATTTTTGATTTTTCCAGATTCTGGAATACGACATAGTGCCTGTTGTTTGTTGACAGAGGTCATACGGTAGCAGATGAAAAAGAATATCTCTACCATAGAGATGACATGAGAAACCATTTTTCCATTTTCATGATTCATGGACTGACCAGCAATCACCTTCCCAGTCCCTTGGAAAATGATTTGTCAAGATCCTAACCAATCAATATTTGGCAGAACCTCATATCATTAGAAGCAGAAGATGTGTATGTTGTTTCAGGCTTCTCCACCTCTCTCAGAAGGCCAAATTTAGCTCTTGATCATTTTTGAAGGTTAATATTGATAGGGAAAGTCTCACATGGTCCTGCAAATAAAAACGGACATAACAAACAAATAGTCCAAAGTCTACAGCTGATCAATGATAGTACAATGGGTCTAGTGAAAAACAGCTTTTAGATCAATGATAGTACAATGGGTCTAGTGAAAAACAGCTTTTAGATCAATGATAGTACAATGGGTCTAGTGAAAAACAGCTTTTAGATCAATGATAGTACAATGGGTCTAGTGAAAAACAGCTTTTAGATTTCAAAAAATTGGTAAATGTAACAACTTGCCACTTTTATCTACAATGATGTAATAAAAAATGGCTTCTTTACTTGTTTACTGTAGCAATCATTGATAAAGATATATTTCTTCATTCATCAATGAAATGCAGGTACCGGACCAAATATCTGGCAAGCTTGGGACCTGAAGTGGCCCGGATTTCTGAATTTTCCGATTTTCTGGACACAGGCTAAATATATACTTAAAATATAAATAAACAATGAAAAGTAAAGAACTAAATTGTATTTAACAGATACAATTTAATACACTTCTAAAGCAGGGTCTGTTTGATCTTTTTTAATCCACTTAAAATTCTTAAAATATATAATACTGTAATACAGTATGTATGCAGTATAATGTATATAAGATGAATATTAAATAAATAAAATTATGCTCTTTACTTTTCTTCAACAGATACACTACAAATTAATACACTTCTAAATAATAGTATGTTTAATCTTTATCAATCCACTAAAGAACAAAACTATTTTTAACACACTGTATGCAAATTAACCAACTACAAAAACAGGGTCTGTTTACTCAATAAAGGAAATGAAATACCGGGTACAGTATATTGTACAGTATTTTGGCAGGCATATTGTCGAAAGAAGATGTTGAAGGAATCCACTAATCTTTTATCTGAAGACATTTCTACTTTTGGGATGACAGGAAGAGCAGAAGCACAGGTCTTGGAGGTTGAAGGTTGAGGCAGAGACTGAACTTTACTTGAAATGTTCTGGTTCATCTTTGAAAACATGTCCAGCAGATTCTGTTGTTTCATAAACTCTTTAATGAAAACCTCTTGTATTTTATAAATCCACATTATATGCTGCTCACTGATGAATATTTTTTACTCCATTCCCCAAATCAGTTCCTCAGTCAGGCTGATGCACCTATCTATAGATACTTTCTCCTCTTCTTTCAGTGCACTGTCATCATCATCACTCTCATCTGATTTGTTCTCATCAACATTCATTATCATATTGACAATTTCACTATCAATGAGTTGGAGCACAACTGGAGCACCAGTATCAATGTCTATACACTCCTGTATAGCGTCTTCATCAAGTAACTTTGCTACTTCACATGACATACCTTCTGCATATGCCAATAAATTCTTCATCATTTCGTCCTAATCAAGACAAATGAAAGCCATAAAAATTAGGTTCATCATCACCGTCAAAAAATAAGGGAAGTGGCCATAGTTTATGCCAGCCATTTATCAAAGTATCCTTGGGAGCATTGTTACAAGACTTTACTATACTCCAACTTGTGTCTTTCAGATTAAATAATTTCTGAAAATCTTTTACATCTACACCTTTGCTGCAAGTTTCTAACAATTTCCACAAAAATATATATCCGTGTATCTGGTCTTGAACACACGAAGAATGCCTTGGTCTAAAGGATAAATTAGTGAAGTACAATTGGGAGGCAAGTAAACAGCACATACATTGCCGTTCACTAAAACTTCAGCAGATGGGTGTGCACAACAATTATCAAGCACTAAAAGAATTTTGCAATCACCAGGTAGTCCCAAGGATTTACAATGAGACGTGGCTTCAGGCACAAATTTCTTTAAAACCAATCACTGATCACCCAAGCTCACTTGCTTGCCTTATAAATCACGGGAACTATCTTGACTTCCTTAAATGCCTTAGGATTCTGTCTTTTCCCAATTGTGAGTAATTTGCACTTTTGAGTGCTGGCTGCATTGGAACATCCAAGAATCATAAGTCGTTCCCTACAATCCTTATGCCCTGTTGGTGCCGACTCTTCTGCTGTTATATACGTTTTCCTCGGTATGTAACCCCAGAATAAAGAAGTTTCATCTGCACTGTACTGTTCAGATGACATAAGAAACCAGCTTCACAAATTCATCTACATACCCCTCTGCAACTTCGTGGTCTGTGGAAGCCGTTTATCCACAAATCTTCAGCCTGCGAGGGCCATACTTTTGTTTAAATCTGTTGAACCATCCAGATGAAAATTCACATGGACTAGTCAATTTTAATTCCTCATGAAAGAATTTAGCTTGGGCCATTATAATGGAACGATTAAGTGGAAACTTTTCACTCTGATGCTGCCTAATCCATTCGAGCAACACTCTTTGACTGATGTAAAGTTTTTTCTTATTCATTAATTTAGGGACATCACTGTCACTGTAGAATTTAAGATCTGTTCTTTCTGTTTCTTGATATCATAGATAGTAGATGTACCAACACCATACTACTCACTGAAGCCACACTGAAGCACTTTTATCGAGTCTCTTTAGGTAGCTATTTTCTTCACTATACTGAGTGCAAAATGTTTCCTTTTCACTTTTCCAGTAGCAAGATGTGTTTCTGCTGGCCTTTTAGACATGGTTATAATGAAAATTATAATAAATTCATACAAATAAACACGTAACAGTGAGAGGATAACCAATGTGAGCAGCACTCGCATTGAAACTGGTGCTGTGCGAAACATATGCCACGGAAGCCAAAACAAAAGGCAATGTGGCAAACTGCAGCCAGCCCCTCAAAATTCAAAACTAGTCAGTCTTAAAAATAGCTGGTTTTCTGGTAATTTAGGATTCCTGGAAGCTGGATAAGAGGTTCGGTATCTGTATATGCAGAAAAGGTCTCAACTTCACCATTAAATAAAAGTATTTTCAAACACAATTTTCCTGAAAGTGAGAAAACTATAACTTTATCATAACTATAAACAGTTACTTGAAGAAATAAGATAATTGTACAGTAACTTGTACGGTGAAGGAAATGGGCTAAGAAGAGGAGAATTTTTCATAATGATTTTTTTGATTAACTGAAAGAAACTAAATACTTCTTCATAATATTTAAATAAGTCATGATTTCTTCATAATTTAAAAAAAAATAATTACTAACTGAGGATTGAGAGTAGCAATGCATCCTAAGGTTTTTCAATTGATTGCATTCATTTTTTAAGCTATTAGTACATTACAAGGAAAAAAAAAATAGATGAGCAGCTATCAATTTCAAATACTAAGTTTATTATAACTAAGGGTTTTTAAGTCGTTCAACAAAAGCAATTTTCATCTTCTACCAAAAAGTACAAGTAATTACTGAAACATAAACAAATTAATACCATTAAGTAAACATACTTAATAGACTAATTTCTTATGTCAGTTTCAGTGAGATATGTAGATATGGATGTGCATCAACATAAAAAGCAATAAGACTGCATTTACGATATCTTTGCAACATCAATGAATAAACCTAATTTGAAACTGCAATTGAAGTCACTTGCCTTCAATTAAATCCTGATTTGCTTTATTTGCAACTTAAATTAGATGGTAATATGTTACATAAGTCTAGGATATGATTCTCAATACATGTTTCCAAGCATGTACTGTTATTAATAACTTTGTGTTTTAATGACTAAAGAGGAGAAATTGTATTTATTGCAACTGAGTCATTTCTATAGAAGCTGAAATTCTGATTTATTACAGATTTTTTTTAATACAAATTTAACTTCATAAATTGAATTTTTTTACTTAAGCTCTTGAGAATATTTGTATTTTCTGAAATAAATTTTCTTGAGAATTTTTTAAGAATAAAAAAAAAGCTTTTTGCATGCCCATATCTAATTGTCAGACTTATCTATTCTCATTTATTTTATGTGAGAATTTTGTATATCCTGACTTGTCACACAATCTTTTACTATGATTTTACAGTCTGGCAGAGAGAGACTCCTTATAAGATTTAACCAACATCTGTGATATCTGTGATTTAACCAACATGATAGTTTTTTCACTAAGTTTACAAAGTTCATAATAACTACATATAACTGCAAGCTGCAAAAATGGTCAACAAATGAAAAACCTAAAGAGAATTATTGCAAAACAAAGAATAATGATGGAGATCCTGATTTGAAATTTAAATTATGTATATATGGTTCATCTCTAAATTATTACACACTATAAACACAACAAGAAGAAAAAAAATAAATAAAAGCACTAGCTATGGTTTCAAATTAGCAAAGATTAGAGCAAGTTTATTCATTCGAAAAAAGAAAAAAAAATTTTTTGAACTATTAACATCGGACAATTTGATTATGATTTCCTTTGTTTACAATCTTAAACCATGTGTCTGTTTACATCCGATTGGCTTCGATCAACTCAAGAAGGCGCTACCAGCAATTCACTGATTGGTCAACAATAAAAAGATTCCTGATTGATACCGGACCTACGGGGTTCCCTACCCGTGATTTTTTCTCTATTCTAATTGGTGGGAGACTACTTAAAAAGGAGGGTTCTGCAGTTAATTGTTAGCATTGATAATGAAATGCAATTTCGGCATTTCGAAACATATATTTATAAACAAAAAATGAGCATACATGTTATTTTGAAGTTGTGTGTATGCCATTTTATTCAGTAATTTAAATAACACACGTAAAATGTTTTAAAATTTATTCATTGTAGTTAACTCTAAATAAATTTTCAAAAGATTGAAAAGTTAGTTTTTAATCTAGAATGAGAATGTGTTTTCAAACACATCAAACTATAATTATTTCAAATAGTAAAACTTGCCACTAATATTTCAATAGTGATTATTCTAATCTTAAATGTAAGTCCAAAAAATCTGCTTTGCTTATCCTTAGAAATCTCTGGAATTTACAAACTTAAATTTTACAAAAACTTTTTTTTCTTCACCAAGAATAGATTTTTGGGCTAAGAAATTCTGGGATATATTGTAGATGTAAAATGATATTATGTCTCTCTTGTGCTATTCCTGACAAGCTTGGAATTGAAGGATTACTAAATGTAGCATCAATGGTAAAATATGTCAAATAAATAAGAGGGGCCTGAGTTTGAGAAGGAAATCAGTAAAACATGAAAATGCATTTATTTAAAATTATCTGAATTACAGATTCTAAAGCATTCTTGTGATGCAAAAATTTAAAAAAATATAAAATAATTAAAAATAGTTCAATAAAATTATTAAAAATTTCTTATTCCAATAAAGATATTATATATATATATATTTTAAATTTCAAACACTATAAGGAACTGTAGTTAGTTTAACAAAAGTTTTATAATAACAGAATGATATTAGGTTGAAACATCTAAAGTTAGACATTCAAAGGATTATAAATCGCCTCATAAAAGCATTATAAATTTAAAAACAAATTATTAAGATTTCACAAAAATTCGGAAAATAAAATATTTATGAAAATTATGCAAATAGAATTTATAACTTGGACATAACAAAAGACAAACTGCCAATAAATTTCAAAAGGCATTTCAAAAAGCTGCTCTCTACCTCTGAGGCAAAATCATATGAGAAAAAGTCATAATAAAAATTAACAATGATGTACTGTTTTAATACACTATTGTGTGAAAATTATAACAATCAAGCTATTCAAATGAAATTTATGTTACCAATTACTCATGTTACAGTCAATAACTGATTACATTTGCAGAGCAATACAAGATTTTGTTGCTTCACAATTCCGTATCATGTGAAGCCAGCTTGGGTATATAACAGATACTATTGCATGGCATTAAATGGAAGAGGTTTTTTGATATCGTCCTGGCAAATAGCCTGCCAGGCTGCTTTTAGGCGAGTCCAGAGTTCATTTGTGGTGGATGGCGGAGGCACTTGATGGGCCAGTTACTCATACCATGTGCCAGACACGTTTGATTAGGGACATTGATTGGAGACATGCCAGGGAAGAATTGGTTTTTGCCATGATTGGAAGAGCTTTTGGAGGCTACATGTGGGTGAGAATTGTCTTGCTACAATATAGAGCAATTGCAGTCGTGTTCCCAGATTTCCGTGTGTCTGAATATAATTTTATCATTGATTCTTTGTTCACATCAGTGTACTGGCATTTCATAGTGTACGAGTAGCAATTTCGCAGTAAGAAAATCCAGCTTCTCCCTCATCTCAACAATCCTTCCATGATCATAGTCGGTCAGAATTTCATATTGTGGCCTTCAGTGATGGAGCATAATGAGACTAAAGAAACACCCTTTCGACCCAATGTTGGCTCTTCCCTGATAGCAACATTTCGTTTGAGCCACCTATTTATACAAAGAACCATTAAGTTCAGAGGATACTGCTGCGAAACCACATGCACATTTTCATTGTCAATATAATCATTTGCATGTCCCAACCTGATGTATATATTCTGTACACAGAGGTGCCCCCCCCCCCTTCAAAGATCTGACGGAGGGGGCGGGGGGGAAGGGGCTTGGCCCACATTTGCATTAGGGCAAAACCAAAAAAAAAGAATTCTCCAAATCGACAACAAAAAAAAACGACTTTTATACACTTTTTAATTTTTTTGAAACCCCCCCTCCATAATTTTAAAGACAACCAAAAAAAAAAAAAAAAACCGACTTTTGCACACTTTTTAATTTTTAGGCCCCCCCCCCCCCAAAATTTCAATGGCGCAGTCTGCGCCGTGACTCCCCCGCGTGGTAACCCGTGCTGTATATTTCAAGCTAATACCATTAGTCTTCATGGTGTTGCAATTTTCACTAACAGTAGTGTATAACATGCTTGAATTTATAAATTCAATGGCTTTAGAAATGGTAGAAATTACTGCTTAAACTGAATAAATTTATTACCTCAAGAACTTCATCCAGGAACACAAGGTGCTTCTCTCTATCTATTTTCACTAAAGAAAATTAAATTAATCAATCTATTGAATTAATAATAACAGATTTATTTAATAACAATTTCAGTCGAAGTGAAAGTTAGATTGTTTTCAGTTCTTCTTACTCTATAAAACCATGCAAAGTTTCAAAGTACTTAGTGTACTCCATTTTCAGGAAACGCTAGCATAAAAAAACAAATGAACAGAAAACAAGCGGGGAAAGATCAGATGGATCAGAAGTAATGATGAGTACAATGGGTGAAAGCTTGAAATAATTAAAACTTGAAATCAGATTATATAGAAGTTTCTGCTGGAAGGTGAAAGGAAGGAGTTGTATAGTAGAATAGTTTTATAATGCTCACATTAAGGATTTTTTTTTTTGGTTGAATGCAACAGTGTTTGAACTATGAGATCTCTACAAATGAAATGTTTTCATATTCACTGTAACATAATTGGATGTAGTTTACGTCAATACTGTATTACTAAATTCTACCAGTTTAACGATGTATTAGTAGGATCAGTCGGATCCAGGAATCCAGTACACAATGATGATGATGATGGAGTTCTTATGGTGTTAATGAAAGGATCTATTTACATTGTTAGATTTCAAGATAGGGGAGTAGTAAGGAAGCATCTGAAGAGCTTTTAAGGGATAAAGAGATGGGTAATTGGATGGCATTTGGGTTGGAGTGTGTATGATCCCGTTATGCTTTTATTGTGGTGTTGGATGAGATGGCTGAGAAATTCAGTATTCGAACAGCTGTGAACATGGAAGATGTCAGTGATTATGCACTTTGGAGGGCCATGTCATCATTAATTACATTAATTTGGAAAGCTTATACACAAACTCACAAACAGACACTCGCAAGTAACACACACACACAAGCATAAAAAAGGGATCTAGTTTAAAAAATGGAGATCTAAAAGGCTAAAATATCAAATCAGCTACATCATTGGAATTTGCAGATCTCTCACATGGACATGCATTTAAATAATGTTCTCTTATAAATTCCTCTGAATAAGATTCATGCATTTCTCACGAACTACAAAATGTGAAAAATTAACATGAAAGCAACTTTCAAAATTCAATTCAAGTTCATGCAGAAAAGGAACATAGTTCTCAAATAGTTCCTATATGATAAAATGAATATATTTATGTAAAAAAAAGAAAGAAGAACATAGAAAAGGAATGACACCGATAGGAACAGAGCTGGTAGATGTAGAAGGAGATGGTTGGATGATGTCAAAGAGGATAAATCTTTTGTGTATTAAAAGGATGGAGGAGAAGTGCAAAGATTCCAAATCGTGAAAACTTGTTGGGAGGCCAAGGCACTTCAAGAACTGTAGCGTCACACTGTACAATACGTATGTGAGTATGAAGAAAAGAAATTAGTTCTTTCCTAGCGAAGTCAATAAGTGCATTTTTATAATCTTTAGTTTCCTCATTCACTAAAGCCTATAAATTCTAATCAAGAACCTATAAATTCTAGTTAAACTTTTGTGTTGTAAATAACATTAGAAACCAATTAGCTCCAAAATTTAATTTTTTAAGTTATTCATTTGCAATAACCTAATTTAGAAATTAGTTAATGATATTTAATTTAGAAATGAGCACATCATAACATCTCAAATTAATTACAAAAGCCTAATAATGAAACTTTTTAAGTAATCAAATTTTTAAAAGAAACATTAATTAGAGAAGAAAAGTGCACAAGAGAATTTTGAAAATTTCTTCATAATAATCTTTAAAATACTTACTTATCATTGCACAATTGTTTGTTGCTTTTCTAAATCGAAAATTCTTAAGCTCCTTCTTCAGTTCAGGATCTATATCACAGACTTTTACATTCTGAGCCTACAAAAATTCCAAAAAACAAAAAATACTGTAACTAACAGTCAACATACGTTATGATTTATTCGGGTATTTAACTTAAAATGCAACTATATAGAGAAAAGTAATATAAAAATAATTATCAAAAAAAGTACATAAAGAAACATGTTCCTATTCTTTTACTGGTAAAATTTTACAGTTCTCCTTTTTTGAGAAAATTTATCTTCAAATCTCTTTAAAATCTTTCATTTTTTGCAAAAATAAGAAAACACTGTACACTATGCGATATCTACTTCAGTAGTCTCTTTAGTGCTGTACAATTATATTTAAGTTTGTTTCTTATTTTAAGTTTAATTCCTTTTTGGTTTAGTTAGTATTCAGATTTTTGTAAACTCTTTTAAGCTTTTTTGGGGGGGGCTATTTGGCCTGGCTGAGAGCATGTCAATGTACATTACTCAAATGCCTATAAAAAATGATAATTACCATACACTATACCAGTCACCATTGGCATATTTTCATGAATCCTTGACCATTTGCGTCTATTAGAAATTTCAATAGAGCTGTTTGTGTTTTGGATTACTTGAAAGTTAAGACTTCTGATTTATTACACCTAATAAGACCAAAGCCTATCAGATTCTGTGTTTCTAATCTTTACCATTCCTTATCATTAAGAAGTTAAAAAGGTGAAAGATTCACTTCCACCTATCGATGAATAAATCCCTTCTTAGCAGAGTTAGCTTATTCTCTAACCCTATTTCAGAAAAGAATGAGCCACTAATCAGAAGACAGATTATTTGTGAAACTAAAGATCTGTTTCTTCTTGAAAATATTTTAATTTGTAATAAATCTATACCTATCCGCAGGAAGCAATTTGATGATTGGATGAGCACACAACTGCCTGCTTTAGAGAAACAAGCAAAGATTCTAACTTAAAATGCAAATATATAGACAAAAGTAATATAAAAATAATATATAAATATCTATAGGCTTCCTAGCACAGTTCTCATTCAGTCAAACATATCTTTTTTTAGAACTCAAAATTCAATTGTTGTTGTGCCATCCTCTACCATTTTTACAAAAACTTACCAGCTGTAAGCAAACATGTAAAGTTCTTCAAGAATATTTGTTTTTTTCTATGTATCCTATCTTAGCTTGTGAAGGAAGTCATTCTTCTCCAAAACCTGAATTATAAAGCATCATCCTTATCCTACCTTGTTCTTCAAATATTCCTTAACTATAATGTCAATCATCATGCACTTACTACATTCATCTTGAATAGGAAAACAAATTTTAGGTCTGTAGGCCCTAATACAACGTCCTTTTGTTTCTTTTGCGAGGAATGAATGGCTATGCTCTTGTTTATCCTGATAGCTATTTATTTTACTCATCGTACCTCTCTCTCTTCTTAAGTACAATCAATATTACTGTTCTCCTCTCAATATTCTCCGGTGATATTCTGGATGGTTGCAGCAAACATCCCATAATGTCTCAGACATTCTTCAAAGAAGACAGATAATGGGACTTGACTGGCCAAGAAAGAGTTTCAACAGTGTGGAGGCATTCTGAGAGACAACCTATGTCAGGGCAGGTATTATCTTACTAGGAAATGGCCTCTTGCACATGATATAAAAGGCAATATGACAGGTTGCAGATCTCCTGAACATATTGCTGTGCTATTAATATCCCTATTACCACAATGAGGAAAGACCACTACAGGAGATCCTGTACAGATCCTTTTTCTTCAGTGAGGCAAGGGTAAGTGTACTACCATATCTCGATATGTTACAGCTGTGGCTGATGCCACAGCTTGATGCAGATAGCAATGATTACACTTACCAACAAGATGGCACACCACCAAATTACCCCAACCTGGTCCGTGGATATCTGAATGACAAGTTGTCGCAACATTGGATAGGGCGCACAGTCAGAGGTGATCAAGCCTTAATCAGCTGGCCTCCTAAGGTCACCAGATCTGACTTCAGACTTTAGTCTTTTGGGGCATGTTCATTCCCCATTTCCTACTGACCTCACTGAACTACGACATCACAGCATGAAATCAACTGCAACAATTGACACTAATATGCTACAACGCATATGGACAGAAATAGATTACTGCCTGGATGTCTGCCGAGTCACGCAAGGTGGACATGTAGAACATTTATGAAAAAAATGAAAATAAAAATGGCGATTTTATACTTTTTATTTTATATCTCGGGCACAAACATCTTTCTGTTGCTGAGCTAGAAGCCTCTGAAATATATAATAGAGGAATATCAAGGAATTATGAATAACCCTATATATAAATGTTTATAATACTTAAGTTATTAGAAGAAATCCAATGAAAACAATGTCAAATACCTTGAAATCCATGGACTGTTGGTCCTGAAACCTATATTTAATATATGTTTCAAGTATTTCATGTATACTTTCATATCACAGAAGGGCATTAAATTTCCTTATGTTCGATGTTCGTTTCCTTTAAGACAAATATCATGAAAGTTGAAAGAATGGGATAAATGACCAACTCTGTGAGGTCGCGGCAATTTTATGTCCAAATTATTAAAAGGGGAAGAGCTTTAGGAATTTTAAAAAAATCCACACACACAGACAATGAAAAGTCTTTTTTAAAGCAAATATACAAGAAAGCAAGAAATGTCTTTTATTTAAGGCATTTTAAAATTTCTGGTATAACAGTGGGAGTTTGTATAAAGAATTCATGATTACATCCTACAAATTAGCAATCTACAGACTGGTGTATTATAGACTGTTCCCAAATTGCTGTATTAGGGGTAGGGTCTCGAAACAGTAGGAAGACATTTCAAATATTTATTATCTTGACAATAGCTGAAATACCATTCTTCGTACGGGTTACAAAAAAAAAAAAAAAAAAATGTCCTGATGTGGATGGCAAAGAAATTGAAATTGTGATACCACTTCAAAACTTTCCCAGTTGGTACAAAAATCGCATGATAGGTATAAAGAAATGTTATAATTGAATTTTGTAACTAAAAATCGAGATGAAGAAATTAAGACTTCCCACTGCTTTCTTCCCATCTCCACTTTTTCATATCTTCCCAAGTTGGTAAAAAAATCCTGTGATCGGTACGAATTAACGTTATATTCTTATTGTGCAACCTGAAAAGCCCCATAGAAGTATCCTTCAACAATGTTTGTCTATCCCCTCACCCCCCCCCCCCTTCGTTTACACTCCTTAGGGTCTCGAAATCCAAAATTCGAACTATAGCATCTTTTCAATTTTGACAAAGAACACTCATTTCAAATTTTGTTTCTTCCATCTCAAATGGTTTTGGAGATATGCATACACTTCAAGAAAGGTTTGCCCCCCCCCATTTACTTTTTTGATTTTGATAAAGAACACTAATGCCAAATTCCGTGTTTTCAACTAAAGCACTTTTATGAATTAACATCGAGATTGGAGAATATAAGGCTTACCACCCCTTTTGCCCTTCTCCACACCCCTATCACTTCAATCCTTCTCCAGTTCTTAAACAATCACATGATCATTATAAATCTACACCGCCTGCTCAACAACGCCATACCCAGATGCGCCCATCCGATTGGAAGAGTGTGAAGCACGATTCGTTGCTCCACATAATGCTCTTCCAGCGGTCCATTGACCAAGACCGTCGGAGAATTAGTGATGAGTCAGTGAGGACTTTAGCATTATATATAGATACTAGATGAAATACCCGTTCTTCCTACAGGTTACAAAAAAAAATTTCTCGATGTGGACGAGAAAGAAATTGAAATTGTGAGATCACTTCGAAACTTTTGCACTTGGTACAAAAATCACATGATAGGTACAAAGTAATGTTCTATTCGAATTTTGTAACTTGAGATCCCTAGATATGAAATTAACATCGAGATCGGAGAATATAAGGCTTCCCCCACTTTCTCCCCATCTCCACACCCTTATCACATCAAACCTTCCCCAGTTGGTAAAAAATCCCTTGATCAGTACAAATTAATGCTATCGTATTGTGCAACCCAAAAATCCTGTAGATGTATCCTTCAACAATGTTTACCCATCCCCTCACTCCCCCCCCCCCACCATTTACACCCTTTAGGCCTCGAAATCCACAAAACATTGTTTCAATTTTGACACAAAAAGCTCATAACAACTTTTGTGTTTCCACCTCAAGCGATTTTGGAGATATGCAAACCCTTCAAGAAAGATTCCCTACCCCATTTACACCTATTAGGATCCGAATATCAAAACTATCTAAAACATATAGTTTCAATTTTGACAAAGAACAGGAGAGGATGCAAAAAAGAATTATGTACAAAAATATTTTAGTTCTAGCTTTTGCCACCAGGTTATTATGCCACACTACTATGCACAACAATAGTATAGTTCCTATTGCTGTCACCAGATTGTTATGTGACCTATTATGCACAACAATGTTTTTTTTAGTTTCAATTGTTGCCACCAGGTGCATTGTGGCACTATTTCAGGGATTTCACCCCTTAAGGGTGGTTAATCAAAATCCCAACAGCTTTCTTTTTCCAAGTACTGTCTAAGGAAGCTTTCTGCCAAATTTCAAGTACCTGGCTATAAGGGAAGTAGGAGAATTAGATATGAGACAGTGAGGGCTTTCGCATCTATATGGAGATTGTAATAAAATAATTTCGTTGTATTCTTTTATCTTTAAAGCCCTACAGCTCACTCCCTCTAAGGATTTGGATATTTGTTGATATGGGCTTTCTAACTTGTAAAGAAATCCAGAATGCAGCACTGAATCTTATAACAACACGAGTCATCTTTACATTAGAAAATAATACTCTGAACTGAAAAAACTTATTTGTTATCTTAAAAGATCAAATGAACAAGGTTCAAAATTCTGCTGCAGACTGTACTAATGGTCCAATGATTTTAACTTTTAACTTTGAAACTGATTTTTAGATAATCCAAACATTTCTTACTTGAAGAGTAATAACTAATTGAATTCATGTCAAAGAGGACACAAAAAACACGATTAAATAAATAAATAATAATAATAATAATAATAATAATAATAATAATAATAATAAAAACTGGTGACGAGTCCATATACTTGCCTATACTGTACACAGAACCTGAACCTTTACTTTTGGTGGGCTAGGCAAGCTTTTTTGAAGAATGTGACCTTGCTAAGATTCTTCGGAGTAAACTTGAGAAGAGTTTCATTTCATATTACAACTGAAATTTTAATATTTGGATTGAGAGAAGACCACATTACGCTCTATTACTAATTATTATTATTATTTAGTTAGATATTTTTTATCTAACTAAACAATAACAATCCAGGTAAGACAATATCAGTTATCACACCATCGACATTACAAAATTGTCTTGTTGGCGGCACTCTTACCGAAGTGTCATTTAATATTCTTAAAAAAAAAAAAAAAAAAAATGAAATAAACTTATGGCTAAACTTTAAAATACGATGACATAAATATGACCACATACGAAGAGAAGACCAGTACGAATAACTCTGGCGTTTGGTTTTAATTAGACTGAGCTTGAAGAGATTGAGAAAAATATTTAAAAACTTGTTAAATATCGTTAATTCTTTATGACCCATTTCAGAAAATTCGCCCTTTGATTTCTGCTTTGGAGCAGCTGTTGCCACCATATTCTGAAAGCGTTCCAAAAAATATATATGTATATCTTTTTTATTTTTTGGGGCGGGGGAGGAGGTTGTAGAAAATTCAACTAATCAAAAAAATTAACAAAATTTATAATCAACTGTGGATGATTAGCCAAGGACATTTTGACGCCTAATAATCTTGAATTAAATGTTAATTTAAGATAAACTTAGACTCTGTATCGATTTCTGACAGCAATTAAACGAAAGTCAACAAAATTGACTACTTCAGTTTGGTCCTTCACGTTTCAATTATTGTAAATTTCATATTCTTTTAGGAATATATATATATCACATCTTTCGAATCATCCAGACTAAAATGTTAAATTGATTTTAACTTACCATCGTAAAATTATTGCTGTTGGTTTCGCAAAACTGAAGCTTGAATATTTCAGAAACTAACAATCAAGTCTACTCGATTTGGATACTCCCCGGAAGGAAGTTGAATCTTCTCTTTTTAAAGGTTATTTATATATTTAGCTCCGCCACAGTGTTTATATGTATTCGCCATCTTGTTTCAATATTATGAGAGGGAAAACACTTCTCGGCTGTTGGGGACAAAAGTACCCGTATGTTGTTGGATGCGCCAGCGATGTGAGTAGTGCCAACTCAAGGCTAAAGAGAAAGACGAAGGGGTTTCTCGTTAGCCTCGCATCAACTTCTCAGTGAATGAGAATAAAGCAAATGATATTCAGTTCTTTCTATAGTTTGTTTACACACTATTAGATTACAAGCGTGCATACTTTCTTCTTTCTTCGAATTTGGCCGACTATGGACCACGTGAAATAACTCATGATTATTTTTCTACCTTCTTTCTTCTCTTCCAATATTCTTTCATTCTTTCTCCATGTTGTTTCCTTCTTTCTTCCGTCCATTTTTCTCCCGTCTTCTTCTTTGCCTTTTCTTGAAAACTTTATTTTTTAATAATTTTTTATAATTATTTATAGTAATGGACAAATCTCCTATCAACAGGTTTTGCAATTTGATAAATAATACATTTTTTTTTATTATTATTATTATGATCCCTAGAAATTATTGCTGCATTTAATTCTTTAATTAAATAAAACTAGATTTATTAATCAATATGAGAATTTTTTTATAATAGTTTTTAAAATTCTTATAATAAATTAAATGTGTAAAAATCATATTAATGTAATATGTAATATTAATATATCTATTAAAAAAACACATTAACATTAGCACACATTTAGTAAAATATATTTAAGTATTTTATTTTATTTATTTTTTTTTTTTTTTTTACATATTCCTTTACTTACATTTATTAAAAATTAGAAGATTAATCATTTTCAATTAAGATCATGAATAATTGTAAGAAACAGAATTAAAACAGATCTTATATTTTATTTTATTTTTTTAATTTAAGTTATTGTATAAATGAAAAACTGAAAAAATATAGAAATGCACAAATTCGTTTGCTTTCACGCCTTTGAGCCATTATCGACGGCATCTGGGACAGCTGTTTCGTCCTTATTAGGACTCATCAGCCAGATTTAGCTTCGATGATCAAGCTCAGAACGCGTGAAAGCCTATGGATCCCGCTCTCGGAAGTGGGACCCCAAAAGCAAAACGACAATAGAAAAATCGCTATAACTAGTACACATAATTACCTTAGCCCACTAAGCGCTGGGCACATAAGCCATTTAATGAAAGGAAAAGCATCGACGAAAAATTAATGTGTAAGAAGGTTTAACGTGCAACAAATGTAAGGGATCGTCCATTAATCACGTAAGGCTCGAAAGGGGGGGGGGGGGGGGGAAAAAAACCACGAAGTATAACGGGGGGGGGGGGGAGTAGCGAGATATCACGTGTATTTATGTTTGACACGTTTAGAGGTTTTTTTTTTTTTTTTTTTTGGTTGAATAGATAGGTTTACAGCTTTTTTTTTTACCAAAAAAATACACGTGATTTTGGATGGATAGTCTAAAACCTCAACACGTATCACCAGGGGGGGGGGGGGTTGTTAAAAAGTTCCTAAAAAAACCTCACGTGATTAATGGACGACCCCTAACATGAAAAACGGAAAAAATATAGAAATATACAGGAAAATTTAATAAAAAAAATATAGTTTCGAAAACTTAAGAAATTTAGGAAATTATTTATGGATTTACTGTTACTTGATCAATAACATAAAAAAATATATAAATTAATCTATATATAATTAACATACAAATTGAAAAGGTGAAAAGGTAAAAAGCAATGAAAACCATTATTTCGTGGTTAAGCTAAAAAAAAAAAAAAGATTATCAGGGGCCTTTACCTTTTTTCACTCTACGATAATCAGTTTGTTTTCGATAAGTGTTATAATTACATTCGAGTTTAAAGAAACAACCTTCAATTAAAAAACTTAAAAAAAAACCTGTTAAACAGTTTTTCGTTTTATTTTTTTTTTTTTTTTTTTTTTTTTTTTTTTTATTACTTTGACTTTTCTATTCGATTAATTTGCTTCCAATAACCTAAAACCGCCCACCCCTTACTTAAAACAAAAAACAAAAATAAAACGATGCAGCCCGCTCTTCATTTACACTCACTTCCAAAAGTTAAGCACGGAGAGGAAAAATGTGAATTTCCGTAAGAGATATGAATTAAAGAAGCTGAAATTTGCTGCAAAGATAGAAGGAAGTACGCAAATTATATAGGTAACAGCCAATCACAGTTTCGCGTCGAGAAATATGCAAAGCAGGCAGTCGTAGGCCTATAAGAAGCCGGGATTGTGAAGGGTTACAGGAGTTGCATGTAAGTGCTGATGAAAGGTGTTTAGAACGTTCGTACGTTTTGTTTTCAAGCTAGACGTGTTTCTATGGCTTCCAGAAGACGAATGGAAGATTTTGAGCGCTGGCGGGCTGTCGGACGCATTGAAGAAAGACAGTCTATTACAGATGTTGCTCGTTTCTTCGGCGTTCATCATTCCGTCATTTCACGATTATGGAAACAATTCCAAACCAGCCAAACAGTTGTCCGAAGACCTGTAGCCGGTCGTCCAAGGGTTACGGCCCCCGCGGAAGATCGATATATTGCTGTTGTAGCCAAGCGGAATCAAAGATCGACCTCCACACGTGTGACATCTATGGTTGCAGCAGCCATTGGCAAGACGATATCTACCACTACTGTTCGTCGAAGGCTACACATGAATGGTCTGTACGCCCGGGTACCACGAGTTTGTGTTCCTTTATCCGTCCAATCCAGAGGGGCACGATTACAGTGGTTCCGCCAGCATGTGAATTGGACTATGTCTAATTGGGGTAACGTTATGTTCACAGATGAGTCCAGATTTGCCCTACAACCCGATGATAAGCATGTAAGGGTCTGGAAGGAACAAGGCACACGCAATCGGCCCCAGAACATCACCGAACATCACGCATTCCGCGGTGGAAGCATCATGGTCTGGATAGGGATTTCATTGGGATATCGCACCAACCTGCACATCTACAGGCGAGGTTCTGTGACGGCTGTACGGTATCGAGATGAAGTCATAACCCCATTGTGAAACTGTACGCTGCAGCAGTTGCTCCTTCTTTCGTTTTAATGGACGATAATGCGCATCCCCAAGGAGCTGCTATCGTTGACGACTTTCTGGAGAGTGAGGGGATTGCGCGTTTGGAGTGGCCAGCTTACTCGCCGGACCTTAATCCAATTGAAAATCTTTGGGATTCCCTCGGCCGTGCTGTATGTCGACGTTTCCCACCTCCAGCCACTCTCAGAGCTTTAGAAACTGCCCTTCAGGAGGATGGCGATTACTGGACTCTGCGGTGATTGATCACCTCGTAACAAGCATGATCACATGCTGTAAACTTTGTATGCAGGTGAGGGGTGCTCACATACCCTATTAATGTCGGTTTTATTGTTTCTTTTGAATTTAAACATCATTTTGTTAATGACGCAAATCTGACGTCATCTTATAATTTATGAAAATTCAATATTTTGTTTATCTCTGTATGTAATTCTTTGTTTTGTTTCATGAATAAACATAGAGCTACTTACTGTTCGTTTTCGTTTACGAGAGCCTTCAACGCTTTTGCGCATGGCGTCAGGTCTCCTTGGATTTCATAAAAATAGGGTTGAGGAAATATAAAGAGAGGATATTTACTTTTTATCAGTGTTAGTTTACTAGTAGCTGCATTCTATTTGCGCTTTTCGGGAAAGAATTATGGAAAGAATAAATACTATTGCAAAAATAACAGGTACTAAAAGAAAAACAGGTCTTATGAAAGTGCCCATCTCAGCGTATCACCCCTTTGAGGAGTACAATCGTCTGTGTTGTTGTAGCTCTCGTTTTTCAAAACGAACAGTACTTGCAGCATTTCATGTCAATCAAAGCAGTACTTGTCCATTTTTTCGCATTTTACCGCTCCGTGCTTAACTTTTGGAAGTGAGTGTATAAATAAGTAGCAAAAATACTCGTGCTCCCAAATTATAATTGTGTGAATACTTGAAACTTTCCAGTTGGTAAAAAAGTCACGTGGTAGTTATAAATTAATGTTATATTCCTATTTTGTAAATCGATAAGCCATAGATATCAAATTAACATCTAGATCGGAGAAAATAAGACTTCCCACCCCTTTCTGCCCTTCTCCACACTTCTATCACTTCAAACTCTCCCTAACCGGTAAAAAATCACATGATGATTACAATGTAATGTTATGTTCTTATTTTGTAACCTGAAACCCCGTAAAGTACGCTTCAATACAGTTTCCGCCCCCCTCCCCCCCTGTTTACACCCCCTAAGGATGTGAATTTCGAAGTATTTCCAACTGAAGCTATTTTGGAGAATCACATATATTCAAGAAACTTTGAACCTCCCCCCCTCCAACTTATACCCTTTTTCGCCCCGAAAATCGAAAATTAGTTAAATACGTAAATTTTCGATATTGACAAAGAACATTCATATGAAATTTCGTATTTCCATCTAAAGCGGTTTCAAAGATATGCGTACCTTCAAGAAAGTTTGCTCCCCTGTTACCCCCTTACTCCGGATCCGGTGCGAATCACCAACACTTCCATTGTGGAGACAGAAGTGAGTTAATAAGCCAATACTTGAAAATTAAGTGTCAAGGAGATTATAAATCAGTGGGAGGGGGAGGTAAATTTCATTATATTCTGTTTTTTCCGCAGGGTCCTAAAGCTAGGGTGACCAGACGTCCCGATTTTGGCGGGACAGTCCCGATTTGTAACAATTTGTCCCGCGTCCCGCGGCATTTTAAAAAAGTCCCGATTTTTTTTTTGGTTATTGAATTCCTTTTTTTGTTTGATTGTCGAACTGGAGATTCCTTTTTTTTTTTGGTCTCCAGATTCAATCTCCAAGTTCAACAACCAAAAAAAAAAAAAAAAAAACCTGGAGACTCCGTTGTTTTTTTGTTTTTTTTTGGTTGTTGAACCTGGAGATTCCGTTTTTTTCTTTTTTTCTTTCCGGTCTCCCCCCCCCCCCCCCGGTCAATGGTGTCCCGCTTTGCCAATGTAAAAATCTGGTCACCCTACCTAAAGCGTAATTTTGCAAAGTTTGATCCAGATTGGTCAAAGGAAGTAGGAGTGTGTACGGAACAAACAAACTAACTTCCTATATACGAAAACTCATAATCAAAACCATCTTCATCACATGAAACTTCAATATTTCGTCTTTATTTCGAAGACTTTATCAAGATCTCTATTTACAATTAAAATAAATATAAAGGAAGGAGAAAAATCTTTTTTCTCAATCCTAACAAACTAATATCATAACAAAATCTATATTTCTACCTATGTCCTACGACATAGTAAAGAAAGATGGGCAAAACTCCGAACGGCGGTCCCAAATTATGAGAACCTCCGAACGCGGTCCCAACGTTGTTATTAATGAAACATAGTGATTTGTTGCTTAAAAATCACTTTAAATGTGTCATGCAGGGTCCCCACAAAGGGGGGGGGGGTCAGTTGGTCCCCCAGCACCTGCCCACCCCAGCTGTAGAAGTATGAAATCGTGTGATATTTTCCCGAAATTTTCGGCTAAGAATTTATGATTTTTTTCATAACATGGGGGAAGAGGGTGGGGAAAGGCCCGATATTTCATTTGGTACCTGGGCCCGGAATTGGATGTGGGGGAGGCCTGGTGCCATGGCTGGTAGATCGCAAGCACCAAGAGTAATAACGATTTAGTCATAAGTCGCACATATTCGGACAATACTTAAATAAGTTGAGCGAAAATTATATGATTTGATATGTAATAACTCTGGCTATGTGTTATCCTTCACAGTCATACTGTTATTTGTCATTAAAAAGGTTTTCATAATTTGGGACCATCGTTCGGAGTTTTGCCGAAAGATGTTTTTGTAAATAAGACCCCTTGAAGTTTGAAATTATAAAATTATTGATTAAAATCAACCATAGTTGTTTCAACCATTCGCATTACATATAGAAAATTAAGATAACGAAGTATAATATTAAAATAAAAATTAAGAATAACAATTAAGCTTAACTTTAACTCTATGTTACACAACAGATGAAACATGTTCGAACGGTTTTTCAAAATGTTCTTATCTTCTCTTCTTTCTATATGCTTCCACCATCCCCTTTAATGAACAACTCTAAAGGATTTGCACTCTGAGCTATCAAGGACGGGAAACTGGGACGGCCGTTTCTGCCTTTTTAGGTATCCTCAGCCAGTTTTACCCTCCATGTTTTTGTTTTGTTTAAGTTAAAAATTTCCCGTTCAACTTTATTTCTATTGATATTCTTGTTTTTTGGATTTATTTCTTTGCCCACATTAAATCCCTTTCGTGTCAGGACAAGGGTTTAGATTAATTTTTTTATTGCTTATTTTTTATTGTTGTGTTTTTTTTTTTTGGGGGGGGGGGGTTGAGGTACCACTTGCGGTTGCGGAGGTGGGATCCTTAACTGTTGCATTCATTCTGGGCATGCCACATGGAGGGTAAAACTGGCTGAGGACGCTTAAAAAGGCAAAAACGGTCGTCCCAGTTTTCCGTCCATGATAGCTCAGAGTATAAATCCTTTTGAATTGTGCATTTTTAAGTGAAAAATATGCATATTAAACTTATTTCTATTGAAACCTGTTTTTTACTTAGGCTTTTCTATTCGCTTATTTTTTATATCCAATAACCGGTTAATCTAAAACCGTTTTTAAAAAAAAAAAAACACCCCCCAAAATACATTGACATGTTCAGCTCCTAATGTTTACAAACTGCCATCCAAAATTTCGAATTTTTTTCCTGCAATTGATTAGCTAATGGAGTCACGTGATTATTTCCTTGCTCTTTAGTACTGGCTACTGTCGGCGGTGCGCTGTTAACGCGGGAGGGGGGACCGAAAATCGTACTGTAGTGTCCTCTCTTCACGTGTATCTCTTGGCGATGGAAACCCAAGAATTGAAAACAGAATGGTTGCTGGTTTTCATCTAGAGATATACTGCTTATTCTGCCTGTGACGTAGTAATCACGAACTATTGACATTTAAAGCTAATCTTTAATAACACATGGTTGAGAGGAAACTGGAAACAAGTTGTGTTTGATCAGTGATTAAGAATGATTCAACTTGATTTGCACTCATCAGTTAAAGCTTTTCGGATTTGAGAAGTAAATAAAATCCTAGTACAAAATGACCGATCAACTACTGTCAGGAATCCTTTCAAACATTGGGATTAAAGAAGAAATAAAAATTATTGAAAGCATCATATTCAAAATAAAATTTGCATTGACTCAGAATAAAGAAGGAAATGAGTTACTTGATTATTTGAGAACTTTATTAGGAATTCTCAGATATCACAATGACCATAATGTGTTCAGTGAAATGTCAGAAGTGGAATTAATGAACGATTTCAAAGATGTATTGCAAAATATTTTTGAAAGTGTTAGTTTGCCTGTTCTTTTGAAAATTGACAATCAGAATATACAAAATGAGAGAGAGCTTCTTCATGTCAGTTGTGACCTTATTATTCTTTGTATTAAATTAAATCCTTCAGAATCATTAAAACTGACAGAATCATGCATATATTTGTATAAGCATTCTTTATGTGCTTTCTACAATGATTTGAAACATGGTTTTGGTCAGACAATCAAAGCAGATCAAGTGATAGATCCTCAGTGCGCTATTGAATTATTATATCATATCTTAAGCAATATTACTGATTTGAATCTCAAAAAAAACAGTGTAATCCAGTTTTGTGATTCTGTTATTCCAATTACCTTCAGTGTTTTATCTTACTGCAAAGAATCATTAGGATACCATATACTAACATTTATTCTACCCAAATTGTTTGATAATGCAAATATCAATAAAGATCAAGGATTAAATTTATTACTGTCTGCTGGGAAGAAGTGTTTTTGTATCTCGGACTCAGTTGTCAAAGAAATCAATTCAATTGGATACCTTATATTATGTAGTGCAATGGAATATTCTATACCAGATAAAAATGCTAATAATATGGAATATTTTATATGTTTTGCTAAACAAGATATCATTTGGCAGATTGTTCAGTTGGGTCTAGTTCATTCAAATCCATTGAATCGTAAAAGATCCATTTACATTCTCATGAAAGTTATAGAAAATATTAAAAGTGTAAATAAGCAGAATGCCAAGCATTTAGACAGTGAGAACTGGAGCCCACTGTTCTATTGGAAAGCAGATCAGAATACATTACTTTCCAAATTGTGGTCTGATTTTATCTTAATTATGGATACTTTGGAAGAGAAGCAGGTAATTATTACTTCAATAAATAAGTAAAAAGCATCATTTCTAGATGGCATTGTATTGAAATGAATGTTATATTTAGTTAAAAATTAAAGTCTTCAAAATTCTTAAAGTATTTATCGTCTCTTATTTTACAATGCTTCGAGAAGGTGCAATATGCACCAAACAATATTTTTCAAGAAATAATTTTGTGAATCTAGGTAGTAAGCATTACAACACATACATCCATAGATATCTTCATTTCTTTTGAAGATAGAATAAGGGTCTCTCTTTGTCCAGTAAACAAATTTAGCTCTGCTTCAGTGTCCCAAGAAGTTATGGAATACTGGAAAGTTTCAGATTTTCAAAAGTTTGGGTTCTGAGAAAATAATTGGCCATAAGTACTTTTAATGAGGTTATACAGCAACTTTTTTTTAATATAATATTTCGTAATACGCATGATAAAATGACATTACTGAAGGAAACAAATATAAACACATTTTTAAATGTTTTCAAAGTTTAGTTTTTTTATTATGTTTGAAAAAACTTTTTTTCTTTTTGCCTTTTGTGTAAACAGAACCTATAATGATTGTATGCAAAAATGAAGGTATTTGTGATAAAATATTGAAACAAAAAAATATAAACCCAATTTCAAAACACTCAAATATTTCCTGGTTCCTAAAACTTGAATGTTAACCAAAACTTTAGCAGCTTTTGTGTAGATATTTAGGTTTTAGCACTATTTTTTTTTTTCTGTGAAGAAATAGGTGAAAAAGGTAAGAAGGTACTTGATGGGGACTTTGGTTTGATGGGTTTTGTAAATAGAAAACAGAACTCACACCCAACTTCATTGTTGCCGAATTACTCATACATCACAATAGGACAATCCTTCTTATTCTTTCTAAAACTTATATATAATCTAAATGTTGTAATGTACCATCTTAAGGTTTTGGAATGAACATTACTTTCAGTTATAGGTTAAGATAAGGTCGAATATATCTCTCTTTTAGTTATCTGTTCAAAAATTATCAAAGTAGACTAAAAATAATGACGTTTTAAAATAAGCAGAGTTTAATTTTTGGCGAAGTGAAATAAAAAATTAAATTTTTTAGTAATTAAAATCAATTATCATTACAGTACCACTCTAATCCGACACCTTTGGGACTGGGGATATGGTCGGAAAGCAAAAAAGGTCGGATTATCAGAAAATACAGAAAAATACGGATTTATAGTAAAATATATGGATTTACTGCATTGTCAAGCAGTTCAAGTTTAGGCTTTTTCAATGTTTTGCGATTCTTAAGAGCATTTTCACCATCTACCGTTACTGTATATGCAAGTAAACAACACAATGGCGCAACGGGTGGTGAGTCACCGACGAGTCGGGGACAAGTTCGGCCGGCTCAAGCAGTCGGATCAACCGGAGTGGTGAACCAGCGGAGGGCGGACGAGAGGGGTTCTACTGTATATGTAAGCTTGAAAATAGATAAATATTTACTAAATTAAAGAGAAAATTTAGTTCAAATTGTGGTAAATTTAATTAAGAGAAATTTAATAACTATACATCCATATAGGCCTACCATTACATGTTCTAGTATTGATAAAATCTTTAATAAATTAAATTACATAAAGCAATTGACTTCAAGTATAAAGTGGAGAATAGAATACTTCTAAAACTTTATAAAATTAATAGCATAATAATAACAATTTTTTTCAGCGCTAATACAAAAATTAAAAATAAGTCATTATGCTGACTGGAAAATTAATATATTTCCTTTAACTTTTCACTACCATTGGCATTTTAACTTTAGGAAAATGCTGTATTATTCTCATCATCAGAACATGGTCTCTTCAACTCCCTTCTTCTACACTTGATTTTTCAATTCAAAAAACAAAAAAAAATTGCCTTGCCTTGAGAAGAGCATTAAACATAAATATGAACTTAAAGAAAATTCGAGGCAACAAAACACTACAAAGCAATGTATAATAATAAGTTTGGATATGAACAATATTTATTAAATTAAAACAAGTGAATTATTTTTCAGAACTTAACAAAACACAAGCTTGATATTAATTTAAAATAACCCAAGCATAAATCTGGTTTTTATATTATTGTTTTAGCTAAATCAGCATGTAATTTAAAATTATTTACTAATAATAGATCAATAAAGTATCTAAATTTTCATAAGTTATTTTCAAAATTTCAATAAATAATAACAGAAAAGGTAACACATGTGTTAACATCACATTACAATGTCTCAAATATAATTCCTTCGCTGACAGACAAAAAGCTCACCACTACTGTTAACCTTTCCTTCCCACATCCACATGTTTATTTTGTTTTGAATTGTCCTTTACGTTAGTGCCGTTCCCTGATGATGTGATATGCTCAGGATTTTGAAACCATTCGATAGTTAATCTCGCTGCTTCTGCTTATAATCAAGTGTGCTTTACACATTTTTCTTTCCTTCTAAAGTACAACAGTTGGGGATTCTGGAAGTTTGTAAATTGAATGCACAAAACAGGCAGATTATTAGAAAGCCCTATTCTAAACAGTGGATCAATTCAAGACAAATAGGTAATTTTCACATTTAAATAGAGAGGAACTACAAGTTGTATCATTTTCATGGTAGAGCTCTGATACAAACTGAGCTGGAGCATCCTGGAAAAGGCCTTCTTTGGACAGGGGTTAGTGAGGCAACAGTCTTGGTGATGGATAGAAATAAATGAGGAATTGTACTAAAGGGGGACATTTACGTATTACGTAAGCACATTTTTAGTAATTTTAGGCACCCTCCCCCCTTGTAAGCAAAAATAGCAGATGCCGCCCTCCCCACTGTTGTGCTTATGTAAGATTTGTCAAATTATTAACAGTAAATACCTCTGAACAATCACTCTTGAATTAAAATGTAACAAATTAAATATAAAAGTACACATGGAATACTGAAGGAAAATATTTTCTCGCACAGAGCACTCTCTCGAGTGCATGTTTGTCTATCTTTACATAAGCATTACTCTGATCTCCTCCTCCCCATAGTTAGCAAAAATAAGCAAATCTTGAGCCTCCTCCCCCTTTAATGCTTGCATAATACTTGTACGTAAATGTTAAGTATTTTCAAAACTCAAGTTTGTTAGTTGTAAAAATTGTAAATAAAAAATTCTAACTGGGATATCAAACCCAGCTCCTCTAGCTTATAAATATGTGTGTTGAGTTACTGCTATTATAATGTATGTGTTAGAGTTTTGCTATGGAACTCCCAAATATAATAAAATTTATTTTCTTTACTACTTAAATTTCATTTTCCTATTAAGTTTTAACATTTTTACTGTTTCGTGTAATATTAGAAATTATTATTAATATGCAAATTCTGCTTTTGTATTATTACTGTTTCTATAAATCTGAATTTTTGATTTATTTTTAAAAAATATTTATAGGTGCATGTTATTAAACCTGTTTTACCCAAACTTGAAGCTTTGTTGGATTCCAGTATTAAAAGTAGCGGTGAGTTGCAGATTTTTATTTATTCAATAAAGCAAAATCAGGAAGATATTGAAAATACTGAAAAAAATAAATAAATAAAGGGGAAAAGAAATGATGATTAAATCAGATTTAATGGTGTTAAAAATTTAGAATCAAGTTTCAGTTCATTCATTCATATAGTGCTGTTTATTTTTATTTTTTTAAACTAATTTCCTTCCAAAAATGGTTGTCTTCTCTTGCATTGTCATTTGCAGATAAATCCTTTAGTCGTTTGTCATCCTGAAAGGAGCAAATGACTTAAAATCTTTCTCGGATCTTGTTGGTGTGCCTCTATTTATCAAGATAATGCTACATTTCTCTGTAAATGGTTATATTTGATATCTGTAACCATTTTCCCAGAATACTTCACATGGAAACCTAATGAATGGCTAGACCAAAAATGGGCACACATGAGGTCAACGAGAGCCACATTTTTAGATTTTCATATATATAAAGAGCCCCACCATAGTCACGTTCCATAGAATTAAATATACAATTCAAATTTAATTACATGTCTACACACAACTTAATTGCTGTATAAAGTATAAAAAATATATATATAAGGAAATAAAAAATGAGAAAAAAACACAAAATAATTAGTTTAAAATTTTTTTTTTTTTTTTTTTAAAAATTCTATATTTTTATCAAGAGATATTGGGAGACGCACTTAGCCCAACGAAGAGCCGCATTTGCCCACGTCTGGGCTACACTGAAGAATATAAAGATATTAAAGAAATTTGTCTTGATAATTAAGGCTTACATTTTTATTTACTTGAAAAACTCGTGCATTTGCTGAAGTCCACAGGAATTCGAGAGTGTCGGCAACAATGACAAAGAGAATTTTAAAAAAAGGGAAAACAGAGTCTCTCATATTAAACTACTGTAGGATAATAATTTGTTACTTTTTACTGTGAAAGAACTTTGGGCTTTATAAAGGAATCTATTCATAGATGTGACTAATACTGATGTGCATCAAATTGATTTAAAAAAAATTGAAGTAAATTAATGGAAAGTGTAATCTCTCTTAAGATTCTACATAATTTATTGTAAAAACCTATGTTGATATCAAATCATTCTTTGTCCCTGTTCAATAAAGCATTGTCATTTTTTGGAAATTTAGTCTCATCTCATAACTGGTGATGAATGAGGCTTATGTTTAAATTTTTGTTCCTGCACCAGATGCAGTTCACGGAATATTGAAACGATTTTCATTTCAGTTGAAGAAATTAAACTTTTGAATATCTTGGCATTGCTACGGTACATTAGCAATCACCATCATCATCTTTTTACCATTTTTTCACAATCATTAGCATTTCTCACAATCACTAAAAAGCTATTAAATCATGATATAACATTTCAGAAAAGATGATTGATTGATGATGGCATAAACATTCCTTCAGCTTTTGTGGCAAATGTTTTGTAAAATTTGCTTGATACAAATATTTAAATGAATTATTAGCAAATTTGTGTAAAATCAGTTTTATTAAAATCAAAATTAATCTCAATTTAATTTCATATAGTTGCAAAATTATTTGAAATAGTCTATAGCATGTCCAAAGATGGATAAATTTGAAGATGTATAAAGTCCGGAGATTGACTTTGATTGAGGTCCTTTTAATTTCATCTTGCTTTCATCAGACAATTGAAAGACAAAAAAGCCACTATTCCTCTTTAATTACCTAATACAAACTTTTACGGTTTTAATTGAAATAAGTAATATATGTGTTACTTCAAATAATGGGTCAGTTATCCTCAATTTTAGGACTCCGGTCATTATTCTTCATCTTTAAAGACTTCATGAATATATTGTTTAATTATGAATATGTTGTTTCATCATCAGGATTATAACCAATGCAAATGTGATCCATCATTGGCATTCCATTGAAAAGACATCATCCAGACATAATTTTTTGTTTCAAATTTACAATATTAACATCACGACCAAAGTATTTCTTAGTAAAAGAAGAGCTTAACAAGAAGAATTTAATATTCTTCACCCTTTTTTCCATGGGCCCCGTAGCCAAGTGGTCAGGGAGCTCGGCTGCGGGTTGGAGGTGGCAGGTTCGATTCCCGGCCTCGGTGGAGGGCTGGATTTTTCCACGCTCCTTTCATCTCCAAATGGGTCCTAGGGTCTACCCAGCACTCTGTAAAATGGGTACCGGGTTTCTTTCCCGGGAGTTAAAGGCGGGCGGGCGTCAGGCTGACAATCTGACCTCAACTTTGTCCCGTTGGTCCTAAACGCTAGGAGCCTGATCTCTTGTGACCCCCAAAAGACTGTGTAGGCTTATCGTGGGGCACTTTAACTTTAACTAACCCTTTTTTCCAGTTATCTGGTTAGAAGGATAAACGATAATTCACAATGGCAGGCAGGGAAAGTGGTATGTTCCGAAAAGCAACGTATGTCTGTCGTTAAGTTTATTTATGAGTTGAAGGGCAACATCTCTTCAGCAAGATGTTTATTTAATAAGGAATATGATTTTTATCCAGAAACAATGACTGCAGTCAAGAAGAAATTTGAAGACACTGGTTCTATTTGCAACAAAACATGCTGTGAAAGGGTCACACACACACCACAATCACTGAAGAGAGCCAAAACATCATCATCGAAGTGCTGGTGAAAATTGACCAGTCATTTGATTATAACTACTATATGGAAAATTGACCATGTATATTTTATGCTTATAAAAATTTTGTAGCTTATAATAAAAGTTGTTTCTTTTTTTCTGAAATAGGTGATGTTGTCCATCTTCATATATCATGGATAAGTGTTCTACTTCATCGTACATTTCTTCATGAGAGTAAATTTATAAATCGATGGGGAATTCATCGTTTTTTAAACATGGATCTCTCCAAAGAGCATCTGGTAAATCAGCAAATGGATAAGGTATTGTCTAAATTAAAAAAAATAACTTAAAATTATCTAGTATATATTTTAATTGATAACAGTAATTTTATTTGCTACTTTCAAATTGAAAAATTACATAGTTGGTTTTTTTTTACTGCGTAGTATATTTACATATTTGCTGTTCAAAGATGTTCAGTAATGTAATTTTTTAGTAAATTCCATCTTAGAGATGCTGTTTCCAGTTCCATACAGTCATATAATCATTGTGCAGCTCCATGGTTTCTTATGCTGTGATTTCTTTTCATTTCTGCCAAATACTGAAGCATCTTGTTCTACTTGTTGTTATAATTCACAATCTCTTTAAGTAAGTTAAAGTATCCTACTACAGACCTTTGGGGTTGGGGTACGTATGACTCCCTATGTTTCCTGACAAAGGGACTAAATTGAGGTTGGATGGTCAGCCTTATGTCAACCCTTCTTTAACCCTCAGAAAAGGAGCCTGATACCAATTCTTCGAAGGGCTGGGTAGAATCTAGGACCTATCTGAAGAGAATTCAGTGTGGAAAATCCCTGATCTCAGCTGAGGATTGAACCTGGCTCATCCAGGCCTCAGTAATCACCTTTACCACTTGGCTACTGGGGTAGGCTGAACATAATTCCTTGAGACAAAAATCTGATTGGGTAGTTAGGGAAGGGAATGAAGAGTAGGATATTTAAAAAAAAAAAATGTTTTATTACATAAAAATGTTGAACTTTAATAATTTTTCACAGAACTTACAGAGAAACTGATGTAGAGAGGAACTGCATTAAATCATGCTCATACCATAAGTACTTTTCAGACCAACTTACTTTATGCAGCAAATTTCAGTCTTTCAATACCTTGTTTTCAGTATAGCTTAATAAGTTTGAATTCTTAATGAATGTGCACCTTTGTCTCTTTGACATTTTAAATTGAGGCTTAAAAATTTGAAAATGTAAAAGAAAAAAAGAGTATGTAGCATGCGTACGCTGCAATCAACAAGCTCGCAGAACAAAATCTATTGGTACAGAACGGATGTTGAATCTGAGGCATGCAACTGTTGTTGATCGACATGCCTGTACTGATAGTTACATGAATGACTGGTACCTACAACAGCAGCCATTGATGCAAACTTGATTATCGGTTATGATTGACCAGTATTTAAGCATATTTTAATGTTTTTATATAAAAAAAGGACAAAATGGCATTTTTACTAAAACAATAAGATGGCCAGAATAAAAGCAGTACTGTCCCGTTGAAAACTGAATATAAGGTCAGTCTACTATTGGGTCCACATTCAGAATCTCAATAGAATCATTATTTTTCTACAAGAAAAATTCATCATTTATTTATCTTCTAACAGAAGACCAACAAAGTAGGCTTAATTGGTTAAAGTCACAAATGGAGTCTAGTTTATTGTTTGCTGTGATATAGAGATGATGACAGGAGCTGAAGGAAATGAACTAGTAGAGATAATAAGCAGCATCCTCGTCTATAAGTTTTAGGAGAAATAGATGGAACTAATGAGTTTGACAAGAGCACTTGTTTTAGAGAAAACATGATTAACTATGGCTTGCTTAAGTTGGCTTATGAAGTTTCATGATTGAATTAACAAATATACTCTGTTATTTAAATACTAGGGACACATTAGGTTTCCTATCAAACTGGAGAAATGCTCACAATGTACATATTTAGAAGACTCATAGAAATAGCATTTTTTTTTTAAAAAAAAATCTTAATTGTCGCAATTTAAAGCAACTATCGAACATTGAATATAAAATCTTACATGAATGTTTCTCATAAACTAAAAATTAAGGTATTGCTTTCAGTGATGTTTCCTCAGCAGTATCATTGATTTACCGGTAACTAGTAGAGTAATTTTCTTTGTTTACAGCCACTGACTTCCTGATCTCTATTTGTCTGCCAAATATAATCAAAATTAAATTTTCTTTAGGAGAAGTTTGACAATCTCAGTTCCATCGAAATCGGATAGACATCATTCCTGAGCCACACAAGCAATTTCCACTCACTTCCAATCTTTTATCTGATTGCCGAATAGCATCAAGAGTCAAGTATTGAGAAGATCATTTCTGGGCAACACTACACCATTGTCTGTTTATATCCACTTTTCTTTCATCTCCATTTATCTGTCAAATATTATGATAGATTCAATGAGTTTTTATGAGAATATGTGTGTGTGACAATTATCTCTTTTTTTTTAGTTGGCTCTAAGAAAAAGTGATTGTTACACTTTTGAATGTCATAACATTTTGCTGGCACATGAATTTTTTATTGTTTATTTTTGCTTTTGAGGCACCACTGCGATTCTGACGATTATTCTGTTAGTCTCCTGTTAGTACTGAAACCTTCATTGTTTACTGGTGACTGCTCTTGGCTGATGATTGCCAAAGATCATGAAACAGCTGTACTAGGATGTCACTTGGTAAACAGTTTGATCTCATCCAGTATTGTTTAGATTTCAGTAATGTTTGACGTGTAGGTGGAGGTCAGAGAGAGACAGTCGTTTCAAACAAAGAAAAGCTGAAATCACTTCTGCCATAAGTACAGCTTTCTGTCTCATCATTTATTTTGATATCGATACATTAAATTAACCCCATTCACTTTTATAATATCTCAGCATTTTTTATTAATTTCTCGATCTTAACCTGGTTTCTTCAGTGTTTATTTCATGTAAACATTATTACTATTTTTTTTTTTTTTTGAAATTACAGTATTTTTGTGCTTTTATGTATGCATATTTAACTCCCTTGTTGTATTTACTATCCTATTTGTTGAGGAATTGCCATATTATTTAAACATGAAATGATGAAAAGACCCTTTTAAGCTGTGGCTCATTTGCATCAACTGATGGACAGCACCACTCATTTGCATATGACACCCTATTCCTCATTATTTCTTCAGTCAAATATCCAAATTTTCAACTCAATTTTACCACATAATCACAATTTTTTAAAATTTTTCTTAATTAATGGAAACCAATGTATTTTTTTTTAAATCAAGCATTATATTCTTTATATTTAATCAGTCAGTTCCTCATATTACTGAAACTTTTATCATTATAGTTCTATTCAATGTTGTTATTATTGTTATTTCCTCTAGTTTATTATCTATATTCTGCTACCTGTGTTGAATGATGCATCTTTGTATTTGAGGTAAGTTTTTTTTTTGAAATAGTCAAGCTGAGGGGTGCACAATTTTTGGAAGTCTGAGGACCAATATTTTTTAAGTTCTGATGGAGGGCTGCAGCTTCCCATCCTCCAACCCCCCCCCCTCAACCTTTAGACTAATTAATGATTTTATAATGTCATTTGTAATAATAATAATAATAATTAACACATGAATTTACTCATTTTTATCTTACTAATTCATGATTTGATAGCACCATTTATAATAATAATTAACCCTTCAAGCTGGTAAGACGTGTACATGTTTGTTCTGAGGTATCTGTCTCACAGCCGGTTTGATGTATAGGGGTACATTCTCTGCAGGGGTAGATAATTGGCGGCTTCCCGCTGTTAATTTTCAACTTCATTCTGTAATATTCCACTGACCAAGAGACAATGAAATGAACTTGCAATTCAGCGACGGAATTTAAATTTCCGCACTGTAGTTTAGCCATTAACAAATTTTCTTTTAGCTTCTTTCTTTTCTCAATAATAAAAAGTACCGGGGGAAAGACATATGCAGAAAAGAAACTCGCCGCCTTGAAGGGTTAATAATAAGTGTAATGTACATAATTAATGCACTAGTTGTGTTTCATGCTAACATTCCAATAGTAAAGTCTGACAACAGTTGCTATTGCAAGTAATGACATTTTTCAATGTATCTGTTGACAGCAATGTAAAAGCTCAAATCTAATTTTAAGTTTGACACTACTGGTCCGCAGCAAATATACTAGTGGGCCACGGGTTGTGCACTGCTGGTCAAGCTGATCAAATATTTGTATATCATTTAAATATAACTGAAATTTAAATAAAATTTATCTTTCTATAATTATCTATCTATCTTTAAATCATAAAACTCTATCTTTTCTTTCATAATTATTTTTGAAAAAATTTAAAAAAGATGTTCTAGTTATTTTAACCAGAAGAAGCATTTAGAAGAAGATGTTCCTAATAATTAGGAATACTGATTATCTAAGTTTTAAGATCTTTTTAAATCATCTGCTGATATTTATTAAATTTGAAAATATTAGCTATTTTAATAAAGCTAACATGATATTTGTTTTTCTAGAACTGAAGACGATAAATCTCAGTGTCCTGCAATAGCTTTATGCTTAAATTCATTTCTAAGCAAATGTTTTCATCTGATGCCATTTGAAAATTCAGGTAAGTGGTTGGCAGTGCTTCTAAATTCCATTCACTGGTCATAACAGTATGACTAATACTTCAACAGAGTTGCTTTCCGTTGTGGTCCTTAAGAAATTCAAAGGATAGGTCTAAACATAAAACATCAAATTTCTCATTTTGGAGTTTAATGCAATTATTACATCTGATTAGATTATGGTGTTTATAAACTCTACCAAAATACAGTTTCCTCGGTAATTCGAAGTTTAGGCCACTGATTTACATGTAAGTAAATATAAATAAAAGTTTTTGTCTCACATTTTGGTGCTTGTAAGCCTTCATATGTGTCAGTTTCTATTATAATCCAAAACACTTAATACTCTTAAGAAACTCAGGGAATTATGCACTGACAGATTAGTTAGAGCATCTAGATCTGCTTAGATTTTCATGTTTCATGATTTTTATGTATAGAATTCTGTAGAAAAAGGCCCGCCCATTGCACCCTTTTTTATTTAACCAAAAACTTAGTGAGTCCCCACAAAGCCCAATCCCTACTTCCACATCAAGGGAGTCTGTAAATCTAAAAAGTGAACCATTACTTTTTCATTGTGCATCACCCTGATGAGCAACCATTCTCATCAGGGTGATGCACAATGAGAACTTGTGGGTCCAGAACCGTTATGGTAGGTGTGGAGGCCTGATGAGAATTACAAAATTTTAGGTTAAGAGAGGCTCTCGAAAAGCCATTGCAGGGCTAATCACTTGCTTGGTAGATTTCTAAAGGATCAAGAGTATGTTAGAGATTGATACTGAAATGATTTTACATATGTCTATGAAGAAGGAACATGGACTCTTTCTCTAACAGAAAAAGAAGCGGAGATTGTGGAAGATATGGAGAAATATAAAATCCCATAGTAGGAAATAGTGAAACAAAAAGGAAAGAAAATGAAGACCTTCAGCTTGATAAATGATATAGAGAAGGTGATAATTATGGGGGGATTGAAATTCAAAAATCAGAAAAGTTAAAACTTCAAGATTTGGATGCATGAAGAAACATGGAGCATAAGAAGTTCAAAATGATAATGGAAGAAGATTGGTAAAATTCTATACCTATAATGAAATATTAATTGGAAATACTTTTTTCCCACATAAAAATATATATAAAAAAATAACATTTGAGGCTGTACTGAGTGGAGTCAAAAGCGCAGTACATTATTTTACATATACACAAGCAGTTATATGTGTAGTTTTGATGTTAGAACCTTCAGAAGTGTGGAAATTAGTACAGAAATAGGTTGTTATGAAAATATGATTTAGAACACCAAGAAAAGCTAAAATAAAAAAGTATATGAAGTTAAAAATAGAACAATTGAAAAACCCAGAGATAAAAAAGGATGAATGTAAAACAAAGTTTGAGAAGAGATTTACACAAGAAAATGAACAAGATTTTGAACATCTAGAAGATAACTGGAACATTTTCTCAAAGATATAATAGTTAATATAACAGAAGAAATCTGTGTTAAGAAAACAACTCGAAGGCTAAATTACGAAGTGTGGAATGAAGATGTTAAAAGAAAGATGAAAAGAAAAATGCGTGAAACAAATTCTTCCAAACAAAGAAAAGAGATGATTGGCAGGCTTATGTGAAAGCAAGAAACGAAGCCAAATATAACACACACAGCAAAGAACAAACATGGGAAGATTTTGGAAAGAAGTTCAGAATCAATAAATCAAATGAAAGAAAATTATGAACAATAATTAAAGGATTAAGAGAAAAGGGGAAAGGATATAAAAAATACACAAAATAAAATAATAAAAAAAAAAATTATCACAGAGCCAACTAATATGCTAACTACTTGGAGAGAGTATTATGAAAATATTTTTAATGAACAAATTGATGAGGATGAAGCAGAAGGAGTAATAAATGATAGATGCAATATTGTGAAAGAAAGAAATGAAAAAGAATGAAATAACTGATATTGAAATTGAAATAGCCATTGACAGAATGAAACTAGGGAAAGTAACAGGATCAGATGATGTACCACCTGAATGATAAAGTACGGTGGAAAAAATGGTTGAGGAAGATCTTCCAGTAAGCTTGAACAGTTGGAATGAAGAGAAGATTCCAAACGACTGAGAACAAAATATTATAATACACCATCTACAAGAACGGCAGTAGCATAAAATGTGAGAACTATAGAACTATATGCTTATCTTTGGTAGTTTTCAAATTGTACATAAGAATATTAAAACGAAGACTTAAAAATGAAGTTAAAGGAAAACTAGAAGAAGAACAAGCTACATTTCTGATATCTCATCAGACAGAGGACGTCATATGCACACTGAGAACAACAATCAATAAGATCAACAGCAGAGGAAAAGATATCTATCTAGCATTTTTAGTCATCAAAGCCACATTTGATACAGTTCCAAAGAATGAAATATGGAAATCATTAAATAAACTGGATGTTAAAACAAAATTAATAAAAGTTAATCAATAGTACATTCAAGAATGTATAAGGAACTGTTAAGATTAAATGGGAAAAAAAAGAGTGAAGTTCTTAGAAACGAAAAAAGGTACGAAACAAGATGATAGTTTTAGCCTAATATTATTTATTATCTCTATGGATCAGGTAATCAAATATTGTAAAAAGAAGTATAAAGTGGGAAATTGGAAACTTAGACCAGTGTTGTACAATCACTGGGTGTTTGCTGTTGACAACATATTAATAAATAGTAATTATAAGGATCTTCAAAATGCAGTAAATGAATAAGCAAAAGCACTGAAAGAAAGAGGCATGCATACAAATGCTAAGAAAAGCAAAGCCATGAAAGTTGGAGGAGATAAAGAAGAAATTAATGTCGGATGGAAACAAAATAAATTGGAACAAGTAGAAAGTTTCAAATACTTAGGCACAGTATTTAATGAAAATGGAAAACTAGAAGAAGAAATAAACAATTGTATTAGAAAAGCAAATCAGGTTGAATATCAATTGAATAATATGATAGTAGGGGAAAAGTAACTTAGTAATAAAACAACAATTTAAACCCATAAAACAATTTACCTCCCAATATTCTCATATTGCCCAGAGACTTGAAACATGCTAAATAGATATGTGAGTAGAATAAAAGCTTTTGAAATGAAGTATTTAAGGAAGATAATAGGAAAAATGAAAAAAGGATTAGAAATATTACAATCAGGGAAGAATTGAAGTAGATACCAATCACTGAAATAATTGAAAGGAAAGAATTGGACTGATACAGATATGTAGTTAAAATGGAAGACGAGTGAATAGGAAAACAAGTATTCAAAGCTAAATCAAAGGAAAAAGAAAAAAAGAAGAAGAAGATTAAGAATAGAAATAGAACAAATATATTGATAATGTTATGAGAAGGAAAAGAAATTAGAGAAGTAGAAAAATGTCTTTAGATAGACATAGTTACTGAAAATAGATTAAGAGCCCGACACTCAAGCAGAAAGGGAGAAGAAAAAGAAGAAAAACTTAGTGACGTACAATAAATTTTACATTTAATAATTAAGTAGATGAGAGGATTTGAGTGAATTTGGATATGTGTGTGCAAATATTAAGGTATACTTGTTGAATTACTAAAGCATTTTTTGTCGGAAACTTCTGGACATTGTAAGTTTATACAGGGTGAGGCAAAAATTAGCTAACATATAGGGAATGAATCCAGATCATCTTAATGTCTGGGGAGAGAAGTTCATGTAACATTGGTTACATGATTTACAATCAAATCATTGGTTACAATGATTTGAATCAATGACATCAATTAAAATAGAGACCCTGTGTCACATATGGTAATTGCACAATTGCTGCAAAAGTTCTGAAAGACAGGATCAGTCAACCATAAGCCAGTATTTGGACGCCCCAGAATTACCATCGACGAAGAAATAGCCCCAGCAGTGCTTCATTTGCAAAGTCCCCAAATCATAATACATGCCAATTGTGGTATCAATCAACAATCAATTGTCTGATCTGAATTAATTTGCAATGTCAAATGAATTTCTCTCCACGGACAACAAGATGATTTAGATTTGTTCTTATGCATTAGAGGCGTTCTGATGTTGTTTTCTAACACCTGGAAGAGAAGAAATTGGTTAGATTCATCCCTGCATAACTTTTTAAAGGTTAAAGATATAGTTTGGTTCTGAAGGAGGAGTGGGACATGATACTATATAGATCCTATGAGAAAATATTTCATCCCGAAGTGGGAAAATCCCTCATAAAGAAGGATCTATATAGTTTTTAAAGATAGGTTAAAAAAAAAAAATTCACCATTGCATTTCTCTTGAAATTCTAGCCTAATTTGATGTATTGCATGAGTCCATTCCCATTTAAAATTTTTGAGTTTAATCCAAGATGATGACCTTTCAGTTGACACACACCAATATGGTTCCCTCTATACCTAACATGCTTCTGTCATGAACAGTTTCACCCTGAACAAATCCTTTCCATTTTATAGGGGGTGTTAAGCTATTTTTGCTCACCCTGAGGAAGGTCCTCCAGTGGTTGTATTTTTATTGTTACGTTTGGTTTTTATGCTATAATGATGATGAATTGAGCATTGTTAAAATTATTACAATTTACAAGTAATAAAAAGTAAGTGTTAATAGCTATTCTTGTTGTCATTCTTATGAAGGAATATTTCCTCAGAAGAATGGAGGCTGCCTTAACAGCAAAGGTCAGGGTGGGGCAGAACCAGAATGTTTTCAATGACCATTCTGAGTTCTGGAATAAGAGTATACTTTTCACCAGATAGCATGTATATGACATATTAATTTCACATTGTTCTCAAGGATTTAGTATGGGTTTTTTAATATTATTTTCGTTTTCATTTTATTTTTAGTACATTTAACAATTATCTTATTTTTCAGTGAATTTCTTCAGATGTTTTCTACAACAAATGAAGCTGCACAGTTGGAGTTCTGTTTCTTTATTTTATGTATCTCAGGGATTGTCCAAATTACCCAAGGCTAATATTTGGAATAATGATTCTCTTGCTAGTTTAAGGTAAAAGCTTTCATTTAATTTACACAGATTTGTTTTAAATCAAAAGTTGATGAAATGTCAGTCCTATTTTTAAAAACCACTTTTATATAAATGAAGTAAAAATATATACTATTTAGAATTTTAAAATTCATCGTACAACTTAACATTTCATGATCATACATGAATAAATATAATTGGTTATTTAAATACTTTACTTCACTCCAAAACAAATATATATACACCAGAAATGACCAATATTTCGTCTTTCCAATCGAAAGACTTTTTCTAGGTCTCGATATAATGAAACTAAAACATATTAAAATAAATAACTAAGAGAGGAGAAAGAAAAGAATCTTTTTCTCTCTCTAACCAAATATGAAATATAACAAAGAGTTCTCACACTACATCGTGTCTTTGTTTCAAAATAATAAATAACATTAAACAAATAATTTACAATAAAACAATAGATCACTATTGGGAAAAACAGATCATTAATTAAATTTTAATATTTCACGTAACCTCTTATTGACTTTTAAGAATTTTCAAAAAAAAACCTAATGAAAGTTCATTAACTTTAAGTGATTTGTTTTTATTAAAACATTTGCAGTAATTTATAGTACAAGATTCCAATATACCTCTCATGTATCTGTCTTTGGTCTAAAAAATAACGTACTTTAACGGATCTGGGTTGTGGTTAAGACTTGAACAGTGATCTGCCCAATCTGAAACATTTCTGTAATTGTGCTCGTACGCTCTAACATGTTCTTTTAGTCTCTCTTGAAGAGTCCTTCCAGTCATTCCAATATAATCCCCTATATCGTTATCCTTACAGTCTCTACATCTCAATAGGTATACAACACCCATTTTATTTAACATTTTCTTTTCAACTAATCGTTTCTTAAATAAATTATTGTCTTTGTAAAAAACCAAATGAATATTATTATTCTTACATACATACCTCTTTAATGTTCCTGTTGATCTTCAAACCTATAGGTAACTTTACAGTTCTAAAATCTTTATCATTAGTGACATTTACATCTTTGATAATGTTTTTCTTTTGAAAAACTCTCTAATGGAGTTATTAACAAAAACTATAGGGTACTCATTTAAAGTAAGACGTTCCTTTAAATTTAAAATCTTGTTATGCCATTCTTTCTTATTTTCTGTGTATTGACAATCCTCCTTAGGTTGTTGTAAATTATTTCCTTTTTGGATGAAATTTTGTGGTTGGAATTAAAATTTAGAAGATGATTACTCTGATAAGGTTTAACATATTGCTCATAAGTAATTCCAAAATCTGCTTTCTTAATTAATAAATCAAGGAAAACTATCTTGTTGTTAAATTCCTTCTCAATTTTAAAATTAATATCTTTACGAAAACCATTAACATAATTAACGAATCTAGAGAATTGTCTCTCTGTACCCTCCCATATTATAAATATATCGTCTACATATCTTGCATACTGAAATTTAGATTCCTTCCATTTTATGTAATGTAATCATTTTCCATCCAATTCAAGAAAACATTGCACATAGTGCCTGAGATTGGGCTTCCCATCGGAAACCCCTTAACTTGTTCATACATATGATTTTCAAACTGAAAATATTTATTTTCTCAAATTAAGTTGAGTAACTTAATGAAAACTTATGAAATGTTCCTTATTAATCTTAAACTTATCTTCGATTGTGTTAGAAAATTTTGAACTGATGACATTCAATGCTTCCTCTACAGGAATGTTGGTATATATCGACTCTATATCCATATAGAGATTAGATTAGATTAGAAATATAGTTATTGAATTACTGTCTATTTATTTACTAACTTTAAACAATTTCTTTATCTTCAATAGAATTGGATGTTCAACTCATATTGTCTTTTGGTCCATTAGCAATTGAGAAGAATAGTCAGATCCTATACTAAAAAAAAATGCATACTTTACGATTTCTCTCTTTTTTGAAAGATTATTCTCTAGTTCTTACATACTAAAAGAAGAACAAAACAATTGAAGGCAGTTGCTTTTTACTACAATTAAATTATAGAAATGATGACATACAATACGAGAGATCATGTAACCAGTTTCCAGTCACAAACCAATCTCTCACCAATCTAGGAAATCTCGTATTCATGGTGCAGTTTTCTGTTAAGCCATCAATTATGGACTGTGACTGTCTAAATTGTTTCTTCCTTACTTTATAACCATAGTTATCATAAAGAAAACAAAGCTTTGAAGTGTTCTATATTATTTTCTGAATTTTTTTCAGTTTCCAATTAGCAAAGTTCCCTTTGTTTGACTTGAGTTGTCTTCTGCTCTACTGACAGTTATGAAGATCCCTTAGGTGCTTTCATGACGATTTTTTCAGATATTTTTCATTGAGAGAGTTTACTGATACAAGTATAAGTTTTGTTTTTTGCTCATTGTCATCAATGCTAACCTTTATTTGCTGTCCCAATTTCAGATTACTGGAATGTAGAGCATTTTCAGGGCTTCTTGGATAAGAAACCATCATTCCAGTTCCTCTACCCTCATTGATTTTTTTCCAATAATAAACAGAAGCACTTCACATAGTTTTCAGTTTGCTATAACTTAATTGTCCTATAGGAACATTACTATCCACATTGGCCAATAATATAATGATGACTGGGTTTTATGACTTTTTTAATATAACCACATGATATCAAAGTTCTCTCCACAAACATAAGAACTGTTTTCAAGTCATACCCAATGGCTCCCTAGACCTTTACAATGAACATCTAAACGTGCCTTACCCTTAAATAATCTGCTGTTCTGTTTCTAGAAAATGTCTTTTGACCATCATTCTCCATCACTCTTACTGAGGTAAGGAGTGAGACTGCTAAATACACTGACAGAAATTTAAAATGCTACACTCAGAATGGGTTAATGTTAGGATATCACAATAAAAATTGTGAAACATAATGGGCAGACAAATAAATGATACACGGCCAACATCATAAGAGTGTCTTCTCCCACCATAGATGGCAATGAAAGTCTTATGCTTCTGTGTCAAGCAGTTGTAGGTTGTATGGAGCCATTTGTCAGTACATTCATTTATTGTTTAATATTCTTAAAACTGTGTGGTTATGCCTGAAAGACAGAATTGTGCAGGTATCAGAGTTTGAGCAGGGTCACATAGAGGGTCAGTGGGAAGCACATTGGCTTCAAACCATCAAATTGCAGTAAGGATTCGAAGGAAGTATGTCTAAAGTGCAATAATGTTGACAATTGTGGAAGAAGTAAGTTGTAAGCACACAGAGACCCAGTTCCGGTGACATGAAGACTGGCACAATTGCAGGTTGGCTATGACAGACTACTCACTCCTCATCATTGTCAGGCTCTCCTGCAGTTGTGTCAAGGACCTGCTGATTGGAAGGAAGTGGATGTCTGTGGATAAGTGATGACCAGTTACATGTCAAATGGAGACATGGAGAGAAGCAACATGCAGCATGTATATAGCTGAGATGCATGGGCCCCACTCCAGGTGTTCTGATATGAGTAGTTGTAGGCTTTTTATGATCATATCTGATAAGGGAAGGGACATTGACTGCTGCTTTGTATGCCTAGGACATCTTAACCAGTCTCATCACCTTTCTTGAGTTACTCCAGCAGGACAGTGCATGTGTACATGCAGCTCATATGATTCAGCATCCTTCATCTCTGTGGAACATGAACACCTGTTGGAGCATGTTTGGGACAGGATGGAACAACGTATCTTTCAAGTTCAGCCACCAAGCTATGAACCTCACTGATTTTCGCCTGCAAGTTGAAGAGGCATGGGTGACATTCCTTAAGAGGATATTCAATATCTTTAAGATCAAATGCATGCTAGAGTGCAGGCTTGCATTACAACATGAGATGAATATACCTGATATTAGTACAGGGTCAGTGTCACACATCGGATCCTCAGCACATGGCATACTATGTTCTATTTGTGATCCTACACATCACTCATGTACATGACTGTCCTTGCCCAATTTCAGCTTTCTGACATTACTCCTTGTGGATATTTTTCAATTTTTGTTAATATTTTATTGAATGTCATTCCACATAATAATGGATCCAAACAGGGCTTCTTTGAAGTTGTTAATATCAACAAGTAGGAGTAACAGGAAAACATTTAAGTAGGATCAGATTTAAAGCTCTGCTTCCAGGTTCGATTATGAACTGTATAAGAGATAATGATATACAACATTATTTGGACAGTAATAATGTATTTGCTTGCCAAAAAATATCCATTAGAGATATTGGTCTTCCCTCTAATCAGTACACTTTAAAGTTTCTGTTCCCAATGTTCAACTAGATATCTTCACTTTCTCACAGGATAAATCAATCATATGTTCAATCAGTAGTACTGAAACATGAATTTCTGCTTTTTCATGGCAATGATCTATCTTTTAATTATCTCTCAAAGCCTATAAAATGAACATACTGGAATAGTTTGCCTTCTTCTCATCATTAGTTTAAGGGAACAATAAATTTGCAGTTAATTTGCTAAACTGAAACTTTTACTTATTAATAATTAGTTTTGCAATTCTTAGATCTATTCACAAATAATATTTCAGTTCTTTTAATAATACAGTAATTTCATCATCCTTACCTTTCCTATCTTATTTAGTTATAGCAAAATTTGTCAGAGTTTAAACATATTTTATCTGAATAAATGGAAAGAAATGCAGCCAAATAAAAATTTGGGCTGAATAGAATATATATGATTTTCTATTAAGCCCAAACATATGTGATATTTATATACTGTAATTGGCAGAAGATAAACTTTGAAAGTTTATTTATTAAGAACCATTTTAATACATATTTTTGAACTTGAGGAAAATATAATTAATAATTATGATTCATTTTCATTTTACTGTTGTATGTAGAGAATTAATCAAAAATACCCTTCGCACTCAAGAAGTTTTAATTCGTGGAGCCATACAGTGTTATTTACTGAAGTCATTAATGCAGATCTTAGATTGGGTAAGTTTGTTTATTTTTTTCTGTATTAATGATATCAAAGTTTTAAACATTCTTATTTATTAAGAAAAAAAAAATAAGTATTTTTTTTTTATTCCTCAGCAACATTATATTCAGTATTTGGATAGTTAATTATGCAGCATTTATTTTGGAAACCAAAGAAAAAAGATTTTTCAGAAAGAAATTGACTCTTTCTATGAGATTGATTTTTTAATTCCGGGACACCCCTTAGACTATTTTATCAAGATGTGTAGCACCTCATGCCTTGACTTGAACAGGCTACTACTCGCATGAACTGTGTGCAAGCTTAACAACATGCAACATGCGTATTTAATTTCTCGTAAAATCAATAAAATCATTGTTGTAATTGTGTTCGTGCCATTAAAGTACCATGTTAGTTTTTGAGGTTCAGTCTTCAATCAAATTTTATCAACACTTGAATATATGGAGTGGATGTTTTGAGCAGAAGTAAGGTATTTGAATGACATAAGTGGTTTTCTGAGGATGGGGATCACTGCAGGACAAGGTGATATCAAGTAGATCTATTAACAGAAGTCCAGCTAAGGTTAAGTCTATGCAATATCAATCCAGAAAAATTTGTAGCAAACCTGTACAGAGCTGGCAAAAGTACATGAAATCTCGAGTTCAGTGAGCTTCGTGATTATCAATCAAGATCTTCAGATATCTGTCCAAACTTTGTGCCTCACTGCCTCATGGATGACCAGAAGACTTACAGGATGAACATTTGTGAACATCTGATTACTCAAGACAGACAACGGATAGATCCAACTGAACCAAATTGTAACTGGTGATGAAACTAGATGCTTCCTATACAATCCTCAGAAGAAGCAACAATCCAGGGTGGGACTGTTTCCTGATGAAAACCGACCAACAAAAGTATCTATGATCGAAGCAAAGGCAAGGTGATGCTGTCTGTTCTCTTTAACTGTCCATCAATGGCATTAGATATGTATCCATTCTGAGAGGTCTGTGTGAGGCCATAGATGTAAAAGACTATATCTCTTCAAAAACAACTCTTGCATTCTGCAGAACAACAACCTACCTGCTTACTTCTTATTTGCACTCATATTGTACCGTGCCCAAATGAGAACTATTGCTTTTTTCCCATTCTGCATCCTCTCCAGTTTTAGATCCCTGTGACTGTTATCTGTTTCCCAAGCTGAAGGCACCCTTAAAGGATGCAGAGTTAACAGTCATGCAGAGATTAATGAGGCAACAACAACAGCAGTGAGACAAATACTACAAAATGTCTTCTAGAAAAGTATTGAAATGTTGTACGACCATTGAATGAAGTGTGTACTGCATGGAGGAATTACTTTGAAGGACAATAACAACATTCTACATTTCCTCTAGTAGCTTTTGTTTTACAATGGTTGTCCTAGAATTAAAATAATCAACCTCGTATTAACAATATAACATGAAAAAATATCTATAGTAAGAAGTATAAATATTATAAAACCTTTACTTCTTCTTCTTTATTTAATAATTACAATATTTCAGTAGGATCTCGTGCCGACCTTCCTTAGGCATAATCTACTACAAATATGTTAAATTATGTCTGAGGAAGGTTGGCAAGAAATGCAACTGAAATATTATAATTTTAAGTAAAGAAGAAAAAGTAAAGGATTTATAATGTTCTGTATGTGTGAGTGATTTAGTATCAATATTGGTATTAAAGCCACCCTCATCAGGATATTAAAGGAAAATATTTCGTTTATCTCTGCAAGTTTTGCTTACTGCATTTATGTATCTTCCAATTTATGGGAGTCTCATAGATATCGTCTGACATGATTTGACAGCCTTTTAATCACTGCTTTATTCAAAATTCAAGATGTCATGTTCCTATTCCGATTCTTTCAGTGAAGGAGTTATACTTAAATTGAAGTACAGTAGAACCTCGATTATCCAAACTCTTTTAACCGGAACCTCATTTAACTGATGTCGGTTTCCTTAAGTTTTTTTTTTGGTAAAAAAACAATTTCTCCCCCCACCCTCCTCCTGTCGGAAATTCCATTCTATTGTCCCCCTTTGCCGGAAATTCCATTCGTCTCCAAGACCATCTGACTTCTGCCTTTCTATTCGCTACTTTCTGTCCGACTCAGAAGCGATGACTTTACCAAAATGTAGAACATTCATTTATGGCATAGAGCCCACTATGGAACAGAAGTTCCAAATTGTGACCAGAATTGAAGCAGGTGAAACTTCTAAAATAAGCAACTCTGATGCTTTTGAATGTTTTGCTAAAGGACCGATGTGGTTGGAGCAACAGACTGACTCTGATTCTACAGAACTTATGCTACTGAAACAACTTCAGGACAGAGTGGCTAAACGACGTCAGTCATGCTTACAGTAGAGCAAAATTCTGTTTAAGCCACTGTAAAGTATGTGTGGTATGTCATATAAAATTTACATTGCATTTCCTGACTTGTGTGACATCTATTGAACAAATTTATTGTTTGTAATTATAGTAATATAATTAAAAACATCACATTAGTTATTTTGTACATATGTCTGTTTAAAATCCATGTTAAAATTCTTGCGGTCTCCTGACTGCCATTTTTAAGTGCTCTCTTTTATCTGGAATTTTTGATTTACCGACAGAGGTCCAGTCCTGACCACTTCGGATAATCAAGGTTCTACTGCATTCCAAAGTTAAAAAAAAAAAAAAGGATTTTCAGCTAAGTTAATAAATCGAATTTGAATATCCATACGGAAGAAATTGAAACAGGTCAACTTAGGAAAGAGATACTTCATAAAGTTTGCTGGAATGGCTTAGTCACCATCTTTATATGTGGCATAAAAAGATGGTTGTGGTGGGCATCTTTTAATTAAGTTTATATTAATTACAAATAAGAAAAAATACATTCACAAAAAAAAAAAAAAAAAAAAAAAAAAACAGTAAAGAAAACTGTTATATTCCCAGTTTTGATCAAAATTGATTTAATAACATTTTTTTTATAATTGAAGAAATTTTTAAACTTTAAATTTTGAATAATCTTTTTACCATTTTTTTCTTTCCTATTTGCCACATTCTTTTATGTTATATATTGAAATAGTAAAAACAGCTTATGAATTTCAAATTATGATTTTATTTTTCATTAAATTAAGAATCTTTTTCAATCTCATAGGGAAACGTTGATTTTTCATCACTGTCTTTAACCTTATCTGCATTCAGGAGTGATGAATGTTTGCAAAGAGGCTCATCTCTCTGGTCTGATGTTGTAAAATGGTTGGCTGAAAATTTTTATTCCTTATTTTCTACTATGGATGAAGCTGTGGAGTTATTTAATCATCATATCAAGAATTTACTAGAATCTTCACAGATTTTGAATGATGGTAATATTTTTAAATAATTTACAAATAATGTTACAGTAAAACCTCGATAAGTCGTCACTCTGTTTAAGTCATCGTTTTCCTTTGGTCCCGACAAGGTCTCATACACAATAATGTAAAATAACCCTCCTTTACCCGTCACCAAATTTAATTCCTACTCCGGATAACTCGTCACCTCAGAAATGGCCAAAAGCATCTTTCTTCTCCATTTTGAACACCATCGTGTTGTCTTTTCAGCCCCGCCCCTTCACTTTAAGAAAGCCAAGGCTTTACGGGGAATTTTCGACCACGTCTGTCACTTCATTCCTTTCCTACCCTTTCGGGGGATTTGAGTTCTTGGAATCTCGCTGCTAATCATTCAAAGCACACTTCTCGGTGCGTCTCTGTAGATGTTTTTCTTGACCGCCTCCGAGTGTGACTTCATTTTATAGCGAGTAAGTCCCATTATAAGGGCTATTTTTTCTCTTGCAATTTCGTGGTTCGATTATGTTTTTAACAAGCCAGGGAAACGAAACCTACCTTGTTATCTTCTAAAGAAAAAAAAAGACTTAATTGCACTTTTTGAAAAATCAAATGTTTCGAAAATAGCTTTTGCCAAAGAACACCATATTCCCAGGACTACTTTAAACGATATTCTTTCATCGAAACAAGCAATTGAAGAAGCTGACTGCAAAGATAAAAGAAAGAGAAGGAGGAAATCGAAGTTTGACGAGATCGAGGAGGTTTTAGTTCGATGGCTAAAACATGCCAGATCGCAAAATGTGCCAATTTCTGCCGTGATTCTCAAAGAAAAAGCCATGGAAATTGCTAAGGAGTTGAAATTGCTAAGGAGAAGTAGATTTCAGCAGCAGCAATGGTTGGCTGGAACATTTCAAAGACAGACATTGGCTTTCTTTTAAAATGATTAAAATGTGGCAACTATAAAAAGTTTTTTTTTTTTTTTATTTTTATTTTCCACTCATTCATTTGCATGTATTGATTTCTGAAAATCTTGTTTTTCTCACCGAATCCTACAACAATTCATGAAAATATTGTATTTCAGTGGGTTTTTTTTTTTCAAAAATGTCCACTCCGCCTAAGTTGTCACTCCGCTTAAATCGTCAAAAATGTTTGGTCCCTTCAGTGACGACCTAACGAGGTTTTACTGTATAGCTTGCATTTAGATTTGAACTTATCTGTACCTGTTAAGTTTTCAGTTCATTTCAAGTGGTAAGTTGGTAAAGTTATGCACATAACAAAAGATTAAAAAGAATTTAACAAAAATTTTGGTGGAATAAATTAAAAAGAAATGAGAGACTTTTTTTTTTTTATCATATCTTCCTTTTTGAAGAAATTTCGAATTTTATTCTGAAGATAAGTAAAATAAAATGCCATATGAAATTGTTAATTTTGTGTAAATATATGAATTAAAGTAGGGGTGAACATACTTATATGGATAGTCTTGATCATAATAAATGAAATAAGAAAAAATAACATCGTCCCATATACATAAGCATGGAACAATAACTACATAAATATTAAAAAAATAAAAATTTTCTCTGGGTCAAAATAAAATTTTATTCGTACAGCAGTAAAATTTTTTATCAGACACGTACACACTGTTGCAAGAAAAATGATGTAGACTGAAGAATGTATTCTATTGCTATAAAACTTTGCACACACAATGAGTATGAAAGATAAAGAAATGATTACATTTTCATTGCAAAAGGACCTTTCATTACAGAGAAGTGGCAATATAATGGTCATATATTAATACATAGTAAATCCTGCTCTGGTGGCGATACAATCCAATATACCGGGTGGCCATAATTAAACAAGAGGTGGTTTGGAGTGCAATAGACAAAAAACTGTTGGGCCAAAAAGACCAAAATTGGTGTGTGTACTCTTCAGACCATGGGATTATGATTTCGCAGAACTGGTATCAAAAGATAAAGTTGAAACTGTTGCAACGTCCGTAGTGGAAGCGAATGCTGCACATGGATTTAGCAATTTTCGGGCAGTATCCAAGCAACTGGATATGTCATATTCAACTGTAAGGAAATGCATGTGCAACTTTACTTTACCCTTACAAGATTAGCCAAAATCAACAACTGGTTCAAGGGGAAGCGGAAATATGCCTGCATGTCTCTCATCTGTTCCTAGATAGTGGACGATGCATGGCTTTGGAACATTCTGTGGAGTGATAAGCACATTTTTATCTGAGCGGCACTGTCAGTACACTCAACTGTCAGATTTGGGCTACTGAAAACCCTCATGCCTTTGAGCAGATGCTGTTGCATCCACTGAATGTCACATTGTGGTGTGGCTTTACCGCCTCCTTCATAATTGATCCGTACTTTTTCGAAGAACTGCAACCAGCAGGACCAGTGACATTTTCTGTCATTGCAGTGCAAAATCAATAGATGCTGCAAAATTTTGTTATTCCAGAACTTCAAGGCATGGATGTCTTGACATGACTGTGTTCATGCTGGATGGAGTGCCCTCTCACATAGAATTGACAGTGCAGCATGTTCTACATCAGCATTTTACTGATGATCACATAATTAGTTGAGCATTCCCAATGACATGGTCCGCATGTTTGGCTGATCTCATGTCATGTGACTTTTGGTTGTGGGGTTACTTGAAAGCATTGGCTTACCAATGTTAATAGTTTGGCAACATTGAAGGACCGAATGCTGCTTCACGTGAGACAAATCTCTGGAGATTTGCTGTGGTCGCAGTAGAATCTACGATCCATAGAATGCAGATTTTAGACAATGTGCAAGGACATGTTGAACCGTATGTATAACTGACTTACAATAAAACCTGTTGTCAACTTTATGCTTTTGTTTTCTTTCCTAAGTCTGATTAGCTCACCATACAGCACCAGTTTCCACCCTGGTAGCGCCATTTGGAACTAAAACATTTTTTCTGTGAAATTGTAATCCCATGGTCTGAATAGTATATAAACCAAATTTGGCCATTTTTGGCCCAACAATTTTTTGCCTATCGTGCTCCAAACGCCTCCTATTTAATTATTCTGAGACTGCAACATCTGCTAATAGGTGGACTATTAATACAAATGGATACAGTTTTATGTACTGAAACTTGTCCTTTTCATGAAACACTTTCTTTTAGAGATCATGCATAGTCAGAAAGCAATTAGCAGAGTTTTAACAGGAATAAATACAAAAAATTAACATCACAGAAATATTTATAATTTCAAAAATATAATAATGATTCTGTGGGTGGGTGATGCCCACCCAGAATATTCATCTCTGTTATACGCTTATTGCCAAAGAAGTTAGTGCCCTAGAAGCAGTATTCGAAATGGAATGACATTTAGCATAGGCAATGGAAATGATGATGCAAATAACTGATTACAATATCAGAGCAAATGAGTGATTTATTCAGGCAAAACACTATAGGTCAATAATCCCTTTAGTACTGCATTATACAGTTCCTGGATACATGCGTCAATATGGCTTGGCTTGGAGCCTTAGAGACGTCTCATGCTATCTTGTGAAAGATTCTCCCACAGCTGTTGCAGTTTGCTCATATCTGTTGATGGTCAAAGCTGCCGTCACACCTGATCTAGACATGCTCAGTGAGGGACAAGTCTGGAGACCTGGCTGTTGACAAGGAAGGGTATCGACAGCATAGATGCAATCCAGGGAAACCCGTGCAAAACCCGTGCTGTTAGTGGGCAGGCATTATCTTGTTGGAAAATTTACCACTGTAGCCAATCCATGAAGGAAAGCACATGAGGCCAGGGAATCTCCTGAACAATAATCTCTGCACTGTCAGTGTTGACCTGATTAGTACCAAGCGGAGACAGAGAATTGTAGGAAGTGGCTCCCCACACCATGATCCCACCAATCCTGGCAGTATGTTGCTCAACAATAAAGTCTAGATTTGTGTGCTGCCCAATACTTCACCAAATTCGAGTATGGTGGTTGTCCGTGTCCAGACAAAACCTAGATTCATCAGTAAGCATGATTTGTTGCTAGTCCACAGCTGGTCGTAGCATCCACTCACTGCACCACTGCAAATAAAGCTGCTGATGGTGAAGTGTTAATGGCAGGCAGTGTAAATGGCACTAAGAATGCAAGTCTCTTCGCAATCATGCTACTGTATTAGACACAAGGGTATCTAGTGATGCTGCGATATTCTCAATTGTGGACAGGGACACCCATGAATCAGTTCACACATGTTGGACAAAGACACAATCCTCTCTTCTGGTAGTCTGCCTAAATCTCACAGTGCCTTCCCTGTGCACCTGTCTTTTCTCAAGTCTCCACTGCTCCCAACACCATTGCACAGTACAGTTGAAACTGCCCTAGTGATGGTCAATTTGACAAAACTACCAGCCTGCCTTTCCTGCAGTCCAACAATATGACCTCTGAAATTTTAGTCAGTTGTACGAAACTGCATCGAATGTGTTGTCCAAACATGCCGGGGACTCAGAGAGAGACCTACACCCCACCACCACCACTGATTATAAAGCACTCTGTGATTATATGACAGCTGTTTACATGACCACAGCTGTAAAGATACTAATGCCTCTGGTGGCAGTTCTCAGTGGATAATCATAGTCCAACTGCAACCAGTGGCACAAGTTCTTGTGTCAGTACCATACACTGAGTTTTACCGTTCCCAGATTATTTGTTCCGATTTCATTGTGAATGCTAAACTGATGAATTTCTCAGAAATCCCTTTTATGAAGATAATAAATATGATTTCCATCTCAGATTATTTATTATTATTATTATTATTATTATTTTCTCTCTCTCTCATCCATTACAGTTTCCAACCTCAGGCTGGGTCTGTCGGGAACATAAGCCTCTCCACCTAGTTCTTATCTCCCACCATCTTTCCACTGTCACCCTGTTCCAGTCCTCCCCCCTCATTCGGACACATTCCTCCACTCCTCTAATCCATTTATCTCTTGGTCTTCCCCTTGGTCTTTTCTTCTGTATTCTCATCTCATGCATCCTCTTGGGAATCCTCTTCTCCTCCATTCTCTTTAAGTGCCCATACCACCTCAATCTAGATGTCTCGATCCTTTCCTGCAGGTGCTCCTCTTTCTCTATCTCCCTAATCCTTTCGTTCCTCAATTATTATTATTATTATTATTAAAAGGCCTTTTCTCTCAAACCTCCTTGATGTGGGTTAATTGCCAGAAATTCTTTATTTTTAGTTACTCTAGCCATAAAAATCATCAAGATTACAATTTTTAAATGTTTTGTAGATATTTAATTGTGTGAAATAGTGAGGAGGTGCTTGCTTATGGTAAAGCTTGTGATGTACTCCCCATTAAAAGTATTGTTGAATGTATGTATTCAGTGTATTACATCAAATAAATTCATTCCTTATAATAATGCCAAAGGCATTATGCTTAAGTCTCCAGGGAAGTTTGATTATTAAATGTAACAAATAATTTATTCATTCATTAAAAAGCTAATTTTAAATCTTTTTTTTTAGATTCATCAAAATTAATCATGGATAGTGCTGAAGCTAAAAGGCTAGCACGAATGATGATTTTATTATTAGATGCCTCTAATCATATTAAAATGGATAACACAGACTTTACCTTTAATTTAATGTCTTCATTCAGTATTATTTCTGATATCTTAATAACAATGAATTACCGTTCTTACTTGGCATCTTCAAAAGTAGATCACTGCTTACAGTTTTTAATTGCTACTGTTGAAGAACTGAATATAGATAAACAGAAGAAACAAGGTAAAGATAGTTATTTTCTTTTAATTTGATCAGTAATCATTGAAATTTATTTTTTAGCATATTAATTAAAATGGGCTTTTTAACATTAAAATTGTCTAAGTACAAAAAGTAGTGTTCCCGGGAGTTAAAGGCGGGCGGGCGTCAGGTTGACCACCCCACCCCAACTTTGTCCCATGGTTCTTATTGTTGGAGCCTAACCTCCTGCGCCCCGATAGGCCTGTATAGGCCTGCAGTGGGGTACTTTAACTTTAACAAAAAGTAGTGGAAGACGTATAAGGCTTTGGATGTCAGAATGTTTTTTTTATACTAATGTTATGTCTTACTGTATTGCTACTATCATTGTTTTAAAGATTGAACTTCTTGAAAATTTATTTTGCCTCATCAAATCTCTTGTCAACAGATGTTTTTTTTTTTTTTTTTTATCTTAAATGGAGATTGAAAATCTTTTTGCTGCTTTAATTATTGGAATTGCATTGAATTATTTTCCTTGGTTTCTAAAAGATTTCTTCAAGATGTCATCAGTTAAAAATGTTTAGTTTATTCTTTACTTTATGTATCTTTTCTTTCTTTCTTTTCTAAAAGATTCAGTCTTGATGGGTTATACAAGGTGTACAAATTTCCTTCCGTCGTTTTTTCTCCAACATTTGAGGCTTTAATGAAACAAATTGATTACACATGTATCATTCAAAGTATTGTCCATCGCTGGCCACTACTTTCTCCCATCTTTCGGGCAGTGTACGAATCCCACGTCGAAAAAAATTGTTCATCTTTTGAAGCGATCCACGAATCGATCCAATTTGTGACTTCTTCATGAGATCGGAAGTGTTGGTCAGCCAGGCCATTCGCCATTGATCGAAACAGGTGATAGTCAGAGGGAGCAATGTCTGGAGAATACGGCGGGTGGGATAGGACTTCCCATTTTAACGTTCGCAAGTATGTTTTGACCTCTTTTGCAACGTGGGGTCGAGCGTTGTCGTGCTGCAAAATCACTTTATCGTGCCTCTCGCTGTATTGCGGCCGTTTGTCTTTTAATGCTCTGCTCAAATGCATTAATTGCGTTCGATAACGAGCACCTGTGATTGTTTCATTTCGTTTTAACACCTCATAGTACACGAAGCCGAGCTGGTCCCACCAAATGCAGAGCAGGATCTTGGAGCCGTGAATATTCGGTTTGGGCGTCGACGTGGAAGCATGGCCGGGATATCCCCATGATTTCTTGCGTTTAGGGTTATCGTAATGAACTCATTTTTTGTCCCCGGTAACAATGCGATGCAGAAATCCCTTCCGTTGTTGCCTCTGAAGCAACTGTTCACAAACCACACAAACGCCGTTCAACGTCTCTTGATTTCAACTCATACGGGACCCAAGTTCCTTCTTTCTGAATCATGCCCATGGCCTTGAGACGTTTTGAAATGGCTTGCTGTGTCACTCCCAGTGATCGTGCCAATTCTTCTTGAGTTTGACGCGAGTCTTCACTCAGCAATGTCTCCAATTCTGCATCTTCGAAAACTTTCTCTCTTCCACCACTATGCCGGTCTTCGACGTTAAAATCACCGTTCTTGAAGCGTTGAAACCACTCACGACACGTTCCTTCACTAATAGCGTCCTCATCATGCGTACTGGAGAGCATTCGATGAGACTCAGCAGCTGTTTTCTTCATATTGAAACAAAACAGTAACACCTCCCGCAAATGACGAGAATTTGGCTCGTAAACTGACATTTTCAATCGAGAACAACTTTATGATGCAGACACAAATCGACTAATGTTTGAATGGGGTTCTGTTGCCCGAGGTCCAAGCTAACTGCCTGAGGTCTGCGATCTGTTTCTTTCGACCGCTACTTACCGTTGTCGCCACCTATCGGCAAACGGCGGAAGCAAAGTTGTACACCTTGTATCATTTCCAAATTTAATGGAAACGATATAATTATATCTAATTATTTCCCACTGACTAATATACAGAGTTATTTGTAATTCCTTGACACATTTCAGAAGCTCACAACTCAATGGAGGGAAAAAGAGATGTTTGCCCCTGAAATATCAAATGAAAAGCATATTCACCAATTTTTTTTTCCACCTGCATCCTAGTTCCATCAGCTGACGCTATGGCATAGGTGCAACCAAAATGGCAGTTTCACAACATGAGAAGGCATTTTGCATCTTGGAATATATGAAAACAAGTTCAGTGGTGACTGTACAGTGAAGAGTTGAAAGTGAGTTCAGAAAAGAGGCACCTGCCCACAACAGCATAAAGAGTTGGTGTCCAAGTCTCAGAAACCCCATGTAACTGTAGAACTGTGTGATTCACCCAAAGTCAGTGTGTTCTGTGCAATTTCAAAGAGAAGATGTACGGGCCCTTTTTCTTCAGCAAGGCAAATGTAGCCAGACTGTCATATCTCGAGCAGTATCTGATGCCACAACATGATGAAGACAGTGACAGTTACATTTTCCAACAAGACGACGCACCACCACATTACCCCAACCTAGTCCGCGGATATCTGAACGATAAGTTGCCACAATGTTGAAAAGGGTGCACAGCTGGATTGATCACGCCTTATTCCACTGGCCCCAAGGACACAAAATCTGATTCTTTCAGACTTTTTTCTTTGGGGATACATGAAGGACAAAATGTTCTTTCCCCCCACTTCCTGCTGACCTCACTGAACTGTGATATTGTATCACCAATGCAATTGCAACCATTGACAGTAATATGCTGCACCACTTATACTCAGAAATGGATTACCATCTGGATGTCTGCAACGTCATGCAAGGTAGACGTATAAAACAATTATGAAAAAAACTTGGTGAGCTTGTCTTTCATTTGATTTTCATAGGCAAATATCCCTTTTTTTTCTACTTCGATCTACGAGCATCTGAACTCTGTCAATGAATTGTGAATAACCCTGTATTACAAACAGGATATTCTTTTTTATCTGTACGTGGATTTTTCTGCCTTAAGAGCAGTTTTATATTAGTTTTTGCATTGCTGTGAACTTTGTTGATATGTATCTTGAGATCAGTGAAAGTTGTCCTAAATTACTTTATTTCATGAAGAAAAGAACCTTTTAAGATTGCAAATCTCTTGTTGAGATTTTCTTGTTTTAAGAGATTTTTCTGAGGCTCAAACTTTGAACATTTCTATTGAATTTTCCTCAGTTACACAGTTAGTAAGTCATTGGCAATGATTTGATACACGTTACAACGAAGAAGGAAAGAAATAAATTCACAATAAAAATGAGAGCAGTATAGGTCCCCATAGCTAAGAGGCATGACACTTGTCTTTGTGACTGGAGGAACAGCCTCTGTCTTGGTGACGGGTATGGGGATTTACCTTGTTTCTCCTTTGAACTGGTGCAAGATTCATCAAAACCTCTGTCAAATGGAAAATTAGTTTTCTTTATTTGAATATTGTACTGGCTCCAACCTCTACTTGTCCCATTAGGTTGTGATCACAAAATATAATCTGTCAGTATGTCTTTTCCTACTTGTACCAACCACTGAACTTTTTTTTATGTTTAAGGACTATATTGCAGCATCATTCTTTCTGTTGTTTTCAAAACAAGGTACATAGTCTGCCTTATGGCTTATTCTGACATATCAGTTTCATACCTAACTTCTCTGGATTTGTAGAATTTTGCTTCTACAGCTCTAAAACTTACTTCACTAAGACCTTTATCTGTAAGCAACCAGAGGGTGGTGGGGGATGAGGAAGGATTTTCAGAATGCTTTTGTAAGTTTACTTAAAATAAATCTTATCTTCTTAAATAGCTGATTTAGCGACAAACAATTGTAAATTAGAAAACAGGAGAACTGATTAGTATTGTTATAACTGAATTGAGTTAAATTTAAATATTGAAATCTTTAGGATAACTAAAGATTCTTGTTTCTTGCCATCCCCAGTTTGCTTTAAGTATCGCAACATTTATATACAGGGTTATTGAAATTTAAGTATCTCTACTTAGAGGCTCTGGGGCAATTTCTAAAGCTTGTAATAATATAAATTTGACAATAGGTACTCAAAGGATGATCTCGCCATTTATTGGAAAAAATTTAGTTACAAATTTTTGTCACTTGATGGCACTGTGGCGTCACAAATCACCTGAACAATGCTAAATTTGTTCATTGTCTCCTCGTTTGTGATCAACAGTTTCCATTCGAAGGATATCATTTTCTATAGAAGAATGTAACATGTCAACTAGAATAGTCAGCACATGACGTCTAATGCCGTCTTTTAGATCTGCCAGAGTTTGACATCTTTCCCAATACATCTGGTTCTTGAAAAAAAAAAAAAAGAAAACCTCAACCAGAAGTTGCATGGGTTGAGGTCCAATAATAATCAGAGTGGCCAAGATGTCTGGAAACAACAGCTGATGACCCATTTGTCTGCAAAGTGCTACCTTAGCAATCTTTAGACACAGTGGTAGGTGTGTGTATGGTTTAGGATACCATGTTCTTGCAAGAATATGGTATCCTAAAGGCACCCATATTACTGCAGCTCTGATATTGCAAAATGTACTGACATTTCATCACTGTCCAGTGATGGAACAAATTGGAGCCCAAACTGTGTTATATCTTCAAAAAAATATGGCCCAATGACGAAAGCAACTGTAAATTCACAACACGCTGTCACTTTTAAGAGAATGCAGTGGAACCTCTTTGATAACTTTAGGGTTTTCTGGTGCCCAAACACTATGAAAATAATGTAATAATGTATTGCCACTATTGTAAGTTGTATGGTGAGTAAATATTTTTGCCATAAACTTATAAATTTCCTGTTGGGAAGAAAACACATTGTTATGCTAATTTTAGTTTTTGAATAATATTTAGTTAGGAATACTTCAATGGCTTCACACTATCCTTATTTGATTACATTTCTTTTTTTTCTTATAATTTAACTCAGAGCCATGTTTGTAGTTGTAGATATCATTATATATATATATATATATATATATATATATATATATATATATATATATATATATATATAAATAATATTTAGCCAATTCAAACAAATTTCTTCCCTTTTTAATCATTTTAAGTTTTTTATTGGAGATAGCTCTAAGAGAAATCATCACATTTCAAATTCTAATTAAAATTACTAAAATAGAAAGCAATTTACTGTGTTATATTTGTCTTGATTTATATCGGGAAACTTGCTAAACTGTATTTGAGGAATGAATACAATGTATTTAATTTAAAGCTAGGTATACTCAATGATTCATTTATATTAAAATTGATTTAAGCATTTTTTTTTTATCTACATTAGATGATATCCAAATATCTTTCATGAATTGGCTGAAACCTTGCTTGGATCCTGTAATTCAGTATTTGACCAGGAAACTGCCAGAGGATATTCAAAGTGTTAGTATAAAAAGCTTTTTTTTTTTTTAATTATTTTTATTTTCATTAGTACTTAAAACAAATCAATCATTTGGAGAATAGCTTAAACTTTGTGAAAATCTATACAGGCAGCATTTTAAAAGACTTCATGAGCATTGGGAATTGGATTGTCTCAGTTAAGGCCATTAGGAGTTCAAAATTACGAAGAACTATGAATTATGTTATCTTGTGACAGATCATGCCAATCTTGCTGAAACTGCTGCCACTAATGCTGGATGTATGATGAAGGATGCCCTTGGCATCCTAGCATATCTGGTGATGAGGAACAAGTCTGGGGACTTGGCAGGCCAAGGAAGAGAATGAATTGCTTGGAGACACTGCTGAGAAATGTGTGCAGTGAGTGGATGTACATCATTCTGTTGGAAAATTGCTCCTGGCATGTATGATACGAAGGGCAGTGAGTTGCTGAATCTCCTGCATGTATTGCTGTGAATTTAAAGTTCCTCGAATCACTATGAAAGAGGATCTGCTATCGTAAGTAATGGCTCCCCACACTGTTACACCAGAAGTAATGGCTGTGTGACTCTCGCCCTGATATTGCCAGGTTTGAGCACTATCCAATCTTCCTCCACAGTGTAGAGCCATGCCTGAGAGACATGATCTGCTCCCAAATGGTTTCTTACTGTGTTAAGTGATGAGTCCCACTTCTGCCTTGCAGCAGATGACCATTGCATCACTTTATGGCAAGGAAAATGGAAGTAATAGAAATAAGAATGCTAAGATGGATGAGTGGTGTAATGAGAGAGGACAGGATTAGGAATGAACCCATCAGAGAGACATTCAAGATGGGACCAGTGAGCAGGAAAATTCAGGAAAGTAGACTGAGATGGTTTGGGCATATTTCCAGAAGGAAGGAATGAAGATTAAGTAGGAAAGTGAGTGAGGATATTGGAGGTGCCAGGAAAGAGAAAACGTGGGAGACCCAAGCTCAGATGGAGAGATAAGTTGGCTGAAGATGGATGAGAGAGGAAGCCCTAAACAGAGAGAAATGGAGAAAAAGAATAAAAGAAGAGAATGCTGACCCTACATAGAAGTGGGAAAAGGTTTAGAGAAAGAAGAAGAAGATATCCAATCATTTCTTCTGACTGTTTCAATTTCAGTGTTAAAGAGTATGTGTATTTAGTCCAATGAAACAATTATGATTATTACAGTAATTTCTAGTCAGCTTACAAATTACTACTATACCTTATCTAATGTCTGTATATTTTTATAATATTCTAACCTAATCTCTTTTTTTTTTCCCCCACCAATTATTTGTATCGATAGCATCCTCATTTGTGTATGCCACATTCCAGGTTTGTTCTTGTTTCCACCTTTTTTTTTTTACTGGATATTTTTCATTTTTTATTATTTGACTAAATCTGCAGCTTTTATTTCTTTTAAATTTTATGATTACATATTAATCCTCATATAAGTAACATTTCAAGTTTAACTTTGTTAATAAACAAGAAAACAGTCAAGAAAACTGACTATGTTTCAAGTACAGCCTTATGCTTGAAGCAATTGCCTACCATGAGGCTGATATATCTAAACCTGAGTTCAAATCCTGGTGTGAGGCTTGGATGTTTCTTTCTTCTTCTGTATTTAGGAGGGCAGAAGTCTGATTTTCATCTAACAGTGCATCCATGATATAATATCCAATGACCTGAGCATTCTATCCCCAAAAATTGAGACAAGTCAATAACAACAACAACAATAAACAAGAAAGCAATTCATTAAACAATATATTTTACGCTTTTGGAAGATAATCAATTTGTTTCAAATTAGGATTTGTCAATTTTGTTCATCAGTCACAGTCACTCACTCATGAACAAAATCTCATAATTGATTTTTGATATGTAATTTTCTGGAATTTACTACCTTGTCAAATTTTGTATCATTTATATCATGGGCAAAACAAGTATATGAGATAATAGACAAGAAACTTGATATGACAAACTTTAAATACACAATAGGTTAAAGCACTGGGCTACATTACAGATATTGTTTGAGAGTTATTCAGCTAACATGAAGATAACCTCAAAGTATTAACATATGCAGCAAATTTGTTGATTTGAATTCTTAAAACACATTTTGAAATTTTCAATATAGCAGCTTTTGCATTTCAAGCTTTTCCTATCAGTCTCAAAAGCATTTTTAACCATGTAGAATAGAATAAATTCAGAAATTTTTAGAAATTTTACAGAGTCTGTGTGACATCATATAGTTTAGTCAGTAATACAGAAGCCTATAAACTGTTAAACTATAGTCATACATTTTGATTGAAGAATGTGTATAGTTATTTAGCTGCCATTTATTTGGTTTACTTATCCGTTTACATGAGGGAAGGAGGTGTATGTAACCAACTTGCAATTCAGCAGATTTGTATATATGACTTTAATAAAGAAATATTATTGAAAATTTTTTTTAAATATTCAAATTACTGTAATGAAAAGTATTAACATTTAGAACAGCATGTAAGTTTGGTGATGTGATATCAAAACTAAACAGAATATCCATATTCTAAAAATTATTCTGAATATGGATATCAAGTTTCTTTTCTTACAAAATGATTGTCAGCAGTTACAGAAAAAAAAAGTTGCAGTGTTTTTCATATTTCTCTATTTTTTTGCTGTTCTGGCATGGCATAGTGTTCTGGGCGGCGATCCTGCCACATGGCAGGTATGTCGAAATCTTAGTTCAAATCCCGGCGCAGGGCTTGGATGTTTCTATTTTCTTCTTCTGTGTTTCATCTGTTGCTACAGGTATAGTGTGAGCCGCCTCTATGATGTACCCTGGGCAACGATTCTTTGACAATTATCAAAGCTCACAATTATCACCCCTTGTCGAGGCCAATAGGCAAAATTTCTAAGAGCCTGGGCATTGGATTAAAAAAAAAAAATCTCTTTTTTTCTGTTTCAGAAGTTAAATAAGATGATAATTAATGTTTTGTCATATTTAACATTATTTATTATTGCTTGTAAAGATTTTCTTATATTAATGACTTTAATCATAAAAAAAAAAAATGGCTTGAAACTTTAATCTTGTTTAATCCATTGTTTTACTTAAAAAAATGCAAAATCGCACAATAACTAAACAAAAATCACTGAGCTTATTTAAAATAAGCTCAGTGATTTTTGTTTAGTTATTGTGCGATTTTGTGTTTTTTTAAGTGATGTCTTAATCTGGTATGCACGTTAATTTTGATTTCAATCCATTGTTTTCATTATCTTTAGGTGCAGGATATAGATAGATTAGATTTATACCTGAATTGCTTAGAAAAAGTAACTGATTTACCAGCTGGTTTTGTTTGGGATTTATCTGATTTATGTGAAACCTGTTTGAAAAGATTGGAATCCAAAGAGGTAACATTAAGTAATTAACATAAGTGTTTAATGTCTTCAATGTCATTACCATTTGATTGTAAATAAACTACATCTTTCTGACATTAGTGCTTCTAGTTTTACCTTTGACCTTTTGTTTCAAATTTAAACATTTAATTTGAATCTTTAAACATTTCAAATGATTTGCTACTAAAAGACTCTGGTTTGTCACACCATAGTGTAACATAATACTTTTAAGTGGAACAAGAAATGTTCCAATCAGCTCAACTGAGAAGCAACGTTTCCATAACTTTAAAAATCTTTTTTTTTTTACTGGAAATCATGAACTTGGAAATCATGCTGTTGATATTGGCTAATTCTTACCAAAAGAATCTTTGTTGTATTGATTATTTTTCAGCCTGAACTTGCTATATGTTGGATTTTAATAATTTTTACTTATAAGGGTGTTTCTTACGTGATCATGTCGTATAACCTGTATTATCAGAGATCTCTGAGTTGATAATAGTTTAGGAAAATTAGGCTTTTAGTGGAGCTAATTCTGAACAAGATAACTTTTGGTGTAAATGCTCTGTTATCTTCTCTAATTAATTTAATACAAGTCCAGATTGTCCCAACTTCTGCTATTGCCACTATTGTGAAAAAATTCTAGCCACAGGTTTTATAGGATTGTCTCTTCTTATTTTGAGGTTGTGTCCTGTTGTTCTGATAAATTTTATATGGCATGCATAATTGTCTCATACTTTAATGCAATTTCAAGATAATTATTTATCTGCATTTCTTAGTTTTATTTTCAGCCATTGAGTATGTGAGAAACTGTGAAGAGATAATAAATAAATTGGTCTTTGTAATATACTTACTTTATGTAATTTACTGTTGTAATATTACTGTTGTAATATACTGTTACTTTTATGTAGATTTTTAAGAGTTGATTTGTAGAGTATGAAAAGAGTAAGAGAAAGTTGGTTCAATGAATATGCATGAAATTACAGTTTTCTATTGATACATTATTGCAAACATCATTCTGCTGGTTAATTAATTCATCTACAATATTTTTTTTTCATAGTCTGTACAAAGTGGTCATTGACTTTCACAATTTTATTATTGTTTATCTAAAAACAGAATTATGGTGCATTAATGTGTAGGAGAGCATTCTTCTACCAAAAAATAATTTGTTGTTTGTTGAAAAGAATGTTGTTCTGTTATAGGAATATAGAAAATATTATAATCTATATTTTTTATCATAAATGAGATGGTGTCATCAGGCTCATGCAAAACTGATAATAGGCCAAGGCCAGCTGGGAAATGTAGGCCCCATTCATAGGTGTACCTAGGATTTTCGAGGGATTTATGATGATCATCGTAGTCATTCACCCAAAAAAAAAAAGGGTCCAAAATTCTACATTTCTTCCATTTTTGGTTGCAGTGGCCCATTTCCAACTGTGATTTAAAAAATATTCTTTACCAAAGAGTTCTCCCTTTGCCTCTATCAGGGGAGCAGACCCC
>JAFIDM010012231.1:53774120-53793044 GCA_023159025.1 Thereuonema tuberculata | reverse complement strand
CAGAGTATTTTAATGCTGGAAAGTTTGCTAAAGCCATGAAATGCAAAAAGATCAAAAAAATCAATGAAGTAGTAACCGTGCTCATTTTTTAATATCTGTATGTTTCATTAGGCTAGGGTGACCAGATGTCCTGTATTTTACAGGATTGTGAGGTTGTTTTTTTTAAGGTTGTATCACATTGTCCCAATAAATTTAATACAGGATGTATAACTGTCCCATATTTTAATGCAATTTCAAGATAACTATTTATCCGCCTTTCTTAGTTTAATTTTCAGCCATTGAGAACATGAGAAACTGTGAAGAGATAAACAATTTTCACTTAAACCTTATTCATTGAGCAATTCTGCAGTGCAATATTGAATCATTCATCGAGTGTTTTGCCCTAAGTTATAAGCATGTTTCCAGCAATGGATATTATGCTCGTGTTTCGACTTTAGATCGATTAGTTACTACGCTCAAGAATGCTTTATTCATGTATCTGCTGTAAGGTTCTTATTAAAGCTTGAATGTCCATTAAATTCAATTAAGTGTTGGTTATTTTGTTCTCTACATTAAAGTGTCCTGCATTTTTATTTTCAAAATCTGGTCACCCTACATTAGGTTATTTTCATTGAACCAATCAACCAATCTTTAGTTCTAGTGCTTCCCTCTTAAGCTTCCTCTTCCTGGCCGAAAAAAAGTTCTTCCTGTTTTATGTTCAGATGATAGAGATCTAAGGCAGTTTTCTTTACTTTTAAAGTTTCTGTCTGTTTTGGCTGTTTATGTAGCTAAAACATGTAAATATGTTACAGATAAAATCATTTCTTTACTGCCTTAATTTATTTTGTGAGCCCAGTGGTTTAGGTACTGAACTGTGAGCTGGAGGAGCAGGATTTGGTCTCTGGCAGAGATTGGGGATTTTACAACAGGTTATTCTCCTTCAGATGGGCCCTAGGGTCCAGTGTAAAACAGGAACCAGATTCTTCCCAGAAGGGGGTGGGGGCAAAGGTAGGTAAGCATTCAGCTGACCACCCAATCTCAACTGATCATGATGATCAGTCAGGCATTGGAGCTCATAACCTTCAGTACCCCTGAGCCAACTTATGGAAAATATCTACTTATCTTAGTTTATTTTTGAAAGTTGATATAGTGAAGTATCCTTTAACTTTTTATTTTTTTACAAAGATTCCTTTAGTTCTTCTACTTCTTGATTGTTATACTTTGTAAATCCAGGTCCTACTAATTCTAAGGAACTAAATAGTAACCAAATACAAAGATGTTTGTGCAGTTAGAAGATAGAATACTATATGTCTGGCATCTTCTCAAAAGAATTTTCATGACACTTGTATCATATTACGACATATACCACGGTTTGATGTTTGATATCTTGGATTTGATAATCAGAATCTAATTAACTTTTATTGGTCCTTGTATGAACATCAAGAGTGTTGTCCACCATCTTGGTTACATTGTGAAATTGGCTTTTGAGCAATTCTCAGGTAATTTCCAAGCTTAAAAAATAAAAAATAAAATAACTAATACAAGCACATATTACTGTTTAGATATTAGATTTGATTATTTTTTTTATATTTTTTATTTGATATCACTTATCTTTTGCTTTTACTTAATAATAAAATAGAATTAAATCTGAAGTCAAATTCATGGAATTGAGGGGTTTTTTTTTTTTTAATTTAACTATTTTAACACACAATTTACAAATTATAACATACTAAAAATAAGACGGATGTTTTGTCACATGAAAAACATTTGAATTGTTTCTTACCGTATTTTTGAATTTTGAATTCAGAAATGCAATTTGAAGATCCTGTTGCCTACAGTGTCTTTCATGCTAGCATCCTTATTTATGCAATATCCTATGATCCTCATAGAAAGGCACTAAATGATTATTAGGTGTAACTTGTTAGCTAATGATACATTTTTTAAAAATTCAAACTTGAACTTTATCCCAGAAAAGCTTCATGCAGTCAATGATAGCACAGAGAACACTTCCATATAAATATCTGAATATAGAAAAACTTTAATAAGGCAAATGCAATCCAAGTATATTGCCTGACTATGCTGTAAGTCCCACTCCTCATGCAAAATTCAACAAGTCATCGACAGCTGCTACATTTTAAACGTGAGTTAATGAGTAATTATAGTAGGGAAAAAAAATCCTTTTTTGGAAACATAAAGCTGTAATTCAATTAATAATGAAGGTTGATAGGAAAAAAAATCTAAATATACATTTTAATTAAGATGGTAAGATGTTATAAAGATAACTTAATTCAAGTTAATGATTTATTTTGTCATTAGTTTTAATTCAGTTGCTGTATATTTAATGTTTGTTTTAAGGATGACTGTTAGTAAATAATAAAATCTTATTTATTTATTAATTTTTTTATTGTTTTTGCAGATTCATTTGGAAAGTCAATTAAAAAAGTATGCTTCTATGAAATGCATAGCTTGGATTTGTCAGTATCAGGACTTAAATTCAAAGAATATTGACCCATCTACATCAAATTCCATATTTGAATTCATTCAAAGACAACTGTGTCAAAGTCCCTTGAATAGCCCACTACAAAAAGCTGAAAATAGGTTAAATAGAATTTTTTAATTTTCTTTTTTGCTGTGTTACATGACAGAAATAGGAGACAGAGCAGCTACTTTTTTTAAGTCCATGAAAATTTATATCTAAAAAAACATGAAGCTTTGAACATATTTAATTTCTCTTCTCTCTTTAAATAATAAAATAAAGTTTTGCTGCCTAAGATCCTTTCAGCAAATGCCTTTGTCATACTCTTTTTCATGGTTTAACAATATTCGATATTTCAATTTGTGGTATTTTTTTTTTTTAATTTTTATTTTCATCTGTTAGTATAAGTCTGTCCTAACAGATGGTTTTAGAATTTGAAATAATTGCAAAATGAATTTTGGATAGCTGAAATTATTCTATAACTAAAATTTATGTTTGTTGTTGCAAGAAAATTTTTGCATGCCATAAACATTTTTGTACTCACTCTTAAATAACATGTGAAAACTTTTTCGTAAGCTTCAAAATGTCTTAATACTTCACCTAGTTAAGAGGACTCTTGTTGATCTATCGTTCATTTCTTGACTCAACTATGAAGTTGGAAACTGCAAAATCAGTATTTTATAGTCCTGCCATTCAAAGTTCTGCGTTTAGTCGTTCAGATTTTTTTTTTTCACACATGCTTTTTTTACATCTCATCTACTCTCTCAAATTTTGTGTACAAAAATAATGGTAATGAAATGGATGCTTACAAGTAAATGTATAACACCAGGTGGCCATAATTGAAGTATTCCTATTCAGAGAGTTCTGTAGCTCCAAGTAAGAAGCATAATGCCACCAGAATTAGTCTATTCTAGGCATGGGGAGAAGGATTCTGTGGAAAAAAAAAATCCAAAATCTGCCAATAAGATAAAACATGGTGCTGTAGAACAGAAAAATACACTATAAAGCATTGACAAATGAATAATTAAGAAAAAGCTAACAAGGAAGGTAACGGAGAAAGGGGGCCGTAAAAAGTACATTACGTACATTAGATGTCATTTACATCATGTACGTAATCCAAAAACCCTATCAAAAGCTCTATCCAAAAATAGCTGAGACCTATTTTGATCAACTTCATGAGGTATAACGAAAAAATGAATTGTCTGTCTTCCATTAATATCAGCTGAAAACAGCTAGAAGCACCAAATCCTAACATACAATTTGATAGTTCAATCTGATTTAGAGTTGTTCATGAAAAATGGCACCAGTTGCTTGATCCTAAAAGAAGATATCAAAATTGAAAAGTTGAAGTTTTTGAAATCAATTTCTATGTGAGAGCCGAAGTGATGATACTATCTACTTGATATCATCAGCATTTACATATAAAAGCATTTGAGAGTTACTTTGAAAATTAATGTGCAATAACATTTGCCTTCATTGCGATAGGAATGCAGTTCATGGTTACAAATAGTAGTGACTGGCATGTGTTAGGAATCTAATGATAAATCTCTAGTAAATTAGCTGTTTACTAATTCAAAGCTTACTTTGTACAACTCCCAGCACCTACATAACAGGTATATTTACCTAGTAGGACTGTATCATACTATTATTAATAATAATAAAATAAAAAAAAATAGACAACTCAGTTTTTTCGTTATAACTTGTGAAGGCGATCAAAATAGGTCTTAGTGTTTTTGGATAGAGTTAAAGAGGAGTCATTGAATGATGTACATAAATATCCCTTTTTATGCCCCCTTTCTACGTTTCCTCCCATATAAGATGAAATTTCAAATTTTTATGTTTGGTCTTTTCAAAAACCGAGACAGAAACTGAATTAATGGGTTAGAGGAAATGCTGTCAAAGCTGCAACTCACTCAGTCACTGATGATTAAGTTGATTTTTTGATGTGATTTCCATTGTTCTGAACCACAAATTCGATATACAGTGTGTTTGACTGCAGAATGCAATTTCTCAGGGAGTAATGTTCCACGCATGCTGTATTGTTATCCTTTAAAAAAGCCAGGTTAGGGGCACTTCCTTGCTGGACATTGACTTTGAGGTAGTCAAATAATCACATGGTGTAAGGTTAGGTGAGTGTGGTGCCTTCAATGGGAAAGAAACAACTAATGACTCTTTCTTCAGTAATGTAACAGCTGCTGTAGTGGTCCTGCAATATGAGGAGGAGCCCCATCTTGCATAAAAATTGTCTAATTCAAGCATCCTCTGCTGCAGTTGAGGATTAACAAAACAGTATAATGTATGATGATATTTTAGTGCTGTAATGGAACATCTGGCTGCTCCTGTAGGTGCAATTCCACAAAAAATGGCCCTAGGCAGAAATTTGAACACCACATCATTTGGGTGAGTTTTGGTGAGTGCAATGGGATTTGCAGTGAGATAGCATACGGTACTTCTGAAGCTCAAATACTGCAGTTTTGAGTGTTGACATTCCCATTGAGATTAAAATGGGCCTAATCTACTCACAGCAAGTTCCATGGCCAAGCATTGTTCACCTCATTCTCATCAAAACTGTTAGAGCAAATGACAGTTGTTTTTCAGGATCATCTTGCAACTGCTGCTGGTTGGGTGATTTTGTATGTATAATAGTGGATGAGTTCTGAAGAAGTTCCACACAGTGGAATAAGGAATCATCAGTTGTCTTGATACTCCTTGTCTGCTGCTAGTTCCAGCAGCATTATCCGTGGGTCGGTCAGTTACAGTAGTGGCAGCATCCTGTGCTATCTATGGTGAAATAAGTTTTCTTCCTCTTCCATGCTTAACTTGCAAGGATCAGTTTCTTCAATTTTGTTAATCATCCTTCTAACTGCAACAGCTGTCGAACGGCCTTTACATAAGTCCTTACAGCATCGAAATTCACCCAGAGAGGATTCTGCATTGCATCCTCTAAGGTAAAAGAATTATACAATTAAAGCACATTCAGATCTAGAAACTGTGCAGATTCAGCATATTCTTATAAATATTCAACATATTCATTCAGCATATTATTCACCACATTCAGCATACAGTATTTCCTTTTATTTTTATTTTCTGCTATTCATCTGTCTTTATAAACTTTGAAGTAGAAATAAGAAGCACTATTATGGATTATGTAAATTCATAAATAAGTAATGAAATATATCATATTCTTCACAAATACACTTTCAGTCCAGTAAATTCTTGGAAGCCATTATTATTTAGAATTAAAAATTCCAACAACGTTAAATGAAATGTAACAGGATTCGACAATTACAAATTTCTATATCTAAACAGAAATGCTTTGCTCTCTATCTCTTCCTAATATTCTCGTTTAATATAATCCATACTGGAAATAGTTAATGAATAGAAATTATTGTAGCTTTTTCTTCTTTTATAATGTTTTATTTATCAGTGAAGACTTGATACATAGTTGAATTAATGTTTATTTTTGTTTTAGTGAATTGAATGCTGTTAATCAGAATCAGTGGGGCTCTATTGTTTCTGATTACATATCAACTTTCTGGAAATGTGCAAGCTTTTATTTAAAGGATCATTATGCTGATCTAGACGTTATTATTGTGGCTGAACAAGCCTTGTTAGCTGTTGAATTAGGAGCTAATGTTGTCTCAGAAGTTTGCTCATCCTTAAAATATATTCTTCCTCAGGTATGCTTTCTTTCTTATACTTATTTTACTTTTTTTTAATATTTGTGTTGACATTTTGTTAAATTTAATTATACTAAATTTGAAAGGTAAACATTCATAAAAAAAGACGAATATCATTTTTTTTACTATTAAAAAACAGTATTTGAAGGAACTGGAATAGTTATATCCTATATCTTTTCTTTGAATTTTAATTAAAAATATTTGATTTGATGGTTATAACACTGTCATTTCTCTCAGTATTATGATTATTCTCCATAGTCACATTTGGTTTTCCTTCAATGCATAATAGACTCACTATTCCTGCTGTAAAACAATTCATCTTCTAATGTGAAATGTCATGGTTTGACCTTAGCTGACATTCTGTTCAGTCTGGATGTGTTTGATAGATTCAAATGACATCCATTCAAAGTTTATTCATTTATGCTCATAAACTATGTGACATCACCTACAGTTTGAAATGAGGCATTATCTCCTTGATAAATGGAAGGGCTTGCATCAAAAATCTGTCACAGTATAAGATATGTGAATTTTCCAAAACATTAGATTTCTGTTTCCATGGTTCCCAATACCATATGCAGCTGCATTATATGGAGGGAAAAAAAAGGTTTTAGATACTTTTTGAAGAATATTGTTTATATTTTTTAAATAAAAATATAAACAAAGTTAACATTACATCCTAAAATTATTGGATTTAAACTTCAATAGCACTATTATGAACAATCCATGTTCCATGCAAAAAAAACTTCAAAAAAAAAAACAACTTTATTGGATTACAAGTAAAAATTGTTCAGAACTTTCTAAGTATTTAGAAAGATAAAAGATCCATTTTTGGGTTCTTATAATTGAGAGACCACTAGTAATTTTTTTGGAATAAACTAAATCTTTAACTTGTTGGAGGTATCTCATTTGAAATGTCAACAAGATACTTACATAGCATACATTCAGGAATTTCCTCCATTTTATCACACTCACAGTATTTAGGCAACTAATATATTTCAGTGATCTGTAAGAAATACTGTAACCGTTGTCATTTTTAAGCCTAAATCCAAAGGCATAGATATCTTTGTTCCAGAAGTTTCGAAATGTGTTTACAGCATTCCTTATTCTGAGTTTCACTATTCCCTGAAATCTTAACAATATCTCATAGAAATTTTCATCACTTATGGTGATATGCCAACAATAATCTCAATGTTGTATGTTGTTCTCTTTCTTGATAGAATATTTGCCATTTCATTGCCAGCTATATCATTATTTTCAAATACTTAACTAAGTCTTGAATCTTATAAACAAAGGAATTTGTGCTTCTTTGTTACCGGTAATTCTAAAACAAAAACAAAAAACAAAAACAAGAAAGATAGAAAGCTGAAACTTGGCATCCTTGTTTAGAGAATTCTTGAGATATCCACTGTGAAGTTTGTGCTTTTATTTTTTTTAATTCTGAAAAGGTTGCTTTTACCTCATTTTCAATATGAAAAATTCTTCAGAAAACAAGTTCAGTCAGTACAGGGCTTTTCAAATTGCATTGTAGTTATTAATATTTTGTTATATCATTTTATGCTCTCAGTATCCTATGCAATGTCAGATAGTATTTTTATAAATATAGGCATTAATAATAAAGACTCCAACCTTAAATGCCAAAAGAATATATAAAAAAAATGCATCCTAAGACTCCATCAAAAACTGAATCATGGTTATTCCTTTTTTATCTTCGAATACACCTGACAATACTTTCATCGGAGGATTGATCTATATCTCTGCTGTTAATTTACCCCTTTACGAGGATACCAGAAATCAACTCTTCAGTAATAAGACAATATACTATGCAAACCTGTTGTATCATAACTGTACTGCAAGTTGTAATGGTTTTACCCTATCATTTTTAAAACAGAATTCATTAAATCTATTCATAGTGAAGCATTATTAGAAATAGTTTTGGGCCCTTAAATAATGGAAACAAAATTCTTTTTTTTTTTTTCTCTTTTATTTTTAATCTTTTCTTAAAAATCTCAATTGGAAAAATGTAATACAAATTTACATAATAAATTAAAGGATATGCTTATTCACATTACAGGGTAAGAGGAAAAACAAAATAGGGGGAAAAAAAACTTTAAAAGCTGACATAAAAACAATAACAATTGAGTAAACTAAATAAAACAGTCATCTTTCTTTTAATAAATGAATCGCTCACTGTTCTAGTAAATCCATACATCTTGTTCTTCCAGTTTTTTGAGGCCTTTTCTGATCATATGGCAGGAGTATGACAACTCCTGATCACAGAATACAGGAAGAATGTTGCGACAGTCCTATTCAATCGGATTTCGAACACTGCAGGAGGTGAACAAATGGCCCTTGCTATCATGTCTATTTTCCTAAATATTATGTCTTGATTAGAGTCCTTTACTGCTTACAGTCTAAGTAGAATTGTACTCACAGACTGTAGTTCTGCCAAAATCGATCTTCGATTTTATCAGTCTTAACCAACTCTGTATTCTCTGATTGTCATGAAATACCCACAGGAATAATATTTGAGAAAGATGATATTAAAAAAAAGCACAAAATATCAGCTAGTATAATTAACGAATGAGCTAAGAAAATAAACTTATTAAATAAATTGCAGACATTTAGATGAGAAGAGTATAAGTTTCATCCTAAATTAAAAGAAATACATAATGAGAGAATGCATTTCTTGTCTTTTTTGCTCTCTGCTTTCAAGTTGCTTAGCAACTATATCCAGGGTAACAAGAAAAACAAGAAAACTTTTGGCTTTAATAAAAAGAAGTACTAAATAGCTAAATGGAAAATAAAGATTCTATTTAATCCACAAATTAAGTTAAATTAGTAAGCAGAACTAGAAATTCTATATCTAACAAAGGGTTGACCAGTGTGTCTATTGGTTAATATTTTTAGGAAAGCCAGCCTTTGCCATACATAGTTCTACTGTTAAGAACAGTAATTTAACTGATATGCAGCAGCTTTGCTTTTTGTTCAGTGAAGTGGAACAGAGACAGGATTTGACAAAATTTCCTTGTTTGAAGCATTCTTGAACAAGTCATCTGTAAAATGAGAATCACTATTTTTTTTTGTAGATTTTTAGACATATATTTTAATAAAATGTTACATAAGAAACTGGTTTTACTTTTAAAATTTCATTTTCAAATTAAAAATTACTTAATTGTTGTAAGAACAAATATGTTAGTACGAGAGCAATGTCTTCTTTTCTCTACTTTTCCTGATTACATATCATATGATATATCGTATGGAATTCAAGCTCTTGTTTTAAGAGTGAGCAAAATTCTTGAAGGATTGGTTTGAAGATGCATGCATTATATGTATAAGATTTTATATAAAATACATTTCTTTTACTAATATTTTTTTTTCTCACTTATTTTTCCATTTATTATGAATTTTGTTTCTTTTCTTTATTTAAGCTCTTAAAAAGAAATGGAAACTTATTTCAGCAAGTTATTGATTGTTGTTGGAAAAGTGCATTTGAACAAAGAAAAAATGAACGATTTTGGATTTCAATGGAAGCAATTGTTAATATGGTGTTTCAACCCACTATTTTAATGCAGGAAGAATCAATATTATTAAAAAATGTAAGTAAATTAGATTAATTTGAGACAGTGTAAGTTTTAAGAATCAGAAAATAAAAGTGCTTAAGATGTTACCCAATATATTTATTGAAAATATCCCCTTCATTGATATTAAAATAACTTACTCTTTATTTATAGTTTTTGTTCTACAGCAAATATAAATATTTTATTTGAGTCAGTTATTAAGGAAATACAAGTTGACCCATACGAATAATTCGCAACAAAACCATCTTTGAGAAATAATAAACAACTCCAAAGCTGTCATGCATGATAGTTAAACACATTGTCAATAGATGGCGCCTTCTACATTTTTATAAAAAGGTTGACCCGTGCGAATAATTTGCATGGTATCTTGATCAGTCACCGAATGGTAATGTAGAAATAAATAAATGAACAGATTGTCAATAGATGGCACCTTCTACATTTTTATAAAAAGGTTTTTAAAATAAAGTTTTTTAATGAAAACATTAATTTTAAACAATTTGTCATTAGCGGTGAACATAACCTTCAAAATGATATCTCAATCATTGATTTTTATAAAGTATTAAGAGAGATAAAAAAAAAACACCTTTGAGAAATAATATATGAGAAGTTGACAAATAAATTTTTATGTTTTTTATTGTAATAAATATTTTATTTTTATTGAAATATAAATCTTTGTTGTTTTTTTTATATCTGCTCTTATTAAATAAACGATGAAATATAAAGTGTATTTTTATTCAAAAAAAGGATATATTTGAAGTTTACGATGCTAGAGCATTATTTGAAATGTTTCGCTTTCAAAAGATAAGTCACTTCTGTTAAAGCATGTCTACATTTTTATAAAAAGATTTTTAAAATAAAGTTTTTTTTAACGAAAACATTAATTTTCAACACTTTGTTTATATTTCGTCATTAGCGGTGAACGTAATCTTCAAAATGATGTTTCAATCATTGATTTTGATAAATTATTAAGGGAGATATGGCGTAACGACACAAACACACCTTTGAGAAATAATATATAAGGATATTTATATATTTTTTTTTTTTTTTTTCAGTAAATCTCTTTAAGCCATTAATATGAAAACATTCTTTAATTTCAGTATGCTGATGAACTTTATGCATTGGGTGATTCCTGTCCAAATATTTTCCATCTCTTTTCTGTTCATTGTTGTCAGATTTGGCAAACAAATTCATTGTGTCTCATCCATCACATTGAGTTTTTTGTAAATTCTCTCATATTTGGGCCTGTGCATCGGAAAGATCTAAGGTTAACATTGTCTTTTTTTTATTAGTTTGATTATATAGAAATTAACTTCAAAATTGTAAATTTTTATTTTATTATTAACTTTTAATCTAATTTCTTCAATAATTATGTTCCAGATTTTAGCAAGATGGGGTCTAGAATTAATCTGCATATAAAATTGTTTGCAGTAAATTCTAATATGATATACAGTAATGTCTGTGTTTTTTTTTTTTGGAAACTTCTAGAGTTTTTTTTGTTTTTTGTTTTTTTAATTCGTTCAGAAAAACTGCAGTTACACAGCTACAATGCATCTACCATTATATTAAGTTATAGTTTTTTTTTCCTGATTGTATATTATGGTTTTTTGCTGACATCTGCTTTATAAATTTACTGATCATCATTATATACTATTTTTAATTTGTTAGCCTGTTAATCAATTTGATTAATTCTAAATTTGTAGTTCTGAAAAATAGAAAAAGAAAAAAATAGTAAAATTTTAATGAGAATAATGGTAAGATGTGATTTTAAAATATTTCAGAACTCTCAATGATACTTCATCTTACATTGTATCTCTTGGTTCAAAGGAATGTGCAGTCAATGATTTAATTAAAAGGTATTTTCTCTATTTTGATTATCTCATATTAAATAGTTAACTATAAGCATTACATTTGAATACTTAATAAGTTGTATCTTTTTCTACTGATTTCTATAAAATGATTCAAGTTATTTATGCGAAAGTTAAAATACAGTTTAAGAATTGGTTGATATTGATGTAATTGGATTGTTTAAATAGCTGAAGTAATTAATTCTTTTCATTATTTTAGTGACCATTTAAATGATGTTCAAGTCCGTGCATCAGCAGTGTCTGTTATTTTGTCTCTAACAGACGATGAACTGTGGAAAACCAAGTTAGCATTAGAAGTATTCATGAAGCTCATGGAGAAAGACCAAATTATAACAAACTTAAGATCCCGATATTTTGCAAATTCCCTGATTCATAGAATGAAAAACCGAATTTGGCAATTAGTTTTGATTTTAGAGCCCTTTTTACCTCAGGTAATTAAGCACAAATCCTTATATTGTATTGCAGTGATTTTTGAACCTTAAGAATAATTTTAATGCTTTAGCTCAAATTTCATGTTCATAAGTCAACAGGTCTCAACATTAGCGTTGTTGAAGATCATTGCCATATATAACAGTTCTATGTTGCAAAGGTTATTTAAGACTGCTGGTAAAGAAAGAGGGGATAAAGCAGAAAGATATGGAAATAAATCAAATCTCAGTTAAAAGACAACTTTTATCTATCCTTCCTAATTTAAAATTTTACATTAAAATAATCTCTAGAAGATACAGACTGCCACTAGCTGTATTTAAAATAAATATAAACTACTGTTATGGCTGAGTGCACCAAGCTTCAATTAACTTTGATGGCTGCATTGTGGACTTAGCTAAAATTAGTGGGCGGTGATACCCAAGAAAAAGTTTAGCCTTTGTTTCCTTTCACACAATTTTAAAACAAAGGCTAAACTTTTTCTTGGGTATCACCGCCCACTAATTTTAGCTACGTCCACAATGCAGCCATCAAAGTTAATTGAAGCTTGGTGCATTCGGCCATTAATCTTAAAATAAATAACTAATTTGAGATTATATAATAAATAAAACTGTAATATTAATTTGTTATTACAAAAAACAAAAAGATATTCATAAAAGCTCATAGATTTTTTTCTCTCATCTTTGGTGGTAGTTTCGTTCCATATATTGTCTTTTAAAATAAAAAGATCAGAACTCATAGATTTCCAGTATTTCTTGGAATTCTTCTAGAAAATGAGTTTTGATTTGATTTAAACAACGAAATAGAAATGATTCAAAAGTTCATATTTTTCCTGCAAATCACAATGAAGCAGATTTATTTGAATATTTCAGTCATTATTCTATTTCAGTTTATTTAGGCATGTTGAACTCTTTCTGAGAAAATGTTGATAAGATATGTGGATGAAATGTTGTATGAGTCCAAACATTGTTTCCTACATTTTTTTCTTTGTGATTTTTAACTCCCAAATTAACCCTCTGTTGAAAATATTCAGTTCTAATCTTGAAGGTCCAACAAATTCTAGAAATATCCTTCCATTAATTTCAACTTGAGAGCTCTAAAATTGGAAGATGTGAGTATTCACTATCAACAAGTTTTGAGGCACTTCAAATGTTTTTCAGCAGAGAGAATGCTCTTCCATATCACTCAAAGTGCTGAAAAAGGAATCTATTAATGAGTCCTGATTCCGTCATTGAAAATATATCCATTCAGCCCTACATCACATCATACACTCGGACACTGATAATCCCAACAAGAAAAACAGAGGAGCTTTCATTGCATATTAAGAAAGACAGATGTTTTTATACATACACTGACCAGAAAAAATTATTAACCTTAAAATAAAATAGCATTAATGAAGGTTCATAATTTTTTGGCCAGTGTGTGTACTTCTGACAATAAAAGCATTCATCTCAATATTTTGATAATTTGCAGATAATAATGAACCGAAAAGCTAAAAGCTAATGCATTTACAAATCAACAGAAAGTTCTTGCTGAATTTTAAAGGATGCTAATAACAGCCTATTATTGAATTTATCAAAGCTGTTAAATATGACTAATTTAATATTTTTTTTTTTTTTTTTTTTTTTTTAGGAAAAACATGAATATATTTTAAACATAATTTTTTCTGAATTAATGAAAGAAAGTGTTCAGCCATCCATTAGATTTCTATTAGAGTGGACTGCAGTTCGATTATGTCATCAAAGTTTCCAGTTAAAAAATTTATTGTGGATAAACTTAGAAAAGGTAAATTTAAAGAAGTTTTATTTTATTGATATTATATTAGATTAATGTAAGGTTTTTAGATTAACTTTTTGAGTGCATTTAATTTTCAATTCTGTTAGATCAGTAATTTAACTTCTGTAGTAGATGATATTTTTTTGCCTGTAAAAACTCTAGCACTACATTATTATTCGGTCATTAGCTTCTTACGTTTAGAAATGCTGCCGAACATGCAGATAATCTATGGGAAAAAAGTGAGCTGTTTATAGGGAAGAGGATACTCTCACAACAAAAAGGAATGAGAGAGTATATTACCAAAATCTGAAACAAAGTTGTGAATGATCTTCTGAAAATCATCTTCAATTCTTTGCGACTTTTTCGATTAATAATTTGTTGAGATGATTGCTCTCATTTCAATTAGGGATGTATTCATCGTTTACTGTTATCTGACCATATGTTACATACGACATTGTAATTGAAATCTTATCCTTGTCATTATATGTTCAAAAATTGATAAGCTATTATTCATTGATTTGCTAGCATTCATCTGTCTACATATATCATGAGCTGATAATCGGAGACTATTTATATCTTTTGATGATCCCGCCATTCTGTGTGTTCTTTTTGTAGATCCTCAGATTTCCTTGTATCTTCCTTACATTTTATGATTATCTCATATTCTTTCTTTCTAGAAGTTCCATTAGAAAACACTTATCTTCCGTTATTGCTTCATTTTTGAACTTTACTTTTAATTATTATTACAGTGGAGCACCGTTTATACGTTTCTCGTTTATACGTTTTTATCATTTATACGTTTTTTTGAATGGTCCCGGCAAAATCCAATGCATATTAACGTTAAATAATTTCATTTATACGTTTTTTTGAAATCGCAAATTTCATTTATACGTTTTTTCAAGAACTCAAGAAGAGAGAAAATGCGCATTTCAACCTTAGATTCCCACCTGCCGATTGTCCAGTCTTAGAGAATTGCACTGAAAAACCTCTGCCAAGTTTTCAACAAGCTTTGGCGTGTTTTAATACCATGCAACGATTAAATCATTAGCAGTGATTTAAATGATAAATTTAAGATGGCACTTTTAACTTTGCACAATGAACTTTTTTCTGTGCATTCCAAAAAAAGCCCTTACAACCCTTTATAACAAAATATTTTGTAAACGCTGAATGAATATGAATAGTAGTACTATTTGTACATTAAATACGTAATAAAAAGTTTTGTATTTCATTTTCATATAATATTTTAATTTATCTCTACTTTTTATTATTGGTTATTATGAAATTGTTCGTAACTTTTGTAAATTTCGTTTATACGTTTTTTCATTTATACGTTTTTTTTTTTAAGTCCCTTGAAAAACGTATAAACGATGCTCCACTGTATTTATTTTGTAGTCTTAATTTTTGAGCACCTTTTGTGGCATTGTTTTCCATGATTTAGTTTAAAGCTTTTAATTTCATAGGAAACAAGCACTGCTAATGTGCCACTTATCATAATGCACTTTTTGATATTTTGTGTTATGTATCATGGCTAGCAATGTTAACAGTGGGTAAAATTCATAAAGCTGCTTTAGTGGCCAAGATGATCTTTTTCATCTTCCAAGTAATGATCAAGACTTAAAAGAAGCCTGCTACCCATCTCTGTATCCTGCTTTTCATTGAAGAGGAGTCATCACTTCTAAAGTAAAGAAGTCTTGAACTTAAAAATCTGAACTCAGTATTAAACTTCTTTTTTGAATACTGCCTGTGCCATGCTGACACCAAAAACATGGTTTCTTTAAACAGTGCATCTGGAAGATGGCACTGGCATTGGATTGAAATTGTTATTGGCTTGAGATTGAAATTTCTTCACATTCCAAAGTCACTTTTCCTTCTCCACTGAAATAGGCTGAGCTGTTTAATCCCCTTATTCTTGTGGTGAGCTCCATTAGCACTGTTCCTTTAAGATTTTTCGAAACATATGATAACCTCAATTACCCTGCTTGATTTCTAGACTTCTCAACCTTATTCTATCCTGCTTTTCAATTCCTCAGAAGCTGATTTGTACCAACTTCAAATTTCTCTTAACTTCTGTTGTCTCAGGTTTCCGATGTTGTATCATCTGAAACCTGCAGAGGAAAGAATGTAATTTTTTTCCTTGTTTTACTTTATTTCTTTTATGCTGAAGATTTAAGTTGACTTGTCAACTCTCTATTGAATGATCCCTTCCTTTCTATCATTGTTGGAGTTATTGGTAATATTATATTCTTTTTCTGTTTTACAAGTGATGCATTCAAAATTTTGATAGTAAATGCATCTTTGCACAATGCATAATCATTACCTCAGCTCTGTTGAGACTTTCTGCTTCATAAAGAATTGGAACAGGAATTAGTTCATATTTTGACTTAGGAATTTGAAATACAACTCTTTTCTTTCTATTGTTTTGGAAAACTTTTTGAGCACTAAATGATTGAAATTTTACTGCACTGTCGTTTCTCATTAGGTTTTTTTTTTTTTTCAATCTTTTGATTGTTTTGTCAGGCAGCTGAGATTTTTATTATAGCAGTTACAAACTGTGATTTTCTTTTCTGTGATTTGGACAAAGATATTATTTATTTAGAAGAACCAGGAACAATATAGACCATTCAGTAAAAAACACTTATCCAGGGCTTAGTTATCCATTGTGTCAGATTAACCTTGGTCTTCTGTAGTACATTCAATTTTCATCTTCTTAAAAATTATGATTAAACAAACAAAACTCATGGATTTCTTATCCAAATAAGTTTTAGAATGCTCAGTTTTGTATTTACATACTATAAGAATGTTTATTTTATTTTTTTATAGGCTTTTTTGTGTAATTAACTCAATAAAATGTAATTTGGATTAACCGTGGGTTTTCAATTAACCAGGCTTTGGCATTTTACTTTAATTGACATTTTATAACCGATATATTTTATAATTGATGCTAAACATCTCATGAATTTTAACTCAAAAGAATAAAAATATTTCCTTTCATATCAGGATTTGAAAACTATAAGTTGTGTATTTGTTTAACTCCCTTGACACGAATTCATTTATTAAAATTGTATCTGCTTTTTGTATTTCCATTTCCTCTTAGGCTGGAACAGTTCGTGTAGGAAGTGTAGGATCTTTTCTGTGTATTATTTATCATGTAGCTGTTGTAATAACAGACTTAAAAGAAAAGGAGGATTTTATTTTGGAAGCATTGCCTCGTATTTTACCATGGTGTATGGCACAGAATTTTAATACAAGAGTTACTTCTCAGGTAAAGAGATAGAGAGTGGATCTTTATTTATTTATTTATTTATTTATTTATTTATTTATTTATTTATTTATTTATTTATTTATATAGTATATACAATATAGAGTAGATCTCCCTTCTTTAAAAGCCATTTTTGTTGAAAATATGAAACCGGAAGACTGAAATAAATTGGTTTCCTCTAATTCATTTTAAAACTTGACCGGTGATGACATATACAAAGTGCTATAATTAATAAATTAAAAAAAAAATTACTAATTTTAGTTAAATTAATTACAGTTAACAAAAATGTTTTATTTTCATTGAACAATATAAAAAAAAGATAATAAAATGGTAAAATGGGTTCTGTTGGTTGAGACCAAGTATGAAAACATAAGAATAATATTCTGTTCATCTTTTGGCTAAAATTCAGCCACATGTTTATAAATTTTCACCAACACATTGTTCCTACCTGCACTGGAAAGCCATTAAAGCCTGCAGATATCATCAGTCCGTAAAATATAACGTTTTATGGAAGGTAAATGGAAAGTGGATGTCAATTTTATTAGCATATGTGTGTGTGTACAAAAATTTATGGATTCTTTATAATCTGATTCGTTACAAAAATTAGAATGTATTCAAAGTAGTAAGTAAAATGTTAATTTTGTATAAAGTATAATTTTTTTCTTTTCCAAAAATTTTAATTAATGTTTACTTCACTTCTTGTCATCTACAAGCACAACAGAATATATAGGAAAATATTTACATTCATTCAAGATCAGGGATATGAATTACTTCTTTCTTGTGCCTAAAAATAATGATCAGTTTCATTCCATTTTTTGATCTAGTTTCTGAATTACCTCCTTTCCATATAACCAAACTCTGGGACACTTAAATTTCAGAGAAAATAACAGGATGTTGCTTTTATTGATCATTTAGTTGGGTTGAGCTGAGAAGACTTTGTAAAAGTTATTCTATTACTTAACTAAACATTTGTATAGCCTTCAGATGTCTTTTTTATGATTATCTATACGTAATTTTAAAGTATACTTCATCAAAATTAGCAGGATTTTTTTTTGTTTTTTTTTGCATCTAACTAGAAGTTTTTGATCTAAGCCATCTATTAGAACTAATCACCTCATTTTCCAAAGGAGTGGACCATCCATTAAGTAACCATTTAGCAAAATATTGAAATCTGAATCTTTCATCAAATCAATTTTCGTACATCCTGAGATGTTCTCCCACTAGTAATTCATCTAATTTATGTGATCATATCATTCTGAAATTGAGATACTCTACCTACAGATCTCAGCATTTCATTCACAAACTTCTATAGGCAGTGTCCAGATTCTATAGCCATTCTCCTTATTAAGTCCTTACTGCTACATGAAGGCAAATATATCCAACTATAAATTTCATCCATTGTTCTGTTTTAGAGACCTTTCGCTATCTCAGGTAACATTAAGACTTCTATATGAAAATTTCCTTGTCAAGCAAGTTAGTCTGATTTTTTTTTTTTTAATATATGGTTCTTTCAAATCGGTGATCACATTTGAGACATTCAACCAATATCTCTAACAAGAAAGATGCTTTTTTCTTACTTTCTTTTTTTTTTTTTTCCTACTTCATTTTTTTTTTAATTGTTTTAATATCCTTCACTGTTTTATTAAATAAATTGGACTACTTAGAGTAAATTCAAAATATAATTTAAAATTTAAACAGAAAACAGTTTTATAAACTAAATTTTTTTGCCTTGAAATTCCATTTATGTTTAAGTTTATTAATTATATTTCCGCTTCTCAGTTAAGATAACAGTTTATAGAAGTTGTAAATTAATTTAAAGTTAAATTCAATTTTATTTTTCTATCTATCTATCTATCTATCTATCTATCTATCTATCTATCTATCT
>JAFIDM010012231.1:53693219-53749024 GCA_023159025.1 Thereuonema tuberculata | reverse complement strand
TACTGAAGATAAATAAATTTGTTTCTGAATTTGCTGTTTAAAGCAGTGCTTCCCAACTCCCTAATCACATTAAAAAAGAATGAGAATTAAACATTCTTAGCTTATGATCACTGTAATTTTTCACTTTATAATTTTCAATACAACACCTTTCGTTGTTCCTATTTATGATAGGACTTAACATATAGTGTCTATATGCTACTGATTATAAAATACACTTTAAATTATGTGGAAATTTCAATTGAGTTTTCTCTTTCTTCAAGCAATCTAACATCACACACTCCTAGCTGTTTGGGAACCCCCGATTTTATGCATTAGCTTTGACTATACAATGGTCTGCAAAGACTATCAGAGCATAATCTAATGAAATATGACTAGAGTACTTCAAGACAAAAGCAGGCAAAATGCCAGTCTTTTCCAAGAGCTTTTATCCTAATATTTTAAATTGCCACCTTAGTAGCTTGAAAAGTAAATTTGACTTAAAATGGAGGAATCGTACACTTCATCATGACTATGAACTTTAACATATGAATCCACGATAAAATTTAAATGCCATGCTCATAATCCTAATTTTAATCAGTAGGCAAGTTTGTATTTAATTTTAGGACATTAAATAATTTAAGTATGATCTTTTAATTACCAGAGTTTCTACATTGTTTCTACATTTAAACTATTTAAATTTTGTTTATTATTATGAAATGGTTCTTAATAAAGTAGAAAATAGAACCATAATGGACTTTTAAAAATTCAAGACATTTTGATGTGGTAATATTCATATTTAAATTCTACATTATATTTTTTCAAACAGCTCTTCAACAGATCTTAATTTAGCAATAATAATACTTTCATTATAAAATGAAATGTTTAGATACATAAAAAAATTCTTACATTCACAATATATATCTATACAATTACATAAAAAAAAAAACCCCACATATATTTCTTATAATATTTTACACGAAAACTGTGAGTAATTACAATGAATTTAATTATACTGTAACTGAAAATGATATTGGAACAACTGTCTGAATAAAAAGCAATTATTTTGAAAAAGTGCCATTTAATCCAGCAATTATTGAGTTGCAGGACTAAAAAACTGCAAAATGTCTTGCCTCCTTGAACACGTTGAAACTTGATGGCAAGCCTAAGAAAAGAAATAAAATAAATAAATAAATAAATAAAATAATAATTTTTTTCTCATAAAAAAAAAAAAATCTTTTTTAAATTTAAAGCATTCAGTGTTAAACAATACTCTATGAACTGTACTATTACTAACGACTCCTATAAACTAAGTGAATAGGAAATACATTTCTATGATCACAAATATATTTATTTAAAGAAATATCAAACACGTCCGTTTTTTAATTTCTTGGGATTAATAAACATCTGCTGACAATTTCATAACAGAATTGGGCAATTTTGAATGATTCAATGATTATACGTTCATATGCTATTTACTTACTGCAGACACTTATTTTCAAGGAATATTATTTGAAATGTTAAATTTGTAGGAATTCAAATAATCTTTCTTTTAGTATTTACAAAATCTGGGTAGAACATTCTTGGATTTCTCCAAGGAACTCCCAAAACATAAAGAATCCTATCTTCTGTGATGCTTTGATCCTTTCTTCCTCAGCTTCAATCTCCAGACTTTTGACATTAAAGCTATATAATCTTTCAAAGATTTTGCTGCATCAAAATATCCATTTCTATTCCATTTAACAATCTGAAAAGCTTCTTCAGAGAATACAAAAATTGATGAATCAAATGCATCTCAAGATTTCATTTCTGAACATTTATCTTTAGTCATTCTGCCTTTTCATCAAATCTAAAATTTCCTTCAAGCAATCTTGCCAAGCAAAGTATGGTTATTGACTTAACTAACTGTTGTGTTCCCCATAGAATTCTTTAAGCCATACCTTTGTCCATCCTTCATAACATTCATCAACCAATATGAACAATATTTCTGTCTGAGCAATTTTTGTTTTATGAAATTTTCAAGATATTTGATTTATATTTCAACAACCATTTGACATATTCCCATAATGATAATAGACTTTTTTATTTTTTTTATATTAGATATTCAAAACAGCTTTCAATCATTTTAACAGATTTTTTTTCAACATTTTACCATTCACCTTAATACAAATTCAGCCAACATGATCTAATTCTGGTTTCCTCTCCCTAAGTAATGCGCATCCATTCCAAATTCTTTCTTAGATGAATAATCTCCCAACCATGCAATGATCTTTGATACCTCTTCAGTAATTATCTTCAGAAACAGAGACCTCCTTCATTTACTTCAGAGAGAAGTTTTAGACACATCCTTTATCCATTTACAAAACTGATAAAAAGCCAATTAAATGAAGTTATCTTTTTTTGAATTTCTCTCTCTCTCTCTCTCTCAAGCAGTGTAAGCCATTAAGTTTCTTGCTTTTCTACCAGTTCACAAACTATAAAATTTTCCATCTTTTCATGTCAAATCTCCTGAAGTATTTGCTGATTTGAACCAAGAGCATCCTCATAAGTACAAATAAGCCATACCATCTTTAATGCTTATCGAGAATTATTAATTACCATAAATCTAGATAGAGGTGTAGTCCAACCAAAGACCTTTCTTAATTATCTAACATTTCTCTACTCACTTCAATTTGGTATTTTCCCATGAATTTGTAACTGCTCTTTAATGAGATCAGTTACTGTTTGTTGAAGATTATAAAGGTTGGTTTGCAGGATGGAATATGTCACAGTTTTTCTAGTCCTGTGACACTTTTATACTTAGAACATCATGTCCGAGGTGGTTATAATTAAAGTTGGCCTATTTAAAGCATCCCACAGCTGCAACCAATAGTCGGAGAGACACCAAAAGTTGTCACATACACTATTCAAATGATGCGCTCAACGATTCTGGAAAAAAAAAGTTACAAAATCTTCCGCTAGTGGGTGTTTTTACAGCTATATGAATGGAAAATGAAAACAGAATGTTGAAAAACACATTTATTTCACACAAACAGTATCAGATGGTTGAAAGAGTCATAGATATTGCTCAATATGTTCTTTCTGAGAAATGTGTGTCATTTGCAGACGATGAACTCTATGCTCAACCGCTGACGGTAGGCAATCACCTGTGATAGTTCACACATGTTGTGTGATGCTATCTTTTAGTTCTGCTAATGTTGCAATTTCTCCACGATACACCACATCCTTTAGGTATCTCCACAACCAAAAATCGCATGGAGTTAGGTCAGGAGAACTTGGTGGGCAGGCAGTAGGGAACCTGTGACTAATTACTCTATCATTGGTAAAAGTCCTGGCACATTGCCAACTCCCCTAATATCAATATAATGATCTATCCAATAACATTATAAAAAAATTATTTAAACCTATCTCACTACTCCCAATTTCAGTTACAAATAGCCTCAAGCTGGGCTGAAACGTTCTGTTTTAACCTTTTTAATGCACGACGAAAAATTACATTAGTAATTTGATTCAATTGTATTACTTTTGGGATTCTCTCTCAGGATAATTTAATTCCAATCTCCCAATTTTTGATTGGTGAAGTGTTGAAGCAACAAAGTTTGTATGAACCTTCCAATATGAGGTGCACCATCTTGCATAAAGACTCTGTCTTTCCTGCAGCTAGGGTATCACAAAGTTCTGGAGCATGTCACGATATGTGAACCCACACCATACTGTAAACTTGGGCAAATGCAGAGGCATTTCCTGGAAAATGTGTGGATTTTCCTTGGCCCACACACAGCAATTTTGGATGTTCACAGTGCCATTCAAATAAAAGTTTGGTTCATCGCTCCATAGGATGTCCCATGGTCACGACATATCAACTTCCATCCTTGCCAGAAAGGTCAATGCAAAAGTGAGTTGTTTCTCCTTGTTGCCTAGAAGCAGTTCTTGCCTATGACTGATCTTGTATGGAAAAAAATGAATTAAGTTTCTCAGGATCTTTCTGACCGTGCTCCAGGGTAGATGTAATTGTAGTGATGTGGCTCGGACACTACCTGAACCTGCAGCATTCTCCGACAACTGCTGAACAATTGATGTGGGAATGTCTTCAATCCAGTGATCACTGATGCACTTTCGTCCTCTGCCACATTGCACACTTAAAAATCCGGTTTCTTCAAATTTTTTCATCACTTATCTCACACCTTGTGGGGACATCAGTCCACAGTGTACTTTTAGACCACTTTTACAATAAAAAAAATGAAACGTTACAATTAAAACCGTACTCTGTTCTGTTGTTATAGCATTGCATGTTTAACGTTTTTCTACAATTATTTTCATTGTTGTAGCAAAAAGCACCCTCTAACGAATGATTTTGAAACTTTTTTTTTTCCAGAATCGTTGAGTGCATCCTTTGAAATAGTGTGAGTACAACTTTTGGTGTTTCTCCAACTATTGATTACAGCTGCAGGATTCTCTAAATAGGCCAACTTTAATTATAAACACCTTGTATATTTGATTAATCTGATATGTTCATTTGTTTTTCTTCTTTCTCTGTGTGTATTAATGTAATTTTTTTTTTTTTGTCATATTAGCTGTATTATGTTAAGATTTTTTAATGATTGTTATGAACAATGAAAGCATGCCATGTTCAAGATTCAATGATCACATATGAAATCATTGTTGGTAGGCTGAAGGTGTAGAGAGGAAAAAAAAAAAAAAAAAAAATTAGTAGTGCACACATTAGTAAGGAATGCCTCTAGCTATATGTATGTATATTAGATTCCCAGTATGACAAGAAATGACAATTTGTGTCTTAGCTACCATTGGATTAGGTGATATTAAAATGCCAATGAACCTGAAAAAGCTTGTAGGAAATATTAGATGATGTCCGATTTCCAACAGATGTGTGTAAAATTAGAACAAGGTGTTTGATGTAGTAACATCACTCTATAGGATGTTTGGAAAGTCGGGAGACTGAAGTGTCTTAGTGACTTTCCTAATTTTTGGTGTTTCAAGGCTACATGGAGTTCCTTGTTTTGATTTGAGATATGCAAATTATTTAAAGCCGTTTATTTATTAATTATTAATGTTGAGAAAAAAAAAAAAAAACTAGTAGAATTTAAGTTATTATATACAATCCTATATGACATTTTATCTCCTTATTACTTACTAGTTGACCCATGCGAATAATTCGCAACAAAAAAACCAACTTTGAGAAATAACAAATAAATCCAACAGCTATCGTGCATGTTAGTTAAACACATTATCAATTGATGGCGTCTTCTCCATTTTTAATAAAAAGGTTGACCCATGCGAATAATTCGCATGGTATCTTGATCAGTCACCGAATGGTAATGTGAAAATAAATAAATGAACAGATTGTGAATAGATGGCGCCTTCTACATTTTCATAAAAAGATTTTTAAAATAAAGTTTTTTAAGGAAAACATTAATTTTAAACAATTTATTTAATCTTCAAAATGATGAAATCTATTAAATATGACAAAAGTATTAAGGGAAATAATAAAAAAAAAAGTTTTGGAAAATAATTAATGAGAAGTTGACAAATTTTTATGTCTTTTTATTGTAATAAATCGTTTATTTTTATTAAACTATAAATCTTTGTTTTTTTATCTGTTTTTATTAAATAAACGATGAAATATCATTTTAAAGTGCATTTTTATTCAAAAATGGGTATACTTGAAGTTTACGACGCTATAGAATTATTTGAAATGCTGTTTTGCTTTCGAAAGATCAAGTCGCTTCTGTTAAAGCGTGTCTACATTTTTATAAAAAGGTTTTTAAAATAAAGTTTATAAACGAAAACATTAATTTTAAGCAATTTGTTTATTTTTTGTCATTAGCGGATACCGTAATCTTCAAAATGATGTCTCAATCATTGAGTTTGATGAAGTATTAAGGAAGTTACGGCGTTCCGACACAGAAACACCTTTGAGAAATAATATATAAGGATTCATTATGCTGAAACTGAAGAGTTTATTAATTTTAAATACATTTAATTGAAATAAGAAATGATTTAACATTATTGTTACTTTTTTTTGGGGGGTGGGTGAGTATTTCTTCTTCGAATTATGCCATGACTAATATATTATTTGCTTTCTTCAGGTATTACGCTAAATGAGCCTGGGACATAATTCTGCAGTTTAATAAATTTAAGCTTCCACTACATTTTCTATTGTGTATGTGCTTATTTTTATTGTCGTTACTTGTTTTAAGTCATAAGAATTACATTAAATAGATATTATGTTCCTCAAGCTTCAGAGATGAGAATTTTTTTTGGAAGTTGTACAATTAATGGTGTTTTTGTATATTAAATTTTAAGTTAAATTATAATACAAAAATTAAAATATTTGTGAAGTTTTAAGCTGGATTATCCATTTCAGATATTTTGATATTACCTTTTCAAAGTTAGGAATTTGTTTACTTTCATCAGAGGTTTAATAATACAAGCTCCTTTTACTTTTTTTCCTAAAAATAGCTACCACTGGTCTACTAATTTTGATGTGGTTAGCTTTAAGAACAGTCAGCATTAATTTAGAATATGATATAAAATAACTTCAATAAAATAACATTAACGTTTATAGAATAAGATAAAAAAAAAAAAAGTGATATTTCACTTATCGTTTTATTAAGTAGCTATCTTTGGAATTTTCCCAGTATATTTAAAGTATTATAGTTTAATTATGTTCCAAAAAGTAAATAAAATTATTTTTTTATTTAAGAATCTTTCTCACAGAAAAAAAAGCAATAAAATTTAGCAAAACAAAACAATGCATTCTTAAAAAAAAATATTTTTTTAACAATGAATCACAATATATGAAACTGTAATTTGACAATATAAAAACCCCAATCTGTCAAACAAAATAAATGCTAGAAGACAAAAATTTACTTACCTTTGGTGAAGAACTTTTGGATAACTTCTTTCTCTTCATAGCTCTTGGTGACTGGTAAGATTTGGAAATCTTTTCCTTGCTTTTCATTTGCAATTTAGGTTTAAAACTTTGTGTCATCTCTGTGAGCCAGTTTTTATGTCGCTGCTTAGATTTCAGAGCTTTCTTTTCTGATACAGAGTTCTTTGGGGACGAGCTGTCTAAAATCAAGTTGGGCAGATTTACAGTAGGAGAAAGATAAGTAGCTGAAGTGATATTTTCAGTATTTTCTTCTTTGGAAATGGAAGTTTGTTCAGAACATTTGTCATCAAAAAGGCTCCTGCTGGCTTTACCACTTTTAATGATGTTTTCTTCACTGAAGGTTTTACTTGGACTCAACACCGACCCAACATTCCTCAGAACCTGCTTATTATTAGAAAAAACATTTTCTTGATTAACTGACATACTGTTTGTATTGTTTTCAAAAGTAAATGTCTTTGAAATTTTCCCACTGAATGGGTTTCTGTTGCCCTCAGGAGAAATCCACTGCATCAAGGAGGGTGGACTTCTTGAAGATAAATGATCTCCATAAGTTAAACAATCTGCGCTGCCAAAACTGTTCTTTAATATGTTTTTTCCACTAGGAGTTGTTTGTAAACCACTATTCGTTTCAAAAGCAAACTGCATATCACTTTTTTGTGGACTTACTGATGATTTTTGATTTATGCGTGATTCTAAAAAGAAAAGAAATAAAAGTGCATAAATAATTAACAGATCATTTATTCAAACAGTGAGCTGAAACAATAAACTAAAATTTTTCATCATACTTACTTAAACAAGTATATTTCAATGAAACATCTTGCATTGTTATTACTTTTCCTGTAATTGATATTTCATCTTCTAATTCATCATCTTCTTTCACATTCCAAATTTTAAGTTTCATATCATCTGCACACGTTACTATCTGTAAAGAACAAAAGAAAATGTTTGTAAATATTTAGTCTTAAAAAAAATTCATTAATTTTAATTTTAATAATAAATTTTATTTTCGGAAGAATCTCTTATGTAAAATGACAAACTGATATCTTATAACACTAAAAATGAATTTATATTCACTCTTTAGAAGAATGGAAGTAGTCCAACTACACCATACATATATTTAAAACACAATATTAATCCTCATTCTTATTAGTTTGAACTTTCATAGATATACAATGTAGTAAGGTCTTTATTTTGCATCATCCCCCCCCCCCTCTCGTTTACAAAACAATCCCGTAAAATTCCTCAGAACATTTACAAATATACAAATTAAGACCATTGGCATTTGCACTTTTACTAAAAATAGAAGTAGATTGGCAATATTATTATTATTATTATTGCTATAATTGGTCAATCTATTTCTATTTTTAGTAAAAGTGCGAATGTCAATGGTCTTAATTTTTCATAATTTAAATAAATAAGAAATATTAATAATATAATAATATAAATATAATAATAAAATAATATAACAGTTCTTAAACAGCAAATCAGTTTTCTATATCGTTACGGTTAAAATTTAACATAGTTATTATTATATATAAGAAAAGTAGATATATAAGTCGTATTTCATATCATCAATTCCTCTGTTATAAACAAGATTTGCACTGAAAATAGACAACCCCTCAAATAAAATTATAGAACTGTCGCGTACCACGTGACATAGGTGTGGCGAAGTCTCATCTGCTGGTGGTCGGACAATATCTAAGAGTGTGTTTCTTTTCTCTTCCTAATTTCTCATATTACATATAATGAATAGTAATTCTGATTCCATTAGCAGCAGAATGACTACACCAAGAACTCTTTCATCTTTACATGGAATGCTTATTATATTTTTCTGTACAAGTTAAATGAAAAGTAACTTAGGTTATTTACAACTAAGTCACTGAATATACATATAGTAAGTGGAGAAAGTAAATAGTCATAATGAAACAAAGAATTTGGGAAAAAAAAACCAAAAAAAAACCAGTTAAAATTAGTAAAGAATGCTGTTCAACTAAATAGGTAATTTTAGAAAACCTCCTAAATATAAAAAATAAAATAAAATAATATACCCTTGGAATTGGATTGTTGCACCAAGCTACATTTGTTACTTCGGCCTCATGTCCTTCCAATTTATATAATGGGGAGCTGGGACTATCAACCTAAAAGTGATAAAACAGAAACAAATTAATTTTCTAATTTAAAATAAAACACAAAATACATTAAAATATGGAAAGATTCCTACTTAATAACTCAATTAAAAAAAAAATAAAATTCTCAAATGTCTATTTAAGTCTGTTTTGAGTAATAATATAAACTAAGAAAAGAACAGAAAGAGAGGTAGAAAAGGATTTTTATAGATATGGTTGTAGCTGTTGTTCTGAAGGATACTACCTTGTGAAGAATCATGAAGAATCCACAATTGAATATTTAAATATTCAATTGTGGATTCTTCATGATTTGCTGAAAGCAGCAAATTTATTTAAATACTTGTTAGATGTGTTGAAGATTTTATTTTTTGTCTAACAAACTTGAGATGGAAAGAAAGAGGATTGTTGAAGTAACTTACATCATTCAGCACTATTTCTGTATCAATTAATATTGGTATAACCAAGCTGATGGAGTATTAGAGTAATTTGCAAATAAGAACAATATTTCTTGGTATGTCAGTAGGACCAGAAATGAAAGGACTACAAATCAGTGGTTAAGTTAAAGTATCATACCACAGGTCTATGTAGGCCCTTGGGAGCGTAGGAAGTCAGGTTCCGAAAGTTTCATGACCAACAGGACTAAATTGCGGTCAGCCCCTGCCCATTTGTCTTTAACCCTCAGGAAAGAAGCCTGAGTGGACTTAAGGACCCTTCTGGAAGAGAATCCCGTATGGAAAAATCCCCAACCTCATTCAAGTACTTTATCACATGGCTACTGGGCCACAAATCAGTCGTACAAATGGTAATTATACATGATTACAGCTTTGAAAAGACATTTTCAATTCATTATATCACTATAAGCTTCAACTATATTTAAATATAACAACTTTTAAAATATAAGTTTATATTTTAAATATAAACTTTATCATGTTATAAACATGATGCAATTCTTTTAAAATCTATGCAGCTAAATTCAGAAATTATTACCTTCCAAATGTAAGCATTATTATCGCTGGATCCACTAATTAAGAATTTGTCATCAGGACTTAAAGTCGACCTTACAAAAAATGAGAAATTCTCATGGCCTTTAAAGACAGCAACTAAAATAAAAAGGATTAGATTAAATTATATTTTTTATTAAGAAAAAAATTACAAAATTTGCTATCAAATTAGAGAAATTAATCCTCCTCCCCTTGATCCTACAGATTTTCCTTTTCGTTTCTAAGCAAGCTTTCTGAAATTTATTTTTAAATATCATTTTTCAAAGAAAAATAAATAAATAAATATATATATATATATATATATACACGCACACACCGGATGATTCATAAAGTACTGGAAAGTACTGGTGGTTTTCACCGCCCCATATCTTTTAAACTACTGCTCATAAAAATCTGAAACTTTTTATATAAAATCGTCAAAAATATAAGAATTATATTTTCATGTTATTATTTATTCATTATTTTTGAAATTCATTTTATTTGCATTCAAACTCCCCAATATATCGAAATTATTATTCAAAAAAATTATTTGACTGTCTCCCAAAAAAGTCATTTGTCAGAATGGATTTTCAAAAAAATACAAGTTTTTTTTTTTTAAAATTAAAGGAATTAATGACAAAAGTGTTGAGATTAAATTTTGTAATTAGGTTTCTGTATCATTTGAATATTGGATCCAGACTTTTAGAGTGTAAACAACACCACTACAGTTATTTAAATATACAATATATTGGAGGTGTTTGAGCGCAAATAAAAAGAAATTTCAATAATAATGAATAAATAATAACATGAAAATATAACTCTTATATGTTTGAAGATTTTATACAAAAAGTTTCAGATTTTTAAGAGCAGTAGTTTAAAAGATATGGGGCAGTGAAAACCACCAGTACTTTATGAATCACCCAGTATACATAGAAAAACTAGCAGAATACCCGTTCTTCGTATGGGTAAAAATGATCTGGTTGAGAAACAAATTGAAATTGTGAGATCACTTCTTACTTTCCCAGTTGGTACAAAAATTACGTGATAGTACAAAGTAATGTTATATTTGAATTTTGAACTTGAGATCCCTAGATATGAATTTAATTTGGAGATAGGAGAATATAAGACTTACCACCCCTTTCTCCTCTTCTCCACACCCTTAGCACTTCAAACTTTCCCCAGTTCATAAAAACTCATATCATCATATATCTATTCTGTTGCCACTAGGCTCATCTGTGACGCTATTATGCACAATAATATTTTAGTTCCAATTGTTGAACAACAATATTTTTGTGGTTCCAATTGTCACCTCCAGGTGCATATGTCGTGCTTTCAAGAAAGTATGCTCCTTCGTTTACACCTGTTAGGATGGCAATATCAAAAATTTGCCGAATACAGGTGTTTTTGATTTTGACAAAGTAGTCTCATGTCACATTCTGTGTTTTTAGCTCAAACTGTTTCCGAGATATTCATAACCTTTGGCCAGGAGCGAAGCACCACCTCCTGCCATCTAGTGTCAAAATTAGGAAGCGTTTTTCTTGTTGCCCACAGACAGTTGATGGTCACCCTCCCCCCAAACTATAGAAGGTTATTTTTATAATTTTTACCTTGTCTACAGTACGGAACCATGCCAAATTTGAAGTTTTTACCATGTTGGGAAGTATGCTAAACATCTGTCACAGAGAGACACACATATCCACAAATTTCACTTTTATATTATAGATAAATAAAATAATTCATTATTTTTGAATGAAATGTTTTAAAATTTTAATTTATATACCCTTTTCTTTCTCTTACATTCTAACTTCAAAAGAAAAACAGATTAATTGCAACATATCCAAAAAAACAAAATCCTATTTTTTTCAGACAAAATTCTAATTATTTTTGACTTTCCAAGAATTATTTTGCATGTGAACTCATAAACATACAAAAATACAAAACATATTTTTCATCATACTATCAAGCAGGTTGCTTATTTGGAGTTTTAACCATCGCTTGAGATATGCAATATTTTCTTTCAGTTCTTCAAAAATTGCCAATTTTTTATTACAGACTGAGGATAAAAATCTACATTACAAAAACTGTGCAGTAAGTATAATGCAATAAAAACAACACTCAATCAAGTTATTATTTTACAAGGCCCCATGTGTTATTCTTGCCAGTCTTATTAAATTTATTGAATGTTAAAACAGAATCAAATTTCATTTCCACAAACGTAAAAAAATCAATTACATATACTACTTTGGAAAGAAAACACTAAAAAAGCTATACATACCAGGAGAAGAATCATAAGAACAGCAATCATATTGGTATATGATGTTATCCGTACAATTAGCAAATAAATAGCAATTTCTTGAATCCATTGTCAAACTTGAAAAACCTTGGAAAAAGAAAATTTTATAAACAACTTTAGTTGTCAGTTCTTTTTAGGACTATAGTCTTGATGTTTTTATATTTTAACAATTATTGAGGTACTTAATTTATAGCAGCTGAATACATCAAAGAAAGAATGAAACACATAATGAATTGAAAGATTCAACTGCATAAAATTGTTCAAGCTTGTCTTTGAATTTTTAGGATATGAATAAAAATGATAATGTGGTCATTAATTTAATATTAATATCATTGTTTGAACTATTGGACTCAATGAACCCATTCAAAAAAATTTTCTGAACTATTGTCATCGGACAATGTGACTTCGTTTTCCTGTGTTTACAATCCAAGACCATGTGCTTCTGTTGACATTCGACCGCCGTCGATCAACGTAAGAAGGCGCTGTTAGCATTCGCTGATTGGTTTACACCTAAAAGATCCTGATTGATGCCAGAGCTATGGGGTTCTCTACCCGTGGTTTTTTCCTTGCTCTAATTGGTGGGGGTTTACTTAAAAAAGGAGGCTTCTGCAATTAATTGCCAGCATTGATAATGGAATGTAATTTCGGCATTCCGAAACATGTATGCTCATTTTGTTTATAAATGTATTTTATTTAGAATTTGTGTGTCTGCCTTTTCTTTTAGTAAACTATTTTAAGACACGTAAAATGTTTTAAAGTTACTATGCTTCAATGTATTTTGTTTAGAAATCAATGTCAAAACTAATATTTAGTGTGTATAAAGTATAATAATCATCTACAAAGCATAAATGGCTTAATCATGTTACAGTAACTTGTAATTTATTATTGAAAGCTGTGGAGGTTTTTATGTAATTACTTAAAAATGTTAATATTAAGTATTTCTTTTACAAAAATTTAGTACCATTTATTGTAATTATATATTTATATCCCTCAAACATTTTTGCTAATTAATGACGAAATCCTGTATAGTTGTTTTCTAATATCACAATCTGTCCCTTAGTTAAGTGGTCATCCCTCTCTTCACTTAAAAAAAGATATAATTTTTTTAGTAAATCACAAGAGCTGTTGGTAATGAGAAGGTTAAACTGAAGGATATTCAAAACAAATCAAATGCATGAAGCAATAAGGAAAAAGATAAATTCAGTGCCTCTAGTGTCAATGAACTACAGAAGGTCAGTTGCCTAGGTTAACTTTGCAAGATAATTATTTATTTTAAAATTGGGTACGTATAGTATAATATGACAAAGCCTAGTATTTTTTCTCAATGATTATAAGACAAATAATTACAATGCCTATTACTCACCAATATTCACTTTGGTGAAATCATAGAATAAACAGAATTATCCCGTCACTGTAGACTATCCATCAATAAAAACAAGACTTTCTACACCACCAATATGCTTACATAAAAACCTCCACAGCTTTCAATAATAAATTACAAGTATTTGTAACATGATTAAGCCATTTATGCTTTGTAGACGATTCTTATACTTTATGCAAACGAAATATTAGTTTTGACATTGATTTCTAAACAAAATACATTCAAAAGTATTGTAACTTTTATTGGATTTTAATTAATGACCACATTATCATTTTCATTCATATCCTAAAAATTCAAAGACAAGCTTGAACAAATTTATGCAATTGAATCTTTGTAGGAATAAGATGTTTGAGTATATTTACCTTGATTTTTGATACTTCTTCCACAATATTTAAATGTATATTTTGGACATGGGTTCTTCTTATTAATGCTATAATGCTTTCTTAAATCCCAAACTTTGATGAGCCTGTAAAAAAAAAAAAAAATAATAGAAAGAATGAAAATTAAAATCTCTCAATATTCATTTAAACCAATACATTCCATTTAAAAGTATAAAAATTCAGAAAAATAATCTTTATGGAATTCTGATTTTCTTAGGAAAAAACAAACCCTAATGATACGAAGTTATTTGCAATCTGAATTTTTAATTAAAAAAAAAAGAAAAAAAAAAAAGTAATATTTAGATAAATATAAGCAAGGCAATTATAACAAATGATTAGCATAAAAAGATCCTTAATTTTAATATTTTGTGGTTCTGGAAGTAATTTGAAGTTTAAGAAACTTTAATGAAAATTCTTTGAAACTGGTGAACTTATAATAGTATATATATATATAAAATAGATGAGCCATTGAAAACAGATCATTTAACTTTGGAATTGGTACACTGAATCAAAATTTCAATGATTCCAAATATGGTCCTTTTTAAATAAATACAGTCCATGAAAAAAAAAGTTCTGGATATAGCATAAGATGGTAACTAAATATTAACAGTGTTGATAGCTTCAAGACAAATGGGTGCTTTATATCTCTGAAAACTTAGTGAGCCACAAAAGCAGTAATAGGCTAACATGAAAGAATCTCATATCAAAGCCTAACAGGGTCTTTGAAGTATTAACTAAGTGTGGCAGGGAGCAACACAAGGCTTTCTCTGATCATGAAAAAGAACTGAAATCAGCAAGGACTTCAGAATTCTGTCATGACCTTGCTACACATGAGCGGAACTCTATCATAGAAATATTTAACACCTTGGAAATAAAACAAAAGCCTGAATGTACAAATTTATTATCAATAGAGAAAAACAAAATATATGAAAATGACAGCATTAAATTCCAGGAGAACAGTGTAAAATATAATTTTAAAACAAAATACCTCAAGTATTAAGTGCTTAACTATTTTGAAATTGCTGCTCAGAACGACAAAAAGTAAGTATAGAGGAAATCAGTAAATTAGTTAACCCAAAGCAGCAGTGTTAACTTTTCAAATCTCAAGCTGCTCAAATCAATTTTATTGACCATAATGACCAAGTTTAATAATACTTAAAACATTGATACGGCTTGTTATAACCTATTGTGGATGGTGTTGGCTGAAGATGAAAAGGTCTTCCATGACTTCTTGTGTTAGAGGATTTGTGTTCCTGTGATAAGGAATGAACAATGGAGAATATCAATACAAGTATCAGAAGAGATCCTAAGATACAAAGACAGATTTGTGGAGTCCTGATGTTGGCTTGGCTTCAAAGAGTGGAACAGATGGAAAGGAAAATATGGCAAGGATGCTACTGCATATGAAAATGAAAGGAGAGGAAAAAAAGACAGAGGATGGATTCTAAAATGCCTTGTAGATTGGATAATGATGGTGAAGATTCAGAGCAAGGGAGATTGGAGATGTATTATGAGAAGCCAAAGATCACCACTGGAATGTAATAGACCCAGAAATACTTTACTAAATTAAATTAGAATATTCTCCTTTTTTTCCCATTAATGAATGCTACAATGACAAAGTAAAGAAACATAGTGAAAGCTAAAGAGCACATACTGATCAGCAACAAAATTTTTATCCCTAATAGCAGCTGGACTATGCAAAGCAATCGAACATGAAATCAGTTAGCTGATATACATGAGATAAAAAGGCAAATGGGCTGCTGAAATCGTTCTGTTTTGTGCTCTGGGTTATAAGGAACAAAGCAATGGAATATTGAGGGTTGATACACTATATATATATATATTATATTCAAGGACCACAGATGCCTATAGATCTCAAGGGCAACCCTATCTTCAGTTTAATACATTTGTGAGACAGGCTTTTAGACGTATGTGCATCTAACATATTTTGATATTATTGGCAACAGTGATTGAATAAAGGCAGCCTCAATCGTAGATATAGTCAGGTGTATGTTAGCAGGACAGTGTCTGGAATACAGCTAACCACAAGCAACACAGTACTTGAAGAACACTGATACCTTCCCGCGAATTACACGGTTTCAAGCTACTAGATTTTCGAGTAATTCTTTCGAAAAAGAATAAAATACATGTATTATTTGATATAAAATAACATAGTTAAAAATGTAGTGTAATATTCTCATCAATTACGTCAGCGATTAATGAAGTTTTAACCTTTTTAATACTTTTAGTGTTTTAGAATTATATTTTTCCCAATTAATTTGACTGAATAATTTATAATTTATATAGTTTTCCAATCTTAATCCAAAATTATTATTCAATTTATTGATTTGAAAGATTTTTAACCAATTGTATCTAGTTATTTTTTCTTTATTTTGATTATTTTTGTCCCTATTGACACTATAAATGTTATTCATAATTATTTTATAAATAATTTTTTCTTTAATAGTAAGTATTTTAAATTTTTTAAAAATAAAAATTATTTTAAAATAAAATTTTTTAGTTTTATATTTAAAAAAAAAAAAAAAAAAAGGTAACTTTTTTTATTTTTACATTTGAAACGGAATCTCATTTTTTGTAGTCTCGAACAACACGGTTTCAAAGAATACGGAACCAATTAATTGTGTTCTTCAGGGGTTAGGTGTATTCCTTGCCAGGCAACTATAGTGCCACAAGCTGCTATAGAGACATTTAATGTGAATTGATCAGAAGCAAGTCTGTGCTCCTGATAGCTACTGCATAAGCTGTCGGTTGGTTGGTTAGTGTTTAATGGCGCAAAAGCAGCTGCGGCTAAGCTGCGCCAATTTAAGCTGTCATTGAGCATAAAGTCTCATCCTGTTCGGCTCAGTTCAGCTTATCAGCATAAACACACACTTCACTCTTATTATTTTCTTACAATTTTCTATCTTAATTGATGTTCAATGACAACTCTACAAGAATATAAAAATACAGAGTTTTTCTAGAGAATAAGGGTAATATTACAAATGTTTTCTAATAAATGATATATTAAAAACTAACTTACCCATCACTAGGTCCAGCAGTAATCAAGGTAGTCTCATTTTGGTAGGTTATAGCTGTAATACTTTGTACATTGTCCTGAAATGTTAATGTTTGTAAGTAATATATAAAATCTCTTAATAGTTTGTATAAATTAAGATTTTCGTTTTTTTATATATATAATTTAAAACTTTTTAAAAACGGTTTTTAATAATGTAGAATTAATAAGTATATTGAAATAATTTCAGTATTTATAAATATTCTTAACTTTAAGCACAGAATGAAAATGAAGATATCAAAAGATCCATATCAATTTCAAAAATTAACTCTTCCCTTGTAAGTCATGTTAGAAACTACAAATATGGATATTATTTCAATAATTCCATTTGGTATGAAGTCTTAGAGCTGTTTCATTTCAGCTCAAAATCGACTGTATCAAAAAATTTGAAATAAAACAATGGATCAATGAGTAGATGAAATATTAAGAAACTCTAATTGAAGTTTTATTAATTAAAATCATTATTTTCAATTCTAAATTCAACAAGCATAAACACAGGTTGATGGGAAAGAAAGTAATACCTACGGAATACCAATGAAGTAAAGTTGGAGAAGAGTTTACTAAATTTTTGGATAAAACATTTAGTAGAAAATGGTTATGAAGTTATAGATAAAGTGGTGACACAGCATAGTGACTAATGATGTGATAGTTATTAGTAATAGATTAGTGCTTCTTAATCTGTAGCAACATAAGATTTAAAAAGTAGTTTTTATTTCCAATGGCAATATCTTACCTGCAAAAGGAGATGTTTGCTTTTCTTCTTTGAATTAGATAACAGTTTCTGATCTACAAAGGAATGGGCATTTCGTATGACATCATCAGGACGGCAACAATCATACTTATGTTCACCTGTAACAAAATGGATTTTTATTTTATTAAATACAGTTAGAGGTTGAAAACAAACAACAACTAACTTACAAAGCTTTTATACTGTACAAAACATGTCCATATAACCTTGCAACAGCTTGGAAAATTCACACAATTTTTTTAGCCTCATGCTAAAATTTAAACAATAACTTGAGATGTGACATACCTTTACCTTATCATTCCATCATTGTGACTTAGCTAATAAAACAATATAATCTAAGAATGATTATGGAGTAAGTCCCTGGCAGAATTACATGTATTAATATAGTATAAGAACTTTGTAAGGTTTGTTTTTCTATAGTATCACAAAAATGAATTTTTTTTTTTTTACAATTTTTCCTTGAACTTGCTTATATTAACATGCTCAATAACATATTGATGGAGGAAAAAGGAATCTCCACTAAAAATACAAAGCAGGTTTAGGGGGGGAAAAAAAGCAGGTTAATTCAACAACAACAAAAAATGCCTGATCAGAGGAATGAGAATACAGTTCAATGATATCAGAAACAGGTTTATTTAAGAACAGAAAGATGCTAAGAATCAATGTGCACCTTAATTTATAGACAACAAAAACTGATTTCTACTAGTTTGCTTTAGAATTCCAGTTTCTGTGATAAGAACCACGTATAACATAAAAAGCATCAAGGGCTGTGCAATGTTAAAATTTAGTAAAAATGTACAAAATCTACATTCTGAACAATGATCCCGTTGTCAGAATTTTACTCCTTTTCTGTATAAATGACTTAAAAAAGTTCTTAATATCCGATTGTAGGATATATACATGCATATGTGCTGAAAGTTGCTCACCATTTATGAGATTTAAAATAAAATAAAAAAAATAAAAAATTCAATACAGAAACAACATCTCCAAATCCTACATTTATTTATTTTAAAAAAGCTCAACAGATTGATTTGTATTGTGTGCTGAATAGTCATTCTCAAATTATTAGAGATAATATAGTTTTAATGACCTGGTTAAAAAATAAGATATTTCTTTGAGGTCTTAGTTTTGTAGAATTTGTGAATGCTGAAACTGAACATGATAAGTACTGTTGCTTTTCACATTACTTATTTCTCTTCCTTACGGTATTAAAGCAATAATTCAGGAATGAATATAGGCTTTGATATAAGAACACAATACAAAAATTTTAAAATATCCCTTGTTAATTCTTAGTCTACATGGATAATAAAGAAAGATGTTGAAATTGAAAAGTATTCTAAACAAAACTGTTTGAAACAGCAGAAACAAAGATTTTGCAAAAGATTTCTCCATGGAACAGGAGATAAAGAAAAACTGTTACCTAGCAATCAGTGAAGAGGGAAAAGAAAAGAATGGATTAAACAAAAGGGTGACATAATAATAAGATATTATTGTCATAACAGCATGAGCACTAAGCTTGATGAGGCTAAGTAGGTTCAAAAGAAATAAGAACAGAACAGGATTACAAAGATGCCGTAAATCATAGAAGAAACCATGAGGGGTGGAAGTGGGAAATCAACCATTGTTAATGATCTATGATTTGAGCAGTGGAGGAGTATAGAAAAGTTTTTGAAAGAATATCGAGTCTTCAGTAAACCAAAAATAAAGCAAGAGAGTAGAATGGATGGTAGGTTTTATTTAAAACTATTAGAAGCGCAGTGTTGAACTAAAGAAAATCAATTTTCTGCTGCTAATTGAAGCAATTAAAGCAAATAAAGGGCACATTCATAATTGTGTTACAACTTCATTCTGCATATCTAATGTACATATGCATGCATTTTGATCTTTTTTGTTTTATTTACAAACATCAAGCTTGAAATTCTATTCCATTAGATAAGAATAATTTTAATATTCTTATTTGATTTAATTTCCCAACAATACTAAAACTCTCAAATTAAAACAACTTAAACTAGTGAACCATGGGAAAGGAAAATACTGAGAAATATATATGGACCCAAAGTTGAGAACGGCAAATGGAGAATAAGGACCAACCAGAAATTAATGATATTATACAAGGATTTAGATTTAGTAGCAAACGTCAAAAGGAAAAGATTGTAGTGGATGGGTCATGTAATTAGGATGGATGAAGGAAAGTTGGAAGACCAAGACTGTGTGGTTACAGGAAGTTAAAAAGATCTTGGAATACTGAAAGTGAAACATTGGAGGCAAAAAGCTGGAAATAGTAATGAGTGGGCAGCTGTCATAAAGGACGCCAAGGCTCTCCGAGAGCCTAGGAGTAAGTAAGCAAGCAAGCTAGTGAAAAGAAATAAGACCGAGTTTTGAAAATTAAAATCTTGTTGAATTTTTAATTTCCTGTTTTTGTACAAATAATTTTTTAAGACTTTAAATAGACCATCCATAATAGCAATGGAACATTACTTCCCTCCCCTCACATAGCCTCTCACCACTTAACACAAACCAAACCAAAAAGCTTTCCTGTTTGATGCTTTTACAATAAAGATTTCTTATTGTTTAACCAATCCATACATTGAATCATGTCCAACTTACATGTACATCCTTACCACTTGTATTACTCTTTAATGAATGCCATCTACAGTCACTATGATACTTTCATAATTATTTTTTTTTTACAGAATCACGAGTTGGTAGCTCTGTACATTAGCATAAATTACAAGATTCAACGATTAATGGTAACAATAATCCTACTTTCTACAGATGACTAACAGTTTTAGCAGACTTAAATACCTTCAAGCTTTGCTATAGCTGGTTGACTTCGGAAATCCCAAAGCATTATACATCCATCTCTTGCTCCAGTTGCGAAAACATCTATTTAAATGAAAGGGGGGAAAAAAAAAAATTAACTTATGAAATATAAAAGCATTTGTTATAATTACTTAAAAGAATTGTAGAATCTTGGATCCTATCTCAACATCTCCCAGTAAAGTTTAAAATTAAAAATGATAATAAAAAGTATTATTTTTTGGCTTCTAATAAGGAATTACAACACATATATAATAGGTAATTTATATATTATCCTATTTATAATTTAACTGGAAATGTAATTGAATTTAAAAGGTAAATGCATCAGCTGAGTTTCCAGGTCCCCAGAATCCTGCCCATGAATCAAATTAAACCATTTTATAACAGTATGTTCTAATAATGTAATGATTTGACATTTTTAGATTTGCTGAACTGCTCCATTGCTTTTTGCTTGGATCATTTTTTTTTGAAAGCTATCATTCCGTTGGATCTGTTTCTGCTTTTCTGTTTCTCTTGTCTAGTTTTGAAAACTGTCATTAGGCAGCTGTCTCTTTCAGTGTTACATCTGTAACAAGACACAGAAACACAACAGGCTATGCTTTTATCTCTTTCAGACGAAAATTCAATACATCAACATTGATCTCTGATCCATAAGACAATAGTTTATAACATCGTTTTGCAGTTCCATTGTAGAGACCACTACTGTTCTCAGAAGCTCCTATTGGTTTGTTGCAAATTCAATCAAATTTCTGAGTATTTGAGTTCAGTTAGATAAATTCTAAGAGAGGAATTTAAACAAAAAATAATCTTAATAACAGTCAGAAATAACCAATTCCAACAATTCTTGGCTATTTACTTATTTTTTGTTATCATTGACATAAATCTCAGGTATTGTTTGAGTCACTGGAAAATTCTTTCTGAGACTACTTAAATGCAACCGATACAAATATTAGTTTAAAGCAATAACAAATGGATGGTTGATTGTGCTTTAGATCTCATTAGCAAACGAAAATTTAATGTATCAATGTTTGCTGTAGCATCATTGCTCCTTCTATGTCAAATGGATGAGGTTATAGTCAAACAAGAGATGTTTTGAAAATGAATTCAGGATCCATCCAACTTTAATATTCACAAGATCCTCATTCAGTTTATTCAACTTTACTTGAAATAAATAACACTGATAATAAATTTCAAAGACAATAAATGAAGCAAAAAAAAAATATTTTCCAAAGACAAGAGTCAATGATTCACTAAGACTTCTAACCAAGTAGCTTTGTTCCAAGATATATTCCAAATCATTATTATTAAGATATTAGAAAAAAAATATTGTTATTTAATATTTAATTATTGAACATATTCACCTTTACTACAAGGTTGAAATTCAACAGCCTTAATACTTCCAGTATGTCCTTTACAAACTTTAAGAGCTTTTCCTTGTTGTATATCCCACAATATTGCCATCTTGTCTCCAGAAGCTGTGATTATCTTGTATTCATTAGGTGCCCAACAAATATCAAAAATTGCATTGCGGTGGCAAGCCAAAGCTAGGGAGGAAAAGTAAAAATTCCATTATAAGCAAAAAAAGAATCGCAACATAAAAAAATAAAAGCTTTACTCCTACTTAATTGCACAGTATTAAATACCTTTAATATAAGCAGATTGACCATGCAAATCTATATTCATGATTTGTAGTTCTCCTTCTTCATTGGCAACAGCTAGTATATTTTCTTTCCCAGAAACTAAAAAAATAAATAAATCAATGTTTTATAACAGGAAATAGAAAGTCAAGTTACTGCTACAAATTTATACATTCATTAAATTGTAGGGATTTTTCTCTTGGTAATATTTTTTAACATTAAAAATTTTAATGTTTTTTAACTCAAGGGTCATTGTTTTGTTTACGTTTATTTGGATTCCTCTGATTCTGAGTACTGGACGAATTCAACTGACGAAAGCTAGAAACAGTCTGTTTTGGATTCCAGTACTAAATTTCCAGAAATAGCTCAGTAAATCTTTAGTGCGCGCATTTTATGCTTATTTTTTTCTTGTTAAAATTTTTTAATCTACACTATTTAAGGCCAAAAGTTCTTAATCTTCTTGTTTCTACAAATGTTAATAGTTAAGCCAATATCACAATAAATGTATATTGATGCGCCACATCCAAATCCATTGCTATGATTTAATTCCAAAATAACAATTATTACAAAACAAACAACTTAGTTGTATGTCCACATATGTGTGCTGTAATGTTATCTGTTAGCTAGCAATGGCCAGCAATTCACAGATCATGGTTTAGGAAACAACGATGTAAGCAATTTTATGGTAATAAAGTAAGAAGAAACAGTGCATTAAATGTAATATGAAAACTGATAAAACAAGGGAATGCACAAATTCGTAAATTTGTTTGCTTTCACGCATTAAGCCATCATCGACAGCAATCTGGGGCAGCTGTTTTGTCCTTATTAGGACTCATCAATTTTCGTTTGGCTTATCCTTTTATTAAATGCCTTTTGCGCTCAACGGGCCAAGGTAATTTTTGTACTTGTTACAGTGATTTTTCTATTGTTGTTTGCTTTCTGCTGGGTCCCACTTCCGAGAGCGGGAGAAGGAATCATAGGTATTCATGCGTTCTGACCTTGATCATCGAAGCTAAATCTGGCTGATGAGTCCTAATAAGGATGAAACAGCTGTCCCAGATTGCTGTCGATGATGGCTCAATGCATGAAAGCAAACAAATTTACGAATTTGTGCATTCCCTTGTTTTTTTCCATTTTCATGGTAATAAAGTAATTACATAATCAGTTAAACAGAATTTTGAAATTCAAGAACAGGGGGAGGCAACAATCAAATTTAATGTAAATGTTGCTACGAATATCTATATCAAATTTCCAACTCTTGATATAGCTGCAATTTTAACAATTCAGCCAATGCAGGGATAATCAACAAATGCCTCATCAAACAGCACAAGAATGATATGTCATAAAAGGAGCTTCTGGAAAATCTAGCAAATTTAAATTTAAAAAAAAAAGTTTGTTCCTGAAAAAGAATACTAAAAAAAAAAACTGATTAAAAAATCCCGTGGCTTAGATATTTACATCAAACTTAGAACTCTTATCATATAAATCTTATTTAAATTTAAAAAATAAATAAATAAATATTGGAGTTGGCGAATAAGTTTGTTTGGTTTTATTTATGCTTGTGTTTTACAACGATTTGTTTGTTGTTTCGCAAATTTTTAGTATTTATTAGAAAGTGCTTTTTCTGCTCTACAAAACTGTGTTAGTTTTTTGTTTGAATAATTTATTTTTTCGTCATTTTTTAGGCTTCGAAATGGAATATCCAGGAGGCAAAAATCAGCATTTTCGACACCTGCTTTTCTTCGCCTTTCATCGAGGACAAAAAGCTGCCGAAGCCGCTCGGGACATATGCAGTATGTACGGAGAAGGTGTTATAGGCAAGCGTACAGCCCAAAAATGGTTTGCAAAGTTTAAAAATGGTGACTTTGACCTGGATGATACGCCTCGCAGCGGAAGACCTTTGGAATTCGACGAGGAACGTCTTAAAGCTCTTTTGAAGGAAGATGGTCGCCAAACAAGTCGTGAATTGGCGGCAAAAATGAACTGCGATCATCAGACCATACTCAACCATCTTCATTCAATGGGATTTGTCGACAAATTGGGAGCTTGGGTGCCTCACGACCTTACAGAAAACAACAAAGAAAATCGCCTTCAAATTGCTGCACAACATCTGGCCCGCCATCGAGCAACACGTGGACACAAACACCGTTTTTTGTATCGAATCGTCACGGGAGATGAGAAATGGTGCTTATACGTCAATATGAAGGCAAAGAAAAGAGTGGGTGGCTCCAGGAGATATGCCAAAGCCAAGAGTCAAGCATGATCTCCACCCTAAGAAGACTATGATCTGCGTATGGTGGGACTGTGAGGGCATGGTGATGCTCGAAAAGAATGCCACGGTCGACAAGGAGCTTTACATTGCCCAGCTACACCTCGTGAATGAAGCTATTCGACTGAAAAGGCCCGATCGCCGAAGCCAAGTCATCCTGCTCCACGACAACGCCAGGCCCCACATTGCACAAGTCGTCAAAGCCGCCCTCCAAGAGCTCGAACAGGAGGTTCTTCAGCATCCACCGTACTCTCAGGACCTTGCGCCAACTGATTACCTCCTTTTCCGCTCCATGTCAAACCAAATGAGGGGTGTTACCTTCGACAACGAAGAAGACCTCAAATACTGGCTCAACCACTTCTTCGACAACAGACCGGGCAATTTTTGGCAGAATGGTATCAACAAATTGGTCGAGAGGTGGGAGGAGGTTGTAAACAGTAACGGAGAATACATAATTGATTAATCTATTGTTATTATTAATGTTTTTTTGTATAAATAAAACTGTTAGATAAAACTAACGAACTTATTCGCCAACCCAATAAATAAAATACTTCTAATAAAAAAAGTTGAGAATATTATTTATTTATTTATTTCTAATTATATATTACTTTCAACTAATATCTAATATAACCCAGAGGAGGAGGGGACAAAAAATTTAATTTATCTTAAAGAATGAAGAAAAAAAAAAAAAAAAGCAAAAGAAAGCAAAGGAAAAAAAACTTCTAAATACTATCAATCTCAAAAATTTCATCTTTTCATTAAATGTAAGACATTTTTCAATCATTGCGCTTTACATCATATATTGTGCTTTTATCTTTAAAAAAAAAAATCAGTGATAAAAAAAAGAAAAAAAAAAAAAAAAGAGGCAAATATAATTTTTCTTCTTTTGAAAAAATTCAATAACTATTATTTTTACCACTTTCTGACATAGCTTTTTTTTTTTTTTTAATTATCACAGTTTAGCATAAATCATAGATTTCAACTATATTACATGGATCCAAGTTCTGTATATATAAATGCATAAGTTAAATATAAATATGAATAAGTACCTACCTTGACAAAATTTGCAGGCAAAAGGAGGCACCATTGTAGATTCATCCTAAATAAAAAAATAATTAAAGCAATTTGTGAAGTACAAATTACTTTGTTACTAACAATTACAACTACATTTGTTAATAATTAAATCTTATTTGATAAACTTGAGAAGGAATGCAGTTTTAAGTGTCTGCCTTTACCACTATCTATATACACTCGTGGTCATGTGAATGATCATACAAAACACACAGTGGTCATATGATGACCGTTGACATGACCACTGTGTTTTATAATCAGTGTGGTTGTGGAGTGCAAGTCTCTGAGTTCTCAGCATGCCTCAATGATGCATATCACACAGTTCTGAACAAATGACAGAGTTTGAGAGAGGTAGTATCATTGGAATCCTTCCTTGATGATATTCATCACTCATTTGAAGGACGGATAAATGAGAGTAAACTAAGATGTAGATGAAATATTTCAAGAAACATTAATTTTCATGATTAAAATTAGCATTTCTTTGTAATCATTCATTCCATAAAAAAGCAAAACAATTCATTCATTCTATTTCAATTCATTTTTAACATTGTCCTCTATGTTAGAAGCAGCATTGCTATAGTTTCCTAAAAATAGGTGCTATAGTTCTGTATATACATACTGATACAGTTCAATTACTAATTAAGTTTGATGATAAATAAAGTATTAATCAAAAACATAATAAAAAAGATAAAAACTGCTGGGAATATATTAAGAATTTTAGAAATGAAAATGTTTGAAGTTTGTAACTTGAAGTAACTTAGCAGTTAGCTAAGTATTGTAAATGTTTGTTGAGTTTTGAAAGTGTTATACATTTCTACAAATCTATAATTAATATTTATATAAGTAGATAGGTATAATACAACATTTTACCAATAACTTCAAAAGGAAAAAGACAGATGTTAAATATAAAGTTAAATTCAAGGTTGCAATGAATGAAAATTTGATATTTGATCACCATTCTGATGTAAATTTTTGCCGTCATAGTGTTAGGGATAACTATTAGGGAGGGGTGTCTTATTATACAAAATCCTTCTCCATACTACAATGCCTGAGGTCAGTCCGGTATGTTGATGACGGATGTAGCTTGTCAACAAACCTTCACCAGACCTCCTTCTTACCATATATGTCCACCAATGCAGAAATGGCTCTTTGCCAGTGAATACCACAGTTTCATTCTGCCCTCCAATTGAGTCTTGCACGACAAATACACCACTAGACGCCTAGAGCAGAGGCCAATCGCCAGTAGACGATTCATAACAATTCTTGCAGTAAAGACCTTGGATCTGCCAGGGCCATCCTGCAAATGCGCTGATCTTCTATCTCTCCAGTGGACCAGAAGGGCCTGGATCCTAGTGCTCTGGTAGCAGTGCCTTCCTAGGACCATGCTGTCAACAGCTGTACACAATCTCACAAAATGAAAATCCACCCTCTCGAACGCACAGCCATGTTTATAGTGGGTCAATTGCCAATATAGTATTTGTTACCATAAACTTTCATAATGACAGTAACGATTACGCTTTATTTTTTGGGAGTATTAGGATACGGTATAATATTAAAAGAAACATTGGTAATTTAACAAGCAAGGAGCACATAACTCTGACATTTTTTTCTCTCTGAAACAGGGTGTCTACTGAATCTCAAACAAAAAATTTAAGGACAATTCCCGTACATTTAAGAACATTTTCACAAATATTTCTGTAAAAAAAAAAAAAAAAAAAAAAACCTGTTACAAGGCCTAACATCATGCTGAAAATTTAAGGACATTAGTCTGATTTTTAAGGACATTTCCCATACATTTCATGTCCACCCAAATTTCCCGTACAAATCCCGGATTTCCCGGTTGGTAGACACCCTGTGAAACCAATGCTTTAGAAATTTACAGTCTTAAATCTCCATACATAAAAAAAAACAAACTCACAAATTAAATTCAAAAATTACTGCTCTGTATTACATTTTATAAGCAGATTGTTCAGGGAAGGGAATGCTTAATAAGAATTTTTTTTTTGTCTGTTTTAATCAGCAGTTTAATCCATTGTATATAAGTCAGCTGCTTGGACAAGGCTCCGAGATTTTTGGTTTAACTATTTTTTTTTTATGTCTGGACATCCTTCCTGATGATAACCACACTTTGTGGATCATCTTAAAGACTACGCCACAGATGGAGGAAAGAAGAAAGAAGCAGCAGAGGTCAAACATAGGAAAGAAACGCAGGAAACAATCAAGCAGGCCTTGATCACAAGGCTGCATCTGAACAGTCAAATGCTTGATAGGAATATGCTTCTTAATAAATTATTAATATTCTGATTCAAATAAATTTTGATAATTATCTCCCCCCTCCCTTCTCTTAAAGTTAGATTTCATACATTTCTTAAGATTTAACAAAAGCAGACAATTAAAAATTAGCTGATAATAGTTTTTTCCCTTAGATATGAAAGTGAAAGAAAGCAATATTTGGAAAAATAATTATGTTCCTGCTGTGATTGTGTGTTAAAAATATTATTAACTACTTTCATTGAAGATATTTAAATGAATTAGGTATGAGAAATGAACAAATCAAATATCATATTATTTACACATCTATAAGCTCAAGTGGAGTTTGGTTGGCCATGTAGCAAAGCGAACAACAATACACGGTCAACAGAAATTCTAAATTGAATTCCGAGGAATGAAAGGAGGCCGAGAAAGAGTCCATAAGATAGATAGGTCAGTGAAATTAAAAGTTTTCTTTGTTTCGACTTAAAGAAAAATGCTTTGACCGAATGCATTGAAAAAACTTGGATACATATAATCCCACAGTGGATTGAAAATGATGATGTTATATGTATGTATTTATAAATGTTGTCATTTCAAAGCTCAACCATAAATTTTTAATGAAAAAATTCACAAAATGTATATGTAACTATTTTCTTTTTCATAAAGCTCAACCATAAGCTATCTATTGTGTATTAATCATCATCTTCATTTACGTAATTTCCAATTACCTGGAGTCTTCATTGATCATACTTATTTTAATATTCAAATATTAAATACATTATTAATTTGATAATCCGATAAATAATAGTTTGGCTGATTTCTTAGCTTAAGTGCAAACTACAGAAAAGTAAAATAAGAAAAATTCCAAGATTACATTAATTTTCCAAATTTCGTTTTAAACCAATTTTTTTATCCCACATCAATTTAAATCTTATTTATTTACTTCCAAAAACTTAACAAATTACTCGGATAATACATTACCTCTACATACTCCTCAATGTCTCCACACCTCGACATCACCGAATGTTCATCAATTCGATGACATTGAAGTCTCTTTAATAAAGAATGTACAATTCCATTGTCTGAGATACCTATTCAAAGAAAAATAAATAATATTATTTAGTATTTTTATAATTTTAAGAAAATAGCCTTTGAAATTGTTGCTGCTTCTCTATTACGCAATTTAACTATTATTGTATCTTTTATTAAAATGAGTTTTATGAATTATTATAGTATAAAACGTCAAATGAAATTCCTTACCTAAATATTTCCCCGAAAATCTGGAACTCGAAGTTTGACGATCATAAATAGATCGTATAAATTCCATTTGAATTTATAATAAAGCAAATACTTTCACAACGTTTCTTGTCACTTCTTGGAGCCAAATAACTGCAAGTTTCGCGGGTTTTTTTATTACTTGCATTGTATTGGCTGTTCTAATATTTTTTTTAATTTTTCAAATATTATTCATTATTACTCTTCTAAATCCATGTTTTTATTTATTAAAGTAAAATATTTTGATAAACTTAACAAATTCTTACAAAAATTTCTAACCAATAGTAATATATACGAATCTAAAATGCGGGCCAGTATCACAACTTCCATATTGGGGCATAGTCTGTGTTATGCGTGATTTCTCCGATATTCTCTAGAAATTTCAATCGCCGTTCATCTTTCTATTATAATAAGCTTTTTTTCATTAATCATCCTTTTTTCGAGTGTTTTGGTGCCCGATTAAAAATAATGGCTGGTAAAAATGGTCCTAAAGCGTCCAAAGCAGGGTATCAAGATAAAGATAAACCATCCCAAATACGATACAGTAATATAACTGCAGCTAAAGGTGTGTTCCTTCAACTTATAATTTATAAAATTTGAATAAATAACTTTTTTTATGATGAACAACTATAATTTGTGCTTTAAGGAGTAGAATAGTTCTCATAATTTCGTGAAAAACCACGTTTTGAAATGATTAATATGAATGAATCAAACCATGTTTGGAGCCCATGATAAACCTACGCACTTTTAATTTTGACAGAAAAGAAAAGAAACTCGTCGCGTATATTTCTAATACATTTTTTAATTTTATCGCCCGATTCATTTATTGTAGGAATAAAACTGTTGATAGCGTAGTATGATTCAAAATTATCGATTCCCTGAAAATTGCCATAAAAGGACAAAAGTTAAGACATTCTAAGTTAGTTCTCATGCTTTCATTATTATAATTATTTTATCAAAAGATTTGAATTATTTAATTTAGATAACAAAAATTAATAAGAACTAAATGAAATCACAGCTGAGCTCTAAATTAACGATGAAAATTCTAGAAAAGGTAGTGACTCAAACATAAGATCCAATCATCCTACGAATGAATTTATCCAGTTTTGTTAATTTCCAATGCACAAGTTAACATACTTTTTATTTTTTATTTTTTACTGTTGTGTAGTAAATATTTATTTTTTCCTTTTTGATAAGTGATTCCTTTGCATTTTGGAAGAAAAGTGCACGAAATGCTTGTATCCTCCTTTTCGTTACATTAAAAAATAAAATTAAAAAAAATCCATGAATTTCTCGTCAATGAGTTTGGGTTCTTCATTGGGAGATGGATATAAGAAAGTATTAATAACATAATCTTGAGTTAGGCAAACATCTTAATTCAGGCAATTGAAAATAAGTTCAGTGAATAAATTGTTGTGTAGAATTCAGTTCAATGATTTTTTTTTTTTTTTCTTTGACAAAAACACAAGCTTCTTTTAAAAGAATAGAAAAAAATAATTAAATAGAAGTATATAGCTCATGCGAGATCTGATCTCCTCTACAGTGTGAAATAAATGTTTGTTAGAGTTTTGATTGGTCATGGAATAGGTATGATATTCCTAAAAACAATAGTAAGGCAATGTTGCCAAGTAACCTAGTACTTCCAGTTTTTTGTGCAAATAAATCTATCTCATATATATAAGTGAAACAAATGTCGAAATGTTTAACATGCATATAACATAACATGAACTAATTATAGATCCTTTTTTTTCATATTCTGATGTGTAATTGTCGATTTTGTTGAATTGTAGAAATGTAACATTAAACACTAAATGTTTTCGACTGATTCAAGAACAGCTTTCAATGATTCTCTAGAGAAGAGGAAGAAGTAAGAATGCTTTATAAGTTTTTAATTTGAAGATTCATGACTTGATATTAGTGAAGCAAGTCATTTTCTAAATGACATACGATTTAGAAAATTCTGGAATGATTCAGTTTCTTGATTATGATGAATAATTTAGTTAAAGGAATGCACCAGTACCCTGTGTGGGTAGGTAGGACAGACAGGTTCCTGCAAACACTGGAATTGAAATTTAAGTAGAGATAAAGAGAACTTGTTCAAAATCATCCATTGTAATTCCAGAAACCTGGTAGCCGAGCCTCATTTGGCAGAGATCTTGGTGAAGCATGGAAGAGAAATAGCCATGGATTGAACCCATCTTCTCCACACAATAGACAAGCAGCTTACCATTTCAGCTATCTGCTTAATTTTAAAAGTAGGCAAATAGAAGTTTAAACATAAAAAAAATATAAGAATGTCATTCACTACTAAATCAAATATCATAGTCTCATTAGATTTTTTTTGAACTTTGCCCCCTCCCCTTTTTGTCCTCTCAAAATCTCATTTTCAATCACATACAAGAAATTTCCAGATTATAGAAAGTTGAGATTATCTGTCAAAAATACATTTTCAATAGTTTAATAGTTACAGTGAAACTATATGTATTTTTTTCAGTGAAGAATTCAAATTAATGAATTCTACCAAACTGGTTTATCATTTTTGATATCTTGTCAAACTGTTACAAGAGATCTAAGAAATAGCGTAAAAGTGTTCTTTATAGCCATTACTCATCTGTTCTATAGTTCTATACTATTTCAAATATACTATTTTTGTTTATATTGGTATATAGATATGTTGCACATTTACGGAAAAGAAAATCCTAAGTAAATTTCTCACAATGCCATATTTTGAAGCACTAATAATATTTTCAGCTAACTTTGTTTTCTTATATTATCTGAGATCTCAAATCAATCTTACTTGTTATCAATTTGTCTAATTATAACAATAATTCTCCTTTTGACATTATTCTACATGAGCCTTTTGTATGAATTGGGTAAAAGTGTTGAGGTATTGATAGTTAATATTTCAAAATTCAGTAGGATGCAAGTTAACATTTTTAGCTGTGTTACGTTAGAATTGATAATATTGAACATCTCAATAAAACATATTTGCTTTTCAATTACTCTTGATAGTAGCTAGATGCTTCTACCATCATGGTGAATGTCTAGTTATCAGAAACAACTTATTTACCTGTGATCATGTAAAAACGGTATACTGTATTTTGTCAAACAAAGGTGTTTAACCCCACAAATACTGAAGCAACAAAAATCTCATGAATAGTTGCACTTCGAAATTTGTTATCTTGTTACATTTTGAAACAGTTTCATTAAGAATTGAACAAACGAGGATAAAACTTTCAGTTAGCAGCAATATCATACTGATTATTTTATCGGCAATAGAAATATGACCCTCCACAAATCTAAACTAAAAGCAGAAATACACATTAAAAATAAAATAAAGAAAATTTCATGTGCTGGTCTTCGGCAGCCTCAATGAAATTTCTATGTGCATTTAAATAAAGAAAAAGCACCTAAAAATGCATAAACACACATTGAGGCTGCCGAAGACCAGCACGTGAATTTTCTTTATTTTATTTTTAATGTGTATTAATGCTTTTAGTTCACATTTGTGGAGTGTCATATTTCTTTCTATTGCCACTTCCATTCACCTCTGTATTGAGACCTTGTTTACTGTAACTACTCACAACTGATGATCACCAATTTAGCATGAAACAGATGTTTTGAGGTGTCACTATTAAACAGTGGTCTCAATCTTTAGTGTGTTTATGATTATTTTATTCTTTTAAATAGACATACATTATTTTTTAATCTTTATGATAGAATTAACTTTTGCTTTAAGCAACTAGCAGTGCAAAATGTATTTCAGCATTACTATTTTTAATAAATGAAAGTTTTCGCTTTGTTAATGTAATTTCTTATGCAATTTTTATTAATTTCAATTAAAATGTGAAAAGATTCTGTGGTTGATTGATTAATAGTAATGATTTTATTTTATTTTAGCTGTGGCAGATGCTATCAGGACAAGTTTAGGCCCAAGAGGAATGGATAAAATGGTAAATAAATATAATGGCTTTAAAATTAATAACTTCAGTAATGTTCTTGAAGAGTTTTGTAGCTCCTTAGCAAATTGATTTTACTCTAAATAAACGATATCATTATTAAAGTGCAATATATTGCATCCTAAACAAGTTAAAGTAAAATATAGTTCTCTGAATGTAAAATAAACATTGAAAGCAAGAGTATTCTTGGGCAACACGTTGTTAATAAAAATGTTTGAAGAAAAGAATTATGGAAATAAGAATGTTGTGTGTAATCTGTTTGCTATGAAATGTTACGATCTTAGAACTTGTAGATCAGTGAAGTAAAAGAATAATGACATTAACCAATAGTGAGAATGCTTATTTATGTGAAGGTATTCTAATATAGTAAAATTAGTGTTTTGCAGAATTAAGAAAAAACAAAATTAAAAAAAGCAAAATCCGTATGGTGAGCTAAATTGAAACTTATTGTTGCATTTTATTTAACAGATTCAAGCTGGAAATGGTGACGTTACCATTACTAATGATGGTGCAACTATTTTGAAAGAAATGCAAGTTCTTCATCCTGCTGCAAAAATGGTATGAAGTTTGTTTTTTGTTATAAACTAAAAGAATAATAATAATTTCAAGTGGAAAAAATAGTTTGATAAAAAAAATTGTAAGAATGATTAAATAGAAATTCTTTTCTACATTCTCTATCTCTTTTCATTTTTAATTACATATCAATAGAAAAAAAATGTTAAGGGTTTCTTTTATTTGGCAAAATAAAGAATATTTCTAGCTCTTATCAACCTAGAAATTAAAATTACAACATGAAAAAATTTTGTACAACTCGAAAAAATAAATAAAAAATAAACTGAATAAACTTTTTCTCATATTGTAATTTTAATTTTTAACTTATTAAATGTGGGGAGGGGATCCGGAATTCAAAATTCTGCTTTTTCTTGTAAATTATTCATTATATATTGAAAAGAGAATTTTGGTTGACTTAGTTTCATAATTTTTGTAGATGGTAAATATGATTTGTTTTAAAGTTGCAGCTGTCAAAGATGTCATTATGTTTACCTACTGTCATATATACAGTCCAACTTTTCTATATTTTCAGTTGGTAGAATTATCTAAAGCTCAGGATATTGAAGCAGGTGATGGTACTACAACTGTTGTTGTAATTGCTGGAAGTCTCTTGGATGCCGCTCAAAAGTTACTTGCAAAAGGTAATGCTATTTTACAGATATATTTATTAGTATTATAGATACTATGCAATCTGTATTGATTTGAAAGGAAATACCATAGGAGCTTGTGGAATTCAGAACCTCATTGTATTTGTTAGTTCTTTTTTAAATTATTCTGAAGCTGAAAGGGAAACTTCTAACAAGGAAATGGTTAGGTTTGACAGGTCGAAATCTCCCTTGAAATTTTTATGATTTATTCAGGATCTCAAGCAGTTATTGTACACCAAATTTTAGCTGCTGATAGGCACTGGAAGGGTGTTAAAAATTTTTTTAAAGTTACAAGTAATAGTGATGTGACTCATCACTCTTTGCGAACCATACATGATGTCGTCCAATCTCCCGCTGCCGACCAGAAAGAAAAACTATTACAATTAAGAAATTGAAGAAAAATTTGTAATGCTAACTGGAAACTATTGTCATACCAATACTAATAAAAATAAGGACCATTATCTATACCTTTTTATTTATATTATTTTAGATTGTTATTGTAATTTCATATATAGAGTTATAAAAACATCGAGTTATACTTGTTCATAGAACTAACATCCAAAACTTTATTATAATTACATGTAGTAATGTTTTATAAATTTTACGAAAGTATTTTCCATTTTTATTTAAAACAGTTTCTGTTCCTTTATTTTTTGCTAATTTAAGTTATTATTTGATTTATTGTCATTATTTTTATTTGTAATATATTTATAATATGCCAAAAGTTTACAATTAGCATTACATAAATTTTTCTTCAATTTTTTTAATTGTAATACTTTTTTTTTTTATGTAAAATCACTTTCTTTTAAATGACAAATGTGGCCATACTTTTCAGTTATTGCTTTTAGTTTATAAACAGTAATTACATTAACATTATTTTATAAATTAAGTATTTTGCTCTGCCGCTCCATCCATTTTGTCTGACATTCAGGGATCGACCGACAGCAGGAGATAGGGTGACGTCATGCGTGACTCGCAAAGAGTGATGACGTCACATCACTATTTTGCATAAGTTTAGCATTTTTTTTAACACTTCCAGTGCCTATCTGCAGCTATTGGCATACAATAACTACTTGAGATCCTGAATAAATCATAAAAATTTCAAGGGAGGTTTCGACCTGTCAAACCTAACCATTCCGTTGTAAATCACATAGAAGCTATAAGAAAGTTTTATGAAATGAATTGTCATGTCTAACCTGATTTTTAGTTTGTTTTCTTGAATAGATGATTTATTGATCGAGATTTTCACTGTGCTGTGAAACACACTGTTGGGATTTGGGCGACTTTTGAATAAGATGAGAGCAGATTAAACACATTCATTTCTCAAAATGATATCATCAATACATGTAATTAATTAAAAATGATTAGCAGTGTGCTATCTTTTGTGAATTTTTTTTATATATAACCATTGGAATGCTTATGAACATAGTAATGAAATGTTAGAAAAAGCAGTATTTAAATTTATATCCTGGGGGGATAAAAATATCAAAAGAAATTGTGGATCACAGTTGTGGGATGTAGGAAGAGAAAATATTAAAACTTCCAACTTAGACTGTACAATTTTTTTTTTTTTACGAAAATATGTTTCATATCCAGTAGTTTAAAAATAAATTAGAAATTTTGTATTACTTTAATAAGAAAATTGGAAAAGAAAATTTATTACTGATGAGGTTGATATGTTGTAAAATTAAACTTGACTGTGTTTGCAAATAGGTATCCATCCCACCGTAATATCTGAAGGATTTCAGAAAGCAGCCAGCAAGTCTGTGGAGATCCTAGCCAACATGGCTTCACCACTGGATTTAAGTGATAGAGAGTCTCTTCTGAAGAGTGCTTCAACATCTCTGAATTCAAAGGTAACATTTTGCACCTTTTATCTTGTGTGTTTGTGCTTTCTAATTTGTTTTCATTTATTACTTTATTATTTATTAATGGATTTCTTTTCATTCAGTATTTTTGTGTTACAACTTTTTTAGTGTCATTTTATTTGTATTAGTGTTATTAATCTAAAATCAGATTTTTCTTATTTACAGTATTTCTAAATTTTCATCAGTTGACAATTTAATTTAGATATTGATAGTTAAAGCTTCAGGTCCTATGGAATTAATGGCTGATGCAGTTGTTTTAATTGCTTATATTTAGGTAACTGAATATTGAAACTGCTGTTAGATGTATCTTTCTCTTTACCTTGCAAAAGATAAAAGAAAATGCCCCCTGTGATGTAGTTCTTCATAAATTGTATCGAATACTATCATTAATATGGACATGTAGCTTTGATGTGAGATTTTTCAGCAGACTACTGTAAATCCACTTTTTAAGTTAACAGGAAATGTATTTTAGTCAAATAATTTAACTCGTCTTGTTGATTCAGCTGTCAATAAATTAACATCTAAGAATTGCCTGCGCTTAATGTTCAAAGTTAGCATGTGAGTAATCCTGTTGCAGTTTAAGTTTTATGACTGTCAGTAATGCAGGAGTACAATTCAGAATGCTTGAGTGAAATGAGAACAATCTCTTCTTGAACAAATCCTCTTTTGAGTTTCTCTGCTTTCAAGATTTTAATCTTTATCAGAAATTACACTGACCTCGCTGTAGTTTCAATTAAAGTTATCTTGTCAAGAAAAAAAAATTGAAAGAGATTGCTTTTTTAAAAATTTATAAAGTTATTATTAATTAACACTAGGACTAATGATCTCTCAACTATATTCAGAAAAATTAAAATATTAATCAATTTATATTACACTTTGCTTAGTGATGACAGTAAGGTCTATTAGACAGTCTTTTATTTTATTTTTTATTTTTGTAAGGAATTAATAATTTTATTTTTGTTAAATTATAAATATTTTCAAACTCATTTTGCCGAGTTTCAGTGCAGTTGAATAGTCATTTACAGATATTGACAGCCAAACAATTTCACTAATTAAATTCTTTAAATTATAATTAAAATTTTGTCTTTGAAATCTAAACTTAGTTTTGATAAATTAAACTTGGACAGTAAATGGACTTCTTGGTTTACTATAGTTATAACTTAATCACTGTTATAGGTTCTACAACTAATTTTTGTTTGGAACAATATAACAAATAGAAAAATAAATAAAAGGATTAAATAAAGAGAGGGTGGGTTTAATGGAAGTGAATTGAAAGATTAATAGTTTTCTGTTTGTTTTTTAAATTTTAAAGTAAAATTTTAAATTCTTTCTTTACAGGTTGTTTCTCAAAATTCCAATCAGTTAGCTCCAATTGCTGTTGATGCTGTATTAAAGGTGATCGATCCTTCAAAAGATACCAATGTTGATTTGCGGGACATTAAAGTTATAAAGAAATTAGGGTATGTTGTAAGTTAATTTTGATCAGTGAAACAAATAAGTAATAAATGAGATAAGTGAATCAAATATCTGAACTTTCAACAATTTTATTGGAGGATTTAATGACATAATCCACGAAAATAAAATCTTCGGTAATATAAGATTAGATGGGGGAAAAAAGTAACTAAGGATAGTTAGGATTAAATGAAGAAGAGTCTTTGTTTTTGGAAACTGCATGCATTCCATAAAATCTTAAGTGTTTTATTTTAGGATCTGTTCCTATCTAAAACAACATAAGAAAATTTACTATAATTAGTGCAGATTCTACATCTTGGATAGCTCTGTTCGCCTTGTAAAAAGCATGGTTACCTGACGAGAGAATGGGATCATATTGTTATTATTTGTGTTATTGTTTATAAACGATGTTGTTTTGAAGATTTTTTCATTTATTTTTATCTCATGACATTGATATTAACTCACTTTTTTATTTCCTTTAGTGGAACTGTAGATGATACGGAGTTGATTGAAGGCCTTGTTTTTAACCAAAAGTCATCAGGTTCTGGTGGACCCACAAAGGTCGAGAAAGCGAAGATTGGTCTCATTCAGTTTTGCTTGTCTCCACCTAAAACTGATGTTAGTATTTAGAAAATTTTTATTGATGAAAAATTCTTGTATATAAAGTATAGTTTGATAGAGCCAGATGTTTCAGTCTTTTTTTGAAGGATTGATTAAATTTTTGTAAGAATTCAAATTTTTTTCAGTTAACATTTTTCTTTTTCTTTTTAATCAGTCAAACTTCTCATATTCATACTAGTTTAATGTGTCTAATTAGGTCTTTAATTATCTATTTTAGATGGAAAATAGTGTCATTGTTTCAGATTATAGTCAGATGGACAGAGTTTTACGAGAGGAAAGAGCTTATATTTTGAACATTGTGAAACAAATTAAAAAGGCTGGCTGCAATGTTCTGTTAATTCAGAAGTCAATTTTAAGGTAAGAAATACTTCATTATATATGTTAAAATATTTTTTAAGGTTTATTTTCTTTGAAGATTTAAAAAATTACTGTTGTATATTGCAAATTGGCATTCTTTAAGCCTTTGAGCAGTAAAACCATATGTTCATATATTGGTATGCTTCTGTTCCACAACTAATATATACAGAATGAGCATAAAAGACTGGTGCGGTTTCAAAGATATGTATTTCTGTACTGCTTAAGGTATACAGTCATAACATCTCAGTACAGTGAAATTGAAACTGGCCAAGTTTGATGTGCGTCACTAAAAATCCTTCAGTATACGTACCTCTTGTGACCCGGCACATATCCAAGTAGTAGTCTTGATTCTTGCCATACTCAATGAAGCAGTCTGGTGTGATTTTGATCTCCTCCTCCACAGCAGGAGTAATCCATACGATGCCTACTCGGTTGTGCTCTTCCAGAGCACTGGATTGGATGTGCTGCAGATGTAGATGGTTACTATCCCCAGACCTTAAATTATAGGGTTACGTGAAAGACAACAATTAACAATGTCCAGATCTATCAGTGACATCAAGGAATGGATCACCCATGCTGTAAAGGTCATCACAGTGGACTAGTGGTGCTTCATTGGGACTGGCAGGAATTAGACTACCACCTGGATGTGTGCTGGCCAATGAAACGTATGCACATTGAGGGACTTTTGAGTGATACACATCAGACTTCAACAGTTGCACTTCCACTTGACTTTATACATTAAGCAATACAGAACATACATGTCTTTGAAACCCCACTATTCTTTAATGCCACCATGTATATGTTTATTAACTTTTCAACTACTGTAGTGAAGTCATAATTTTATATTGACTTTTGAGCTTTGGCAATTAGATGCTTTATCCATTTAGCAGCCTTTTCCAGTTTTGTTTTATGTGTATCTAACTCTTTGAAAGATCACAGTAAACAATTTTCTCAATGACAAAGTATGATTAATCAAGACGTCCACCAGCAAGTTACTACGAATTGAACTTTTGAAGTAATGTAACTTTAAAATGTAATTGCTTTAGCTTAATAAATGGTTTAATTTACAATTGTAATATATCTAAATTAGATATATTTAATAATTAAAAGAAAAGGGGGGGGGTGAAGAAAAACTCTAAAGGGATTAGATGTTTTTTAAGTGTTTCTCAAAGGATTCATTTTATTGTTGGTGGAATATCAATCTTGTCTATAGTGAGTAACCATATCTATGGATGCAAAGCTATTCACTCTTCCATCTTTTCTTGAGAACATCAAGCTGTCAAATCCATATAATCAATGGAAGAGATATTTTATATTTCCTCTACCATCAGCTCTCCTGAACATTTATAATTGATTATAAGAACAGATTATTGTCAAGTAGCTAAGGCTCAGTAACATGGAGGATTGTGATCTCCAGAGAGATAAGAACCTTTTTTTAGAATTGCATGAGCCTGAATTTGAAGTTATTTTTTAAACACCTTTTAGTTGATTGGGTTTAAGAAATAATTCGTAACAGCTTCACTATAGACAGACAAAAGTTTTCTTAATAAGTACCATATAGCCCTTCCTTGTTAATTAATGAATTTGAGTTAATAACGTAAAAATTCAAGGTTTGCTTATGACGTTTAATAATGTTGCTATATTATTTGTAGAGATGCAGTGAATGATCTCGCTCTACATTTTCTTGCAAAAATGAAAATTATGGTTGTGAAAGACATTGAAAGAGAAGATATTGAATTTGTTTGTAAGGTATGTTATCAATATATTCATGAATTTTAATTTACTTTGACTTAAATTTATCCAAATTATTGAATTTAATAAAATTAAAATCTTGATTTTTTTTTGCTATATGCAGTAAACTCCTTTCTTGAAATTAAATAAATTTTCCTTCCTATAAAATTTAAAAATAAAGAATAAGTAAAACTTCAATTCGAGTGTGTGATTTTTAATTTTTGATATAAATATAGAATTAATGTTATTTAATTAGAAATATAAAAAATTTATTTTTATTGTTTGAAAATTATTTGCTTCTTACAGAAAGATATATCATTTTTTTTTTAACGCCCGCCCTTCTAATAATTCATTGAAAATAGTTTTGTTCTGCATTGCAATTTTTACCTGTCATTGCCCTCAAATAACTTATTTCTTAAAAGAAACCTTACAAGCTTTTATTTTTTTTGAACATGTAATATTGTTGAGGTAACTAAAAAAGCCTAAATAAAGTTGATAACCTTAAATAATTAATTCAGAACACATGTTGCATTGAAGTGCTTATTCATAATCTGAGTACTGTCCAGACAGCTCCCCTAAGTTGACAGTTGAGTTGCATGGTTTTGGACGAGTCCATTCGTTAAATTCAATGACAGATTGAAACGAACTAGGAAGAATGGGCTTCAATTCTGGCCTTCAACATATTGTTCATTTTATTTAGGGTCGGGTGATGCGCAGTTTTTGAGCTCAATTCAATCAGCAGGATTTGGTATTGGTTGTTCCTTTTCAAGACAATTCACAAATATCAAGCATTCTAGTAAGCTAAACTAGCAGCTGTTAGGCTTAGAAATAACAAGCACACAGCCAAAAAAACTCTTAAGAAGCCAAAGAATTGGCGAAATCTGAAATTGCCAAATTTGTTTTACATTTGACAGATGTGCCCCAGTTAGAATTGGACTCGTCCAAGGTCATCTGCCTTCTTATTGCAGCTGAAGAGTAAAAATAAGCTCATCCTAAATGCTTATGATTACAACTAAAAATAAAAAAAAAAACAAGGAATGCTGAGCATAAATCAAAATTGAGGCAAATAAATATGTTTAATGCAAATAACACGGATTAGTTCCATTCAACAAGAGAAATGAAATGTTTTCTCACTTCATTTGTTGATTAATGATGGGATGAAAGATGCAGAGGATTGAGAAACCCAGAAGTTTCTGTAGACATGGAAGTATGAAATATAGAAACAGAAAGAAAAGTAAGTTAATCTTTAACACAAGATACTACCAGTTTCCTTTGTCATGTCCTAATCAAAATGGATCTGAACTAGAAGGCATGTTAGTAGTTCGTAGGATGCTTTTCTGAGGAACAAACAGTAAAATTTAAAAAAATACCATATTAAAATGAACGATGCATGAGAAGGAGTAATTGACAAAATAAGTATTGAATTGAAATGAAGAATCTCATAAGAATGCAAGTTTTTTAATTTATTATTTCTATTTGTTCAGAGTTTAGGATGTCGCCCAGTAGCAAGTGTTGACCACTTCCTTCCAGAGGCTTTAGGAAGTGCAGAATTAGTAGAAGAAATGAGTGCAAGTGGAAGTAAATATGTTAAGGTAAGTTTTATGCTCTACTGTGAATTATTTTTGTGACTTTAAAATAGTTCACATCCTTTATGCATTAGTCTTTCAAAATTTCAATTGTTTCCTGCCTATTTACTCACATAATTGATAAATAAAAAAAAGAAAAATTGACTTATCATTAATTTTATTAAATTAATATATATTCAAAGTATATCCAGGGAGTGACTGACAGGAAATATGGAATATGGTCATTTATCTGATAATTTATAAAAGTAAAAGATAAATAAAATATTTAGACGTAACAAAATAAAAACAAAACGATGGATAAGCAGGTGAATAGTATAGTTGACTGGATCATAGCTTAAACAATAATCTCAAAAATGATATTTTTGAATTTATTTTTCTTATACTAAATACTTGGGTGAAAAATGTTATTCATAATTGCTGTATCATAAAAATTCATAAAATGTAAATTTATATTTCAGATCACTGGTGTAATGAATCCAGGAAAAACTGTGACTATTTTGGTTCGTGGATCTAATAAACTGGTATTGGAAGAAGCTGGTCGTTCTTTACATGATGCATTGTGTGTAATTAGGTGTTTAGTAAAAAAGAGGTAAAACTTTTTTTTTTAGTAAAATCAATTTCAAAAATATAGTTGAAATGTAATTCTTCTGATTTTTATTTTTCGGATTAATGATGTGAATTATTTTTTTAAAAAAAACTTCATTTTAAAAGAATTTGTGATAAAATCAAGACTATGCCAGTTTTTTTTTTAAATGACCTTACAGAAGAAAAAAGAAATTGAAAGCAGCAGTTAACTTTAATCATGTTTTTATTTTAATTATTGGCAGCATTTGCTAAGAATTTATAATATGAGAAGATCTGCTTTATTTTAGATAGATGCAGATTGTCATCCTAAGTTAATGTTAAAGGGAAAAAGTTCCATAACCAGAAATTTACAAGTGAATAATTATTTTAAGAATATAGCAAAATCATGTATGAAAGAAGGAGCATTAATTTCAGATAAACTTCACATCAGATAAAGATAATTTTGTTTCAATATTTGTTCACAATTGTACAGGCAAAATACTGAAGAAGTCGCTCATCATATGTAAAATTTAATCGTGTGACTTTAAAAATCATAAGAAAGGGGAGGGGTAATGAACACTCTTTGAGGAATGTATGATAAAAGATGTGATAGATTGTGAAAATTGTGCATATTATTCTTATTAAACTATCTGTATACAAGTGATAAAACACTGAAATATCTTGTTAAGAAGTGTTTGGATGTAGAGAACTCATTCAAATTCTAAAATTAATAACAAACTATCATTTGAATTCAAAAACAAACAAACAAACAAACAAAAAAAAAAACCACCGTTCCAGTCAAAGTGTCTCGAAGTGAAAACTGAACTTATCTTTTCAGATCCTTTGCTATGTAAAGGCAGACTTACTATTAGAAATTATTAAACTTTCAAATAAGTATTTTACCATTTTAGAATTTTTTGAGATAATTCAAATAAAAATCTTAAACACACACACACATATACAAAAAGACAAAAAAAAGTAATTGATTTAGCAGCTAGGTTTTTTTGGTGTTAGTGGGATTGCTTTGTCTTAATGAATATATTGAAACGGTCTAAATTCTTTAAAGATAGATTATATCAACTAAATATCAAAGATTTAATTTGGTAAATTTGTTCATTAGCTGTTTTCATTTCTTTTTAATACAGTTAACTTATGTTTGGTTTTTGTTTTGATTTCAGGGCTATAATTGCTGGTGGTGGAGCACCAGAAATAGAACTTTCACTTCGTCTTACAGAATACTCCCATTCATTAACTGGAATGGAAGCTTATTGCTTTAGGGCTTTTGCTGAAGCACTAGAAATTATTCCGTGCACTTTAGCTGAGAACGCAGGACTTAATCCAATTGCCACTGTAACAGAATTGAGAAATAAACATGCCCATGGGGAATTTACAGCTGGAATTAATGTGCGAAAGGTCAGTATTTTCTGAATGATTATAGTAGTAATGATGTGTATTTTTTCTTTATTTTTAATAAAAAAATTACTGTACATTTGAATTTTTTTTGTAAATACATATATTTATTTAAGGGTGCCATCACTAACATCCTTGAAGAAAATGTGGTTCAGCCATTGTTGGTATCTATTAGTGCAATCCAGCTTGCATCTGAGACAGTCAGGAGTATCTTGAAAATCGATGATATAGTAAGTATTTTTATTAGAAATGGATTAGAATAGGTTTATTTTGTGAATTAATGCTTAAATAATTTACCTAACTGTAACTTAAAGATATAAAGAAGTAATTTGTGAAAGCATAATTTTAACGTTTTCTAACAATTGACATCTTTTTAATGATTATTAAAGTGAAAATGACTGTTTTCATTCAGTCTCCAAGCCTCAAAAGACTTTAGTAATAAAAATTAACAGTAGTTTGTGGCAGATTACAAAGTATGTGATCTAGAAAGATCTAGAATAGACAAATCCAGATATTCATCTTGCGGTGCCAAAGAAATTGACACTTGTAACTAAATAATTTCAATATATTTGATATTGAAATTGAACATAAAAGCAAGTTTATTGTTAAAAGGCATGAAATATTTTGCTACTATAGATTAAGCATAATTGATTACAATCAAAATGAGTAAGCATCCATAACACAAAGGCCTCGTAAAATGCCATTCCTGATACTGTTAGCTTGCATGACTTAAGTTATTGTTAGACTGTCTAGCTATATCAGTGTTTTTCAACCTTTTTCATTGAGTGGCACCCCTGATTGAAACATAAAAAATCGCGACACCCTTGCCCAGCGGCGAATCTAGAATCTGAATGGGGGGGGGGGGCTAATGGGCCTGATGAATTTTTTGCGTACACGTACCGTAGAACATTACATTAACGTGCAAAATAGAACTGACAATGAGTTATCTTGAACTACACTTAAGTAAATTTCCAAGAAAAATGCCTAAACTTTGCGGCACCCCTGTTGAAAAACACTGAGCTATATATTACTTGGTGGTGGTCATCAATGTGTATTGATGTTATGTCTTCAAAAAAAAATTGTTATTTAAAGATTGGTACAATGATAAGAATTGAATAACTTACTGCAGTTTCTTTTTAAATGCCATAAAATAGTTAAGTCATTACCATATAATTCCAGGTTCAATAAGTAAAATTTTAATATTAACAATTCTGATTTGCTTAAATCAGGATGCCTTAAATTGAGCCATGGATTTGATTAATTTTCACCATATAACCACACTAACTTTAAAGAAAAAAGAGTAATTTGATTTTGAGTTTTTGAAAGAATCTCATTTCCTTCAAATGATTCAAGCATTAATCTGCTTTACAGTTTGTTAATAATTTCTAATGTCCCAATTTGCCAAGCATTTTGCTCATCTCTGATTTAGCAGTTTTGTCAATCTCATCTAATGCAGAAAACTAGAGATCTATTTAAAATATTTATATGAAAATATTATCTCCATCTAAATTTTAGTCATATTTTTTTGAAATGATGACATTTTATTTATTCCAACTTTCAGAAAATTCTAAATTATTTGTGTTTTGTAATAATGTGATTGTCTACGCTGTATTTGAATTTCACTTTGTCCTTAGGACAAAATATACTATCCTTCTTAGTTCAAAAAAAAAAAAAAGCTTGAAGTGCATCTTGTATTGGCACAGTTTACTGAAGTGTCTATATTTGTTGTTGTTTTTGTGCCTAAGTTATAATTTGACATAGCTATTGAATGAACTGACATCCTTTAACATTCAAGGTAGAAGTTGGCTATAATAAAAAAAAATTATTTTAAGATAATTAGGAACAAGATTTGTTTAGAAAATCACTAATAAATATTAGAACTTTTTTTTTATATAGAATAATACTTTTAAATAATGCAATGTTTGTTAATAATGCTTTTTTTTTTTCTTCCTTTAGGTTAATACAATTCGTTAATATCAACTGTGGATGTAATATTTGCGGGAACAAGAATTTCTAATAAAAGCTTAAAAATTTGCTTGATTTGGAATGCAGAGAAGTTAAATTGCACTGCAGCAGAACAAAGAAAAAAGAAGCATTTGTGCTCTTTCCAAGTTTGCCTATTTCAAGCCATTGTAATATTGTTAATTTTATTTATATTTGAGATGGGCATTGCCATCCATACATTTCAATAATCTAGGTGTTGCACTATTTTATAAAATCGTTATTTCATTTTGTACAGGAATAATATGAAGAGGCATTCCATAATATTTTTTTATGCATATATTTAAAAAAATAAAAAATGTATTTTTTTCTTTAGGAAATGAACTTTTCGAAGTTAAAGCATTTTTGTTCATTATATTAAGAAAAAAAAATTACAATTGAATAAATTCCTTAACATCAAATTACTTTGCATTTGTTTGATTCCACAAAACAGAATAAATGTTGAACGAGTTTTCAATCCTTATTTAATGATGTTCCTCAATGCACAATAAATTATCTGATCAGCAAAATTCGGAAGAATCGAAAGAAAATTAAGAATTCTAGATATCATCCTGTCAGTCAATAGTTTATTTATTTTCAACATTACGAAATAAGTTAATATCTTGGCTGCATCTGATTTCTACTTAGTTTGCTTAATGCAATTTTTGCCTAACAATTGACATTCAGTAGACATTCTGACAACATACAGGGAAGTTTGCAATTTTTGTTCAGTTTGGTTATTAAGCAATAATCTAGATTTTTGGTATTGTTGATCTGAACTCGTTTGAAATTCTTCTGTTTCAACTGCAAATAAATGTAGACTATCTGGCCATATAGGATAGAATAAAGCAATAATAGATTATTAAGATCTCCCAGCATTTTTTTTTTTAATTTTAATTTTAAAGTGGTAAGTCCTAAATAATGATTACTTTTTTTTTTTGAGAATCTTTGAAATGCCCACTGCTTTAGTGTCTTGCATGTGATGCTAAATGCCATTGTTAGCCAATTTCCCTAAGAGTCATGGTTTATCAAGTCTTCATCCCTAACAACTGCTGGATGGAACTTCTTGAAATTTAGCATGCAGATTTAAGCCCAAGAGATTTTCTAATATTATTTTGTGAATTTTTTTTTTCTTTATGCGAATATATGTTAATTATGTGAAAGTGACAAAAATTCCCATAGAAAAGCATCAGAACCAAAACAATGGATTTTTATTAATGTCTTAAATAGGGGATATTACTCTGCTTAATCCTTTTGATGTCTGAGGATCAAAATTAATTAGATTCATACAACTTAAAATATTTCGTCCCATTGGTTCCAAAGTACGGTAACTCACTTTTTGTCATTTTTCCGTTTTTACTTTCAGTGAGTGCCAAAGTGTGGTATCTGTCAGTTCCATAGTAAAGTAACTCAAAAAACATTGCGAATATATCCATCTTTTTCAGTTCAAACCTGTTGTAACTTGGGTTCTTAGTTTACCGCTGGAACGAGAGTGTCGTATCTCCGTTTGTAAACAAACATGGATGCTCGTAGTCGCCGGCACACAAAGCTCTCCCCAAACGAAATCGTTGGCTGTTTACTGGATGAAGATGATATCTCCTCGTGTGATTCGAGTGATTATTGGGATATGTATATTTCAATTATTAACCTTTATTTGTTGTAATAGTTGATGCAGTTATCATTAAGTAACAAAACAGCTTGGGCTAGATAAGCCTCGCGGATTTAGCGGAAAACACGACACGTAAACAAAGATTAAATTAAGTATAAAATAGGAGAGATTTCTGCTTTCTAGTAGTGAGTGTAGTATTACAGCTGTGCCTGCTCCGTATATAAATTATTGTAATTTTATTTACTGTACAAATGTGTCAAAACGTATCTTTTCAGGCTTGCTACTATTGTTCTCACACGAAGACCCACTTTGATGCTAACCTTGGAATTCATACGCAACGCCACTGTACTCAAACGTGGCTCAGTGAGATAGTCGGGTTAACATTCGGGGGAGTTTAATTTTTGTGTTAGCACAAATGCTTAGGCTGTGCAGTATTAGGAAGTTGAAATCATAGGTTCGTTTGTTTATGTAATGTTTTGAAATTTCATGAAACTGTTACACATTTAATGTCTATTACATTAAATATTAATTTGTTTAATTATTTTGTAGTGTAATTTCATAATTATGTATTGAAAGCAATGCATTTGTGTAGATGATTAAGTTAGTGCAGAATTATAAAAACTTTTTTTTTAATTCTTGCAGACCCTTCTGGTGAAGATGACAATGACTGCACAGACTCAGAAAGCGGCAAATGTCACAAACCTGCTAAAAAAATGGACAAATACTGCAATTCATATTGATTTGGTGGTGGTTTAGAGCCAACTATTAGACCAAGAAGTGATGGCATCCTTGCTAGACATCAACATATCTACTGTTTTGAATAAAGAACCTGTACGTTCCATAATGAACAATAACAATGACCTAATACTACTGGATTCAACCACCATCACTAATGAAAGTATGGCAACTGATCCACTGCCATGCACCTCTACTGGTGAAGCCATCGAAACCGTAGATCCTGCGCAATCCAATTTGCCAAATCCAAGGACATGGCAAAGAAAAGGAAAACTTACCAGAAAACATGGATAACATGAAGAGAAATGGCAAAAAAAAAGTGAAACAACAAAATTATAATTCGGGTCATGTACGTAAATATAAGGGAAATGAACGTTCACATGCAGTTCGTGGGATGTGTACTCCAACCTGCCGAAGAAAATGCACAACTTTCTTCAATGAAGAAACACAGAAGGACATTCACATTATATTTTGGGGCCAAGGCAGCTACAAAGCTTGTGCAGATTTTATTTTGGGGCACACTCCACGGAACGAAACAAAACAACAAACAACATACAGTGAATCCCGAAGGAAGCATAGTATTCAGTACTATTTTACAAAAAACAATGAGAAAATTCAAGTGTGTAAAAATTTTTTTTAAACACACTAGACATTTTGGATACTGTTGTTAACAGGGCATTGGATAAGGGTAAGCAAGGTGCCTCTCCCCTTCCACCCAAAAACAAACCGCACAATAAGACAGACAAAAGCAAACTGCGCAAAGTTAAGGACAACATTGAAAGCCATTACAGCAGAGAAAATAGCAACAAGGAATACTTACTTGGAAGAAAATTTGACAGTCAAGAAGATGTATTCGCTCTATCTTGAACACTGTAAAGAAATAGAGAGTCATCCAGTGAAAGAAAGCTTTTACAGGAAAGTGTTTAACACAGAATATAACATTGCTTTTTTCATACCTAAAAAAAGATGCCTGTGGTACCTGCACAGATTTCAACATTAAAACACTTGAAAATGCCCTTAGTGAGGAAGACAAAACTCTCTATAAACTTCATTTAAAACGCAAGAAACAAGCACGGGAAGAAAAGGAAAAGGATAAAGTGCCATCCGAAACTAAAGTTGTTGCTGCCTTCGATTTGCAGAAAGTTCTTGTGTGTCCAAAACTTCGAGTTGGTTCTGCATATTACTTGCGAAAATTAAATATGTTTAATTTAACCCTTCTAAATCTTCAAGAGTCATGAAGGTAAATGCTTTACATGGACTGAACATGAGGGAGGTCGTAGAGCAAACAAAATTGCCACTATTATTTGGATGTGGCTTCAAATACAAGACGCAAAGCGTAAAACTGAAGTAGTACTATACAGCGATACATGTAGTGGACAGAACAGGAATAGGATGGTTAGCACTATGATAATTAGGTTTTTGGAGCAGGCTCAATTTATTACAACAGTTGAGCAGAAATTTTTTGAGTCCGGTCATTCTCAAATGGAATGTGATAACATGCATTCCGTAATTGAGACTTACTTGAAGCGGAAGGAAATCCATGCTCCTAACAATTATGTGCAGTGTATGCAAGATGCATGCCGCAAGAATCCCTACAGTGTCACAGAGTTAACTCATTCTGACTTCATTAATTGGGAGGCAGTAAATGCATCAAGTTTCAGAGCCACTGCATTTGCAGGGATAGCTTCTGTGCATTTTATTAAATATGAGCGTAAGACTGAAGGCAATGTGGTTGTTTTGTTTTTCAATGAGATAGTAGCTTAGGGTCCTTTCAACGAAGTAAGATATAAAAAAAGTCTTTCCTAAGGCTTATCCCACCGTATTAGGATTCACGAAGGAAAAAAAAAATGACCTTATGACACTTTGTAAGCATATGCCATCTGTGTATCCTTACTATGCTTCACTTACCTTCAAGTAGCGTCTATATTTTTGCACCATGATGCTCATGTGACTTGTTGAATGGATATTATCAAGCTTATTACTTTATTTATTATTGCTTATACTTAATATTTATTATTAATATTAATTATTATGCTTATAATTTTCATTTATTAGCCTTAAGTTGCTATTTTGTATGAACCAACTTCTTAATCGTAAAATAAATGAAACCAATTGTACCCAATTATAATAATAAAATTACATATTTGTCCACCAAGTTGATCATTCAGATGCATTTTCTGTTGAACTGTGTACACATTTCCTCAAGAATAGGAATTATCGTGATTCATACTAAGTTACAATACTGTTGAATCCGTCTGGGGAAAGGCCAATTACAGTATTATTAATTTTTTTATTCATAATTTTCTAGATTATTGAAATGTATTTCAGTTTTGTAGTGCTGAGCATTGATTTCACAGAACGTTTCAAATCTTTACTGGCAATTTTCTCAGAACTTAAAAAAATGAGTTACCGCACTTTGGAACCAATGGACGATATGCTTATTTACTTTTTTTTCAGAAAAAGCTGAAGTTTTTATGTATTCAGCAGATATTGTAATTAAAAAAGAAAATAAACTTTTGACTTCCTGTTTATTTTTGATTTAATAAACAAAACAGCAGATTTTAAGGAACATAGACTTTAAGTTCTTTCAGGAACTTCTGTTCATATTCAGTAGGACAGCAGGTCTTCTTTCATTGTAACCATATATTCAACTCTTCCAAGATTCTTTTTTTTTTTTTTTTTAATGGAACTTGTTTCTTAAATTTTCACTCTCCAATTCTAATTCCAGAATTTGTACCTTTCAATACCTCATTTTTGAGAAATTCTATTGTTAATTATTCTATATAAAATGCTACAAATTTCATTAGGAAGTTTGATTTCCAGGTGTTGCTGTAACGCTGTTGTTCCTAAGCACTCGTATACCTTCATTTTTAATATAAATATGCAATAAAACATAGAAAGTTTTTGTGTTATTTAAAACAAGATAACTAATGCTGTTAGACAGTGTCAAAAGCAAAGCAGCCTCATAATATATACAATTTTATAAACGAAATGCAACTTAATCGGAAGCGACCACTTTTGACCCTGAACTTCAGGTCAGGGAGTGATCCTAGAGACTTGATTTTTTGTACGTGGTCACCTACTTTTGATGCTGAACACAATGGTAAAGGTTTCGGTTCCCTTTGTTTTACAGGCAAGTTGTAACCTAGGGGCTGCTAACATTGCTTTTATGCTGTCTGGATGGCGCGCACTGTAGCGGCCAAACGGTTAGATATATTCGAATGAAACCTTCACCATTGTGTTCAGCATCAGAAAGTAGGTGACCAAGTGTAAAAAATCAGACTTCTACGACCACTCCCTGACCCTCCTCCCCAAGGCTTTGTCTTTCTTTTAAAAATGCCTTTTAAAAGATAGAAAACGCCTTGGGAGGCGGGTCAGGGAGTAGTCCTAGAGGTCTGATTCTTTTTGTACGTGGTCACCTTCTTTTTGATGCTGAACACAACGGTGAAGGTTTCATTCTAATATATTTAACCGTTTGGCCGCTACCGAGTGTGACAGACAGGATAAAAGCAAGAGCTGTCCCCTAGCGGTTTTACAGGCAAGCTGTAACCTTGGGGCCGCTAAAAACAATAAAAAGGAAGAAAACGAAAAATATTAATGATATATAAAAACTCCCATAAAAAAATTGTAAATTAGTTAATTGATATTTTACGCTCTGAATTGAAGTATTTTACTACAATAAACGAAAATATTACAATTTGTACAGTGTTTACTTTTATTTATTGTAATTATGTTTTGTAGTTAGCTTTGGCTTTTGGAGACTATGACTTCATTTTAATTGCTGTTTGATTTTTTTCCCCCTTTTAATTTTTTATAAAATTATTGCGATATTTTAATTAATTTGATTCTGTATTTTTCAACATTGCAGATAGTGGCTTTTGGAGGCTATAAATTCATTTTTAATTGCTGTCAAAAATAAGCAAAAATAGTCAAATCTCATTGTCAGACACCTTTTAAATATTGTCAAAAAATCTGTAACGAACTGTCGAAGTTGGCCTGAATTTCAGTCCTGACAAGTGAATAAACAAAGCAATTAATAATAAGTTTAAGTCATTATTTCTTTTTTTTTTTTTATTTTCTACTTCATCTGTCGAATATTTTGCAGATGTTTCATGTGTCGTTTGAAATTTAATCATCTGTAATTAGTAATAATATCGTTTCATAATGCCGAATTTTATGAGTGCAGTAATATTTATTTTGTACATATTTCATACATTCAGCTGGTTTTTCTTTTGACAGTTGTTTAGGATCGAACCATGTTCTCAATCTTTTATTGATTAAGATTAACAATATTAAAAATTAGAATCTGATCAAAATAAAAGGGCCTTCGTTTTATTTCGTCATAAAAACTGATACGTAGCTTACTCTTGCTCTTATACATCTGTTAAAGTTTGTACTTCAAGCTAAAATGTTTGAACGATTTCCTTAAAGTATTGCTTATTTCTGGTTTAATTTTTGTTCGGTCGAAACCCTTCCCATTCAGAAATGGTCTCCGAATTCAGAAATACTCATGAATTAATGAGGAAAAACAAATGTTTGTCTGTCTTACGTAAACAATGCTCTGATTCCCCCTCCCCCTTGTCAGCAAAAATAAGCAATGCTTGAACCCTCCACACCTTGAATGCTTACGTAAACTGAACAGCCCCAATGTTTTTTTTTTGATCCCTCAGAGCTTTTCTTTTGAGTACTGGGCGAATCAAACTGATGATAGCTAGGAAACTTGAAACAGTCTGTATTTGATTCCCGGTACAAAAAATCCAAAAGTAGTTCAGTGGATTTTTAATTTTTATGCGTTTTTATCTTTAATTTTCCTTACTAACATTCTTACGCAGGTTGAGTTTTACCATTATTTTATTAACATATGACGCAGTACAAAGACAAAAAAAATATAAGCATCACATCTTTGACTGGAATAATTGAGCAACTCAAGCATCACTCAGAGACCTAAGAATTGTCCAAATATCTCCGTAAAATATAAGTTGTGCCTAGCAGTGATGTTTTTTGCATTATTATTATTATTATTACTTTTTTGGAATAGAGCCTTGGATACATCTCAAGGCCTTCTTAGAACTTTTGTACAAATCTATTAAAGAAATAATGATCACAGACATCGAACGAAACAAAAGAAAGGAAAAAAATAAACAATCAAAGGGAAGAAAGGAAACATGTATACCATACACGGGATTAGAATCCATGTTCAGATGTATCATCATCACGGTTAAAAAGTAGGCTATGGGATCATCCATAGAAAATGCTGCCTCTAAAGGGCGTTTTACATGGATCCGAAAATCGGACGGCGGATCTAAAAATCGGACGTACTCTATTTCACTAAGGGGGATCTGGACTGAAAATCGATGGTTTTCACCGCAACTTATCTTTTCATATCTCTTAAACTACTGCTCATAAAAATCTGAAACTTTTTATGTAAAATCGTTAAACATATAAGAATTATATTTTCATGTTATTATTTATTCATTATTATTGAAATTCATTTTATTTGCCTTCAAACACCCCCAATATATCATATATATTGTAACTGTTGTGATGTTGTTTAAACTCTAAAAGTCTGGATCCAATATTCAAATGATACAGAAACGTAATTAGGAAAATTTAATCTAAACACTTTTGTCATTAATGCCTTTGTTTAATTTAAAAAAAAAAAAAATGTATTTTTTTGACAATGCAGTTTGACAAATGATTTTTTTTTTGAAACAGTCGAATAATTTTTTGGGATTCTGTTTAGATAAAATGAAGCTAAATCTATTGCTGGATCTTTTGACATTTTTCTTTTTTTTTAATATTCATTATTTATTGAGATATTTAAGTATTAGCGAAATTTTAGTTCCTTTTTTCATTTCTAGACGGCTTTCGACTTGTAGCTGTCAATCAAGCGTAATTTATTATCTCCCTAAGGGGATTATCGTTCAAGGGAGAAACTCACTCCACCCTCTCTATAACTCTCCCTCTAACTTTTGAGAAGAATCCCCTCAATCCTTGCAAAACATGGATTTGTTGAGTTAATGAAAATTATCCTTTCTAAAAAAAGAAAAGAAAAAAAAAACAAACAAATAAACCACTACAGTATTAAAAAAATGTTTCATATTTTCCAGAATGTGATTAATTATAAAAATATAACTAATTATTACCTAAATAGTTTACTTGGAATTTTTTTATCATTAAATAGCGAAAGTTTTTTTAAATAATGCAAGATTAATATTCTATTTCTAAAAAATAGTATAATGTGATAAATTGCAAAATAGGAATTTAAAATAAAGTAAAATAACGTATTTTCTTTTTCCTTGAAAAAAACATTTGGATAAGACGGTCACACCATAAACATGAATTTTCAGTAAATGTCTATATATTTAGTAGCGATTGATATTGTAATAAAATGTAAACTAAATAAATTAATTTTAAGTTTCTAAGGACAAAAATATAAACAGAAATACGGAATCAAATTAGATGAAAGCTTTGTAAAGTTGTAGAGTAATTTGATAAATGTATGTCCAAAATAATCTAATCCAAAATTACAACTTTGCTATTTCTTTCCTTCCTGCTCAAAAAAAACCCGGAACTTGATTTTTGTTGAAAATCAAACACAAGTTTCAATTCTAAATTTCAGCCATTTGTGTTAGAGATTTGGTAAAAAAAGTATAGGACATAAAATGTAGTTTAGAATGTGCTGAAAAAAAAATGCTTTTTACCACAGCTTTCTATCATTTTTCTTAGCTGAGTTATCGAAATTACAGCAACTGTCTGCAAAGGCCAAAATGCCGGAAACTCTAAAACAAAATTGGACGCCATTTTTAAACGAAATCAAATAAAAAAAAAATACTGCCTGTTTTGAAGTACTCATGTATAGGGGTAACAACAGTAAAAAAATCAATTTTTTAAAAAATGGTCGAGCAACTAGTGCTGGACATTTTGGTTTGAATTGACCCTAAATGAAGTGCAAATGAATTTATAATTATATCAATAATTTTAAGTGACTATTGCTATTCATAGCAATTGGAAAGAGCAAAATTTTCCTGAAGCAAAGATAGCCACAATCAGGCTTGGGATCCTGCAGTAAACATACCATAATCAGGATGCAATATGTCTAACACACACAAATTTAAACGTACTTTGACCTGCCTAATGGTCGCATTGCAAAAAAAAAATAAAATACATCAGTCTTGTAGAGCAACGTTTTTTCTTTCAGATGATACTATTCACAAGCAGATTCAGGTAGACTATTTTTTAATAATTGGCTTTAAACTTTGTAAATTTTACCATGCGTGCCAACAGTGCCACATTTGAAGAGATCCTGCAGGGCGACTATAGATGCTAGATAGTTGCAAATTTGGCAGCAACATGTCTAGCCCAAGCATAGTGCTTGTTCACAATTTCAAGTCTATACCTTTTTTTGCCTGGAAGTTGTTGGAGTCTAATATTGTCAAATTTTGTGGCGGGAAGTCACAACAAATTTTTATGCACACTTTGAGTCAACTTGTTTGACTGAATTTTGCATCCATAATGTTAAAATTGATTTTATTGGAA
>JAFIDM010012231.1:53660245-53681408 GCA_023159025.1 Thereuonema tuberculata | reverse complement strand
TCAGTGCTACGCAATTCCTTTAGTGCAACACTACCCGTTAAAGGAGAATTCAATTAAGTGAAGGGAGTTTAGTTTTAGCAGTGCGAGTTTTTAGTTATTCAGTGCGTTGGTGATTTAACCTCATGACTCAGGAAGTTATAAGCCATAGCTTCGTCGGTAATTGTTACCTTCAAATTAAGTGATATATTATTTTATAGTGACAAATAAAATTGTTGAGTTAAACCTGCGCTGTGAATGTGTTTTGCCTTTTACCTGGGAACGTGAAGTGTGGCTCCCCCATTCCCCCATACCCCGAATGGACTGAAGCTAGTTAACCCGGCATGTAGCGACCTTGGAGGGGGTAGAGAAGGATTTTACCGAACGGACTATCGGTTGGCGCCCAACAACTAACCAAACAACACCCTAAATACTAATCGACCCCTGGTACCGTTACAATATATATATATATATAGTGCCACACCATGGTCACAATTTGTGTATTTAAATATACAAATTCAAATTTAATTGCATTTCTACACAAATCCTAATTGCTATATAAAGTATAAAAAATACAAATAGAAAGGAAAACTCGCGAAAATATAAGTATAATGGGGAAAGAAAATACCTATATTTTTATCAAGAGATATCGGGAGCCGCACTTAACCCAACGAAGAGCCGCATTTGCCGTTGTATGCTCTACACCCCTGTTTCCCAACGTGGGGCGCATGCCCCACAGGGGGGCAATTTGATTGTTGAGGGGAGGCAATTCTAAAATGGAGCAATGTTTTTTTTTTGGGGGGGTTGTAAAAGTTAAAAAAGTTGTTTTTTTTTTTTAATTTTTTTCTGTTTGAAAGTTATACCTAATTTGGTGGGGCATAGCATACTTTAGATCAGCGGTTCCCAACCTTTTTCAGCTGGCGACCCACCTTTTCTTATTGTTTTTCCGCTGGCGACCCCCTTTCCTTATCGGAATACCTCCACATATGTAGGAATAGAAGAATATAGGATAAAACCATATTTGTATCTTATCCCTTCCTTATACATGATCGATTTTCGATTTTTCTGATCTTTTCTGATCCTTTCTGATGGTTTATTCGATGGTTTCTGATAGTTTTAGGATCAAGTCGCGATCCACCTGTAACCCTTCCGCGACCCACCGGTTGGGAAACGCTGCTTTAGATACTTTAGGTGGGGCACAGCACAAAAAAGGTTGGGAAACACTGCTCTACACTAAAGGGGCTTGAATAAGTCTAATAACACTTTTTAAAACTTCCCTAAATTTTAAAATTTCCTTCTGAATAATAATGGCAATTATAATGTCATCACAAGAAAGCTCCAGAACGCCTAACGAGTAAAATTGTTTGCAAAACTACATCAACCCTTGTGACGCAGTAGTACCATAAAATTGAGGCAATCACAACAAACTTGATGATTGAAATCTGATTAATATCTTAAATATTACCGTATTTTACGGATTATACCATATTTTTTCTTCAAAAAATTGCCTCCAAAATTCAGGTGCGTCTTATACTCGAAATTAATATAAAAATGTCCAGTGTTTGATTTAAAATTCCCGCCAGTCTTTAAAAATGGCCATATATTGAAGAGGAAAGTTCAGATGACGATTTTCAGGGATTTTAAAGGTAAGTTCGGTTTTATAAACCAAGAATTTTTTTTTTTTAGTCTGGCTTTGCAATCTAATGGTAAAAATGTTATTTTTTAAAAAAAAATTGCTTAAAAATTAAGGTGCGTCTTATAGTCCGTAAAATACGGTAGTATATAAAGTAATTCTCCCAAAAACCCCTCGGAATTTTCAAAAACCGACAGTATAATTTAGGAGGGGAATAGTATGGAAGGTTATAGCAGGAATAGGAGGGGTGAGGGGTTTTAAGCTACTTTTCTTCAGAAATTCTCACGAAAGTAGAGAAAAATGTATCATCTCTTAACGAAAAAAAGAAAATTTATTTTTCTGTTTTCGTTACATTTTTCTGTTACTACTATTTCAAAAATTTCATTGACATTCAAATAAAAAAATCATTCCATCATTTTATTATTTCGATTATTTGTAATCGAGCATGAATTTACGAACATCTTCAAAGCAATCGCTTTTAAACCTGTGGCTCAATGGATGGCACGTAGGCCTACACCTATTATTTCTATACGATACCTAGGATGACAAGATTGATTGACACCTAGATGACAGGGCATTTTATTGTCCCGGAAAATGTCCCGGATTCTGAAAATAGTCCCGAATTTTGTAAATAATCGAGAAGATCCTTTGTTTTGGTTGTTAAAATCGTGTTTGTTTTTTTTTATCGTGAAAATTGCATGTCCCGGATGACGTCGAAAAACGCTGGTCACCCTAACGATACGGTAACTCCGCCTTTTTTTTTTTTTACGTCATCTATTCAAGTTTCAGGCGTTTGCAACTGACTTTTACTACATAATCTCGACTTTTTCTCCTTTCAATTATTAAAACTATTGTAATTCCTTTGATTTCAATATTTCATTTCAAGGCCAATAGTTTACATTATTAAAAGTATTTATTAATAAACATTCTAATATTTGCTTTAATGCAATTAACAATAAAAGATATACAATAAAACACATTATTCAAAAATGAAAAAAAAAAAACTAGACTTTTCGTAATTGAATCAAACCATAACCATAAATTTATGATAAAAGTGTTACGGCAGAATTCTTAATAAAGGAAGATATGAAAATATGTAATACATAAAAAATTCTACAGAACAAGGAATTAGTTGTCTCATAATTAACTTCCAGAGAAACCTGTGTTTTTTTTTCTTAATTCTTTTCTTGTAATTTTACTCGTGGACCTCCATTTCCTGATCGTGATCTTGGATATACAATTCCTGAACTTGGTTCTTAATTTGCTGAACTAAATCCTGGGTACGTATTTCCTGAGCTTGATCCTGTATCCTGATTTGCTAAACTTGATCCTGGATCCGTATTTCCTGAGCTTGATCCTGTATCCTGATTTTCTAAACTGGATCCTGGATCCGGCTTTTCTAAACTCGATTCTGGCTCTGCATTTCCTAAAGTTGTATTTGGCTGTGCATTTCCTAAAGTGGAATTAGAATCCGCATTCTCTGGAATAGACAATACAACTAATGTATTTCTAAAAACCATTAAAAACATTTGAAACATAAATCATTACGGATATGAGACTAAATTCATTAAAATACATATATTTCTGGACTTTTCGAAATTTCCTTCTCTTCCGAATTAAATATTGACGATTTTGATATATAAATGTAAATATGTATATAGGCCTACATGAGGAGTATGGCATTTTCTTAAGTTAATTGTTTTTATATAAATTGCTACACTTTTTAACTCTCCCAAATTACTAGTTTAGCCTTTCAGAAACTTGTTTTATTATTACTTATATAACTTAAAACAAGTAATTAAATATGTTTCACTTGTAAATCACTTGTTTCATTTACTTAAAAAGCAAATGATTATACAGTAAAACTCTCGTTAAGTCGCCACTCAAGGGACCAAACATTTTGACGACTTAGGCGGAGTGGACATTTTTGAAAAAAAAAAAAAGCAAAACAAAAAAAACAACACTGAAATAGAGTATTTTCATGAATTGCTGTAGGATTCGGTGAGAAAAACAAGATTTTCAGAAATCAATACATGCAAATGAATGAGTGGAAAATAATAATAATAAAAAAAAACACTTTTTATAGTTACTACATTTTAATCGTTTTAAAAGAAAGGCAATGTCTGTCTTTGAAACTTTCCAGCCAATCGTTGCTGCCGCCGAAATCTTCAATGTTCAACTCCTTGGCAATTTCCATGGCTGTTTCCTTTGAGAATCACGACAGAATTCGGCACATTTTGCGATCTGGCGTGTTTTAGCCATCGAACTAAAACCTCCTCGATCTCGTCAAACTTCGATTTCCTCATTCTCTTTCGTTTGTCTTTGCAGTCAGATTCTTCAATTATTAGTATTTGTTTCGATGAAAGAATATCATTTAATTCGTGGGAATATGGTGTTCTTTGGCAAAAGCTGTTTTCAAAACTGTTGATTTTTCAAAAAGTGCAATTAAGTCTTTTTTTTTTCTTTAAAAGATAACGAGGTAAGTTTTCGTTTCCCTGGCAGGTTAAAAACGTAATCGAACCACGAAATTAGCCCTTTTAGCGGGGCTTACTCCCTATGAAATGAAGTCACACTCAGGAGCGGTCAAGAAAAACGTCTGTACTCGACAGAATCGCAGCGAGAAGTCTGCTTTGAATGATTAGCAGCGAGATTTCAAGAACCCAAATCCCCCGAAGGGGTAAGAAAGGAATGAAGTGACAGCTGTGGTCGAAAATTCCCTGTAAAGGCTTGGCTTTCTTAAAGTGAAGGGGCGGGGCTGAAAAGACAACACGGTGGCATGCAAAATGGAGAAGAAAGATGCTTTGGGCCATTTTTGAGGGCGAGGAGTTATCCGGAGTAGAATTAAATTTGGTGACGGGTAAAAGAGGGTTATTTTACATTACTGTGTATGAGACCTTGTCGGGACCAAAGGAAAACGACGACTTAAACGGAGTGACGACTTAACGAGGTTTTACTGTATTATTGTATTCGTTGACACTTCACTTTTAATTTTGTGTTTCTGCCACAAGTTCGTCATGTCATGTACATTAATTTGCTTCGATTTCATTTTATTAATTCAGAATCCTGGGATTTTTACACTGTTGGTGCTTTCTGTTATGCCTTTATGAAGAATTCTTTGTTTCGGCAATTTTTTTAATTTTGTTTTTTGATTTAATACATTTACTTATTACTTACTAAGTGTATTACTGGAATGAGAGTTAGAAATTGCAGCCATTCTGTACTTACGGGCCCAACCAAATCTCGCTTGGTATGCGAGTTCATCTTTCTACACAAACATCTTATATTTTTCTATTTCTTTTCCTACCACATTTCTTTCATAACTCCTCTACGTGTCATATCTCTTCTGCAATACCTAAAACAACTCCCCCCTGTGTCTAATTTTTTTAAGTAAAGGAAAATCTTGAATGCTACCGGTATATATTACTTTCACGTAACACAAAATGTAAAAATGATTTAGTTAATTCTGTAGTGAGAACTTTTATTTTTGCAAAGAAAAAAATTTGCAACTTTCAATACAGCGCAATTATATATAAACATTGCTCATAAAAAAACACTGTAGATAATTATTTAAAAAAAAAAAATTGCTGTCAAGATATTTTCTTTTTTGAGAATTATAAATTCTTAAAAAATAAAGAAGAAAAAATAGAGGAAACAAAATTATAAACTGAATTATTTTCTTAGTATATTGATTGAATTAATTTTTTATTAAAGAAATTTAAGATTGTACGCCTGCTAGTTTATTATTACAAACCTTGTGGCTTCTGAAGAGGTTCTCCTGTGGTACAATTAATCGGATCGTATGGAGGAGGGTCTGGACAAGGAACCTCATCTTTTACCAATGCTATATTACTTCTAAATGTTATATTCGTTGATTTTGATGTTATATCTGTCCACTTCACCAAATCTCCTTCGATGAATTTGCAGTTATACATTTCTTTAGCTTCAAAATCAAAAGAACGAAATTATTAACTTCAAAATACAATTCAACAATTTTTTTTGTTGTTGTTGTTAAATGTAGAGATGATGTTTATGTGGAATTAAAATATTTCTTACCTATTCTTTACAATTCAAGAAGCTTTGACATAAACAGCTCGGATTGGGGATTTTTCATTTCATTTTTATTGAAAAGAATATTTTGTTTTCATGTTTTCTTATTCGTTGTACATTGTAATAAAAAAAAAATCAACATAATTTTCATAATTAAATGTAAAAACAAACAAAATAATAATAAAAAAAACCCAATGTATTAAAAGTGAGCGATTGATAATTTGTCAAACTTGCTTTGGAAGAGGGTCTTCTTCTTCTGTGAACATATTTTGTACAAGGATTGCGTGGTTACGCAATGATAGCTAATAAGATATACGTTCTTTTCCTTTTCAAAAGTTTTCTTTCTGAAAAAACAGGTAAGTTATGGCCTAAATTACTATCCTAACTTTAAAATTGTCCAACAAGCTGAAGAACAGCACAATTGTTACAAGTTTCAGAAGTCATTCTGATAAGTTTGTGATTATCGGGAATTCTGTTAAAAAAATTTTTACTGAAATTTGATCTTATCCTATTTCAAAAGTTTAAGATATTTAAGAGACTTCAACAATAATCTTAATGAAATTAAAAAAAAAAGGTTCGCCTCCAAAAGATATTTGTGATCAAAACAACACAAATATAACATCTTTTAAATGAAATTTAAAAATTTTATTTATTTAAGATAACTTTTAAGATATTTAACAAGTTTCAACAACGATCTTAATGGAATTAAAAAAAATGTTCGTTTCCAAAAGATATTATGTGTGTTCCGAAGAACACAAATATAATATATTTTAAATAAAATTTTCAAAATTTTATTTATTTAAGATTACTTTTACGATATTTAAGAAGCTTCAGCAATGATCTTAATGGAATTAAAAATAATAATAAAAAAAGGTTAGCCTCCGAGAAATATTATATTTGTGTGCCGTAGAACACAAATATATCATCTTTTAAATAAAATTTCAAAATTTTATTTATTTAAGATAACTTTTACCATATTTAAGATACAGTGGTACCTCGACATACGAATTTAATTCGTTCCGTGACGATCGTTGTATATAAAAAAAATCGTGTATCAAATCAATTTTTCCCATAGAAATTAATGGAAATAGAATTAATTTGTTCCAGTGATACGAATTTGCCACAAAAAAATAACTAACATGCTTTAAATACCAACAAATATAGATTTAATATAAGATAAATACAATGTTTATTGTATGCATGATATAAATGTACTATATTTTTTTACTAAATGTACTATTTTTTTACTTACACTCAGACCAATCACTATCACTGCCACTCTCACGTCTGGCCTTTTTGGCCGCACTTGCAGTGGGTGTATCGCCACTAAGACGTGGTCTTTTCAAAAGGAAACGATCAAGAGAGATCTGTTTTTGTCTCTTTTTTAGAATGTTTCTAAAATGCGCAAGGCAAGTGTCATTGAACAATGCACTGGCTCTCCCTGTAGACAATTTCTCAGGGTGTCTCTTATCTACAAAATCGGACACTTCTTGCCACTTAGCAAGGATATCACGAATTTCATGTGAAGATAGCACCTCCTCCTCACTGCTGAGTTCCTGCATCACCTCTGAGTGCTTCATCTCTTGTAACTTCTTCAGCTCCTCCGTCGTGAGTTCTTCTGCATGCTTCTGCACGAGATCCACAATACCTGCCTCATCCACCTCGAGCCCCATGGAACGGCCAACAGATACAATCTCCTCCTCAACAAGTGGTTCTATTACCTCTTCGAATCCTTCGAAGTCACGCTCAGCACAAACACTGGGCACAAACACAGTTTTTTCCAAGCCGAGTTCAGGGTTTTCATGATCCAGGAAAGATCAATCAGTTTAAGGCATTCGTATCTCAAAAATATCTTCGTATTTCGAGGCGTAAATTATATGAAAGTTTTCGTCGTATATCAAGAAAATCGTATGTTGGGGCGTTCGTATCTCAAGGTATTACTGTACTTCAATAACAATCTTAATGGAATTGAAAAAAAAAAAAAAATTCGCCTCCAAAAGATATATTTGTATTCTGAAAGATATTACATTATTGTTTTATTTACGTTAAATCTTTTATCAAAAATAGATTCTCTTTTTGTTTTCAGGGAAAGATATAAACATCATTTAATAATTAAACATTTAATAAATTATACTTATATAAAAATTACATTTGGTCACTGACATTTATGTTATTCACAACATAAATTAAGTATTTATGAGTTACTACTACTAATTGTAGTAATTAAAAATGTTTCTTTTTTTTTTTATAAAATAAATGCATTATTCGAAAAGCAAACTCGAAATAGGCTATTAGCATAAGAAAAAAACAAAAAACAAAAATCTGTCTCTTTTTCCAATTTTTCGCAAACAATACATATGTATTAAAACAAAAATATTAAACCTCAGTATATTTATCATTTCTGTCATCAAGTTATTAAAAAAAAATCCAGGTCATCAAATTTTGTCATGAAATAAACAAGGGAGGGAAAGCGATTAGAAAACCAATTACAATGCTTCGCAATATCTTCTGATAAGAAGATTCATTGATATTGCTTTAAATTCCTTATTATTATAAATGTGATTGTTGAGAATGTAAAAGACGCAATTGTTGCGATTGTTGAGATTGTTGTGCTTAATGATAATTTAATGATATTTTAACGATTCTAATCTATGTGATAGACATAACGGGAATATGTCTCCTGATCTTGATCAAAAGACAAAAAGTATTTTTTTTTTCTATAACCTGGAGTTGCAATGATTTAATACCAAGAGCTATTACGATTGAATTAACGGAAGTAAACACACTAGAATAATTGGAATCATCATATAATAATAAACAATGTTATCTATAGAGTTTGGGTTTTCTTCTGAAAATAAAATTATTGTTTTCGTATAATTCTTATTTCTTCTTTTAGCTAAATAAAACAAAATGAAGGCTAAAGTTTATACTACGTATGTCAGTTTACGATTTTTATTTTTTCTCTATCTGTTAATTTTTACTTTATTGTAAATAACTACCTAAGTACTGCGTAACACCGAATAAAATTGAAACAAACACAAATCGCACCCCCAGATCAATGTGTGGGCTCGCCTGCAAAACATTTCGCATGGTGTCGCAAAGGACATGCTCTCCCGGAAAAGCTCATTTTAGGACCATCTAGCGCCGAAATGGAGCGTTTCCGGACATGGGTTCATTAAGAATATAGTGATCCATGCCTCTACATGTGGTTTGAATATTTTGCATCACCCTGTATATATATATATATATATGTATGTGTGTGTTTTTTTTTTTTTTTTTAAGGACGGGGGAAATGCATTTACGCATACCAAGGAATTGGTAATGTGAGACTCAGTCATAAAAGACTACTACTCACTAAAACCCTACGTCCGACTTCCAAAACACCCTACACGGAACCACCGTCAGGTACTACATCGCGTAGGGCAGAATGACTAAAAGTCCGACTCACATATCATTTCGCAACTGATCAAGTCTGATTTTCTCAGCCATACGAAGTTTCCGTATAATAGTGGCAGCATAGTCAGCCACTGCCGTCCAATTAGCCTGGGAGATAGTCATCAAGCCAACGATATTCTCTGGAGTCACACGCTGTCGAAGGGATTTCTTCAGCTCATTTCTATCTTCATGGAAGCGTGGGCAGACAAAGAAGACATGCTCCACATCCTCGTCCAAGAACTGGCAAGTCGGACATGACGCACTGTCGACAATTCCGAAGCGCTTCTGGTACGCTAGAAAACAACCATGGCCACTTAATAGCTGAGTCAGGTAGTGATCCACCTCAGCATGCTTTCTTTCCATCCATGTTGCAAAATTAGGTATAAGATTATGAGTCCATCTTCCACTGGTCGATGAATCCCATCGTCTCTGCCATCTGACCGTTGTCTTGCTTTTCACGGCCCTCCTGATCTTGGGTCGGTGAGCGTCACGACGCGACGTTCCCGAATACCACTGTACATCGCGCTTCTCTCACTTGCTAAGAGATCGATACGCGGCATCCCTGCTATGACCTACACGGCATCATATGAAACTGTTCGAAATGCACAAGCGACCCGTAGAGCGCATTTCCGGTGAACCGAAGTCATTTGACATACATATGATTTAGTCTCCATGGCATGGAACCAGATCGGAGCCGCGTAGAGCATGGTAGAGATAGCCACACTGGACAGGAGTCTTCGAATGTGGCTGTTGCCAGGATCCGTCAGTGGCTCTCAACGGTTGGATTACAACTAGCAGATCATAAGACAGAGGCGGTTCTTGTGACCAGCAGGAAAGCGAGGGAGATCGTTACCCTCACTGTGGGTGATCATGACATTCTGTCGCAGCCTTCTCTCAGGTATCTGGGTGTTCAGATTGATGCAAGGCTTCGGTTCGATGAATATCTTCGAATCGGGAGTGAAAAGTCTGCACGAGTGGTCAACGCCTTGGCTAGGATCATGCCGAACATCGGAGGACCTCGGCAGAGCCGACGAAGACTCCTGTCCAGTGTGGCTATCTCTATATGTGTGTGTGTGTGTGTGTATGTATGTATGTATGTATGTATGTATGTATATATAGATAGATAGATAGATAAAGATATGAAAGGAAAACAAGCTTATTACAATAATTAATTGCGTGTATTTATTTTTTAAGAACTTTCGTTATAAAAAAAAATCTATATATTTTTAAAAGTAATTATTTTGAAAAACAATGGGTGAGACCAAGTTATTTACAAGTGACATCCTGGACAGCTGTTTCACGCTCGTTGGCGATCATCAGCCAGGAGAAGTCACAGTAAATAACATGGTCTCTGTACTGAGGCTAGTATGAACAATACATCGGAAGCGCAGTGGTGCCTCAAAGAAAATAATATATTAAAGTGACACAGGATGTCACTTGTAAATAACTTGGTCTCAACCATTGTTATTATTAATAATTCAAATGCGCAGTTTGAATTTTTATGCTTTAAAAAAATTCATTGAGGCCTGCGCCCTGCGGGCACATGAATTTTCTCACTAATTTTTCATTGGTGAGTTTTTCTTTGTATATTATTTTCTTTGAGGCATCACTGCGCTTCCGATGTAATTATTTTTGTTTTTGTTTCACATTTCAGATTAAACAAAATGAATGCATAATTTGAAGAGTATGGTTAGCTTCAAAAAAAAACAAAAAAAAACCCTGCCTATTTTCCGTAATACTTCTCAGAATCACCGAACTTTAGCAGTTTTTATACGAAACTAATGCGATTCAAAATTTTATACTTCCTATTTCAATAGATAGAACATTCAGAAAAGAAAAACAAAACAAAAACTCACCTAATTGTGAACTAATAGTGAAAAAAAATTACGAAATTTTTAAAAATACTCTATTTTTTTCTTTTTTAAGTAATGTAAATGATAATCTAAAAGAAAAAGAAATTGGCGATAATTCAGGAGTTTTTATACTCCTGAATTATACTGACTTGCGAGTACTAGCGATCATTTGGGAGCTATTGTGATAACGACCATAATCGGTAGTAATTGCGTTTGTACTGTCCGTCTGTGTCTGTCCATCCCTAACAACTCTCGAATCGAAGGTCGGATCGACAAATGGATTTCACCATCGTGTTCAGAGGTCCAAACACCGTAGGAATGGGGTATTTTCAGGGGTCAACGCCCACCCCATGTTTGAGATATTTGGCATTGTCGTTGTCTCCTAAAAACTCCCGATGAAAGGTCGGATCGACAATTGGACTTCATCCTCGTGTTCAGAGGCCCAAACAACATATGAGGGTATTTTAGGGGCCAACGGGCCCCATATTCGAGATATTTGGCATTGTTTTTTTTTGGATTTCTGCTATTACCTTCAATATTAGTAATGCAACAATATCATTTCAGTTGTCAGCTTGACGCTTAAGGTCTCGAACTGATATACAGAAGGTTGACGGTTCGGATTTTTGTATATGTTTTTTTCTCGTAATCTTTTTTTTCTGAAAGTTCGCTGGTTTTTTTTTCTCTATTTTTCTTAACCCTTTTTTATTTTTTTCTTAACTTTTTTTTTTTATTTTTCCTTACATTATTGTGTTTCTTTTTTTTATTATTATTTTTATTTTTTTATTATTATGGATCGCTCCTAAATTTATTCTTTATAAATTTGCACAAAATTATATTCATTTGTTTCTTATCTCTCTTACAATAAGTTAAAATATCGCACTATAAGCCTATGTAGGACCTTCGAGTCGTGTGAGGTAAAGCTCCCAACATCATGACTAACAGGGCTAAGTTTGTTCGAGTGGTCAACCCTACTTCCGCCCGCATTTAACCGCCGTACTCATTTTAGAGAGGGCTGGGTGAACCTTAGGGCCTGTCTGGAGGAGAAATCAACAACGAATATCCCCGACCTCCATTGGGATTGGGATCGAACCCGGCTTCTTCAGGCCGCAATCAACCGTTTTGCCACCACACCCACTCTTATTTCTCTGTATTTTTTTAATAAAAACGTTATTAAGGAGAAGTATAAAAGTAAAGACTAACTGATTGATGCAATGTTTCACTGGTTACAGATGGTAAAGATATATTGTCTACTATATGAGTTGGGTAACGTCAATGGCTGCAAAAAATGTGAGAAATAGCACATTTCTACTTTTTTTTTTTTTAAAGTAGGTTTCATTGCGAAAATAAGCTTTTTTTAAAAATTAATATTTTTAAACTTTTGAAGAAGAAACAAGGTTGAAGACGGACGATAAATAAGTATCATATGAAGTTTTAAAAATTCTGTCCACACAATCATTTGAATAGGGGGACTGGGAAGGATTTATTTTAGATTTGTTTATTCTGGTGTTCTAGATTCATGTTTTGGACTAGTGTGTTTAAGATACAATTACATGATAGTGAGTCAAGTGTTTATTACTTAATTGATAATTATTTTTAATACGTGAAGAACATTGAAATTTAAATTGGATTTTTGAAAGTTCAGAATTACATTATCAATTATGTATCCATCTACTAATTAATATCGAAAAAAAAATATAAAAATTTACTATCTAGACAAAAACTCATATAACAGTGAATTATTTAAAATTATGTAAAACAAGTAGTAATAAATGAACAATGCTAATAGTTCAGTTGAATCGCGATAATCCGACATTACGGGACCGAGGGAGCGTCGGATTATCAAAAATGTCGGATTACCAAAGGTTGATTTTTTTAAAACTGAATTTTGACTTCTACGGCAAGAAATTGTAAGTTATGTATACACAGTACTGTACGTACTACAGTACGTATATTGAGTACATATTTAATTAAAACTGAACAATTAAACTGAAACTGTTGCGAGTCACGGGGCAGACGGGAGATGTCTGCAGCAAGTGCAGTGATGTCATCCGACGCGCGTCGGACTACCGAGCATGTCGGACTGTCAAATGTCGGATTATCGCGATTCAACTGTATTTTAATTCACGGTTAAATGAACAATCTTGAATATTGTTCTTTTATCAAACATAGATTCTCTTTTTAGATTAAAAACTCCATCTTTTGATATATTTCATTTATTATCGATGATATTTCGCGGAAATAGTATATTTCCGCTTTTTCAAACCTTTCCGCGAAATATCAACGATAATAAATGAAATATATCAAAAGATGGAGTTTTTAATCCAATTTTAGGAGTATAAGATATGAAGATTCTCTTTTTGTTTTTAAAGAAAGATAGGCTATAAACTTCATTTAATAATTAAACATTTAAGAAATTCTACTTACATAAAAATTACATCTGGCCACTAACATTTATGTTATCCACAATATAACATAAATGTTATTGTGGTAATGAGTTATTTTAAATCTTTATTTTTACTTTTAATTTCTAAATGTATCTTTATAATATAGAATTATTTTTGATTTATGAAATTAATCCTCGTGAATCCTTTCATTAAATATACACTTAAAAATATATAAAATATGTTATATATATAACTTCAATGATTATTATTTTTACTTCTTAAAATTTTATAGTGCTTCGCTTAAATATTAATAATATTTTAGACTTTTGTATTTAAATAAAAAAAAAATGTTGTTAGCTAAAACCAGGGTAATGTGCCAAATTTACTTAATTCATTTCTTTGTAATGATTATAAGACTTTATTATTTTATGCAAATGTACTTTTAGAAGATAAAAAACCCTTTACATTCTTACCTTCTTGCGCAGTCACCACTCTGTCAAATACGTTGGTCTGAAATACCGATCCCCCATCGTAAGCAATTGCAGTTACATCTCCAATATGAATAGTTAAATTCTCATCTTCATATGAAGCAACTTTATCTCTCTTAAAATATTTAGTGATAGGAAAGCCATTAAGATAAAAGTTAATTGAGGATTGATTCAACACAACACAAACATGAAACCATGATGTGATGTTTCCGAAATTACAGTCCCTGACTCCTACAGTTCCTTGTCGAACGATTCCACGAATCTCGCTGTTCTTATAGGATAACAAAATTCGTAAAGAAAGTTTGTGAGTTTTATAATTTTTGGCTTGAAGAATGTGTACACTGCCTCCTGATTTTTTTACCCAAGAGCAAAACGACATACCATTACCTTGAGATTTTCCTTTAGCTGAAATATAACTTCTGCTCTTATTGAAATATGTTAAAACATAATCTGAATTAGCAGCATCACTGCGATGTTCAGGGACTAATGTAATGACAATGAAAATTAAAACACCACATATTTGGTAAAACATGTCAGAGCCTAACAAATGATCTGGTTTACAATGCTGACACAAAATAAGCTCTAATGAATCAAACATATATCGTCGCGCTAAATGCAAAACCTCGTAAGTGATTTTTGGCAAATTTTTCAGGAGAAGCAAAAAACGACATCTGAAAGGTTTGCCTGATTGGATGTGAGGATTTGCCACGTGACTATTTAGGGATCTTCCAATTGGTTGAATGTTACGAGGTTTTGCAAGTACACGGAGGATGGCTCAGGCTATTGTTTTATCACAAAAAATGAAAACTGACAAAAATGAAGTTACGAGGTTTTGCAGTTAGAGCGACTATGTACGGAAGCCATAAATTCGGATGGAGTGCAAGGCATTCCTGTTCTCTCTTTCCACGTCAATGAACACTTGAGTACAATAAATTCAGGATGATTAATTGCAATGATTGATGAAAAGCATGATCAACCAATATCTAGTACATTATACCCTTCAGAGCCTAAGTTTCTAAAAATAATAAAAATGTCAAACTTTCTTTTTGGATCTGAGGTTACTTTTATCATTTTTTCTTGTGTGTCCTTATAATATATATATATATGCCACTGATGAAGTAGTCAAATATGACTGGTATTGCTTTAGATTAGATATCTTTTTGTTATTGTGTAAATATTTTTTTTTCACAATTTAATTTTATAATTCGCTTGTTCCGTAAATTCTTAAACTTGGCTAAGGAAATGCCTATAGATTAAATAATGAAATGAGGTTCCTGCCTTAATCATTTTAGTCAGCCATTCTCCTGAACAAAGAAACTATTGGAAATTTCCAGAAACATTCTCTGACGACTCATGGAAGCAGAAATATTGTACATATTCTTAGCTTGCAAACGGTCCTTTGACTCACCGATAGCCTTCAGTTGATATTTCTTCTCATCGAGAAGGACAGGTTAAACTGCTATGAATCTCTTCGTGAGAGTATCTCCTAGGCTAATAGGAGACAGTCGATGTGCAAAGAGAAGAGAAGCCGAGTGAAAGGGACAAACTGCACTGTTCCAAAAAAGGCAAAAGTTTTGAAATAATATATCAAACATTTGATTTTTTTATGAAACAGTTTATAAAAAAAAAAATCAGGTATTTGCCTTGAAAATTATTTCATAATTATATACATATAATTTATTTTTTTTTCATTTCACATCAGCTATAAATATCTATCTTCTTCGGTAGTAACGAATATGTAATACATTTAACTACACATTCTCGAGTTAACTACACATCCAGTGAACGAATTTTACGTTAATGAAATAATACCATAAAAAAACTAGCTAAATTTGCATCAAATGATACACTGAAACGCCAAAAAAACTGGGAAAGGCGCTATCATGTCCAGTTCATGCCACCACACCCTTGCGGTTAATGGATTAGTCTGCAAACGATGTATGTATAATGGCAGATGGTTCCCCAATCTCAAATAGTAAAATTCGCAGCTCCGATGGCAGTTTACCGGGACTTAAGCGACATCCAAAGAGGTATGGGCCCGAAAGATGGGTCACTCCATCTCTGAAATTACTATGAAGTTCAGGTGCTCAACAATTTCAAAGGTGTATCTGGACTACGCGAAATCAGGGAAAAATCCAGCTTTCGACATCGATGAGGCCGAATAAACATCTTTGAGAACGTGGGCAGTGGCGTCTAGCACGCATTGTAATGTCCGGTCAACATTGCAAATAACAATGCAACTCAATTCGAACAGTGCAACGTTCCCTTATTCTATGGGATTCCGGAACCGACGATCCACCCAGGTGCTTTAGCTGACCACACAACACAAGGCTTTGCGCCTCATCTGAGCTCGGGAACGCCGCCACTGGACTGTAGGTGACTGGAAACGTGTAGCCTGGTCCAACGAATCATGGTTCCAACTGTTTCAGCCAGATGGGCGACTCCCGGAAAAAACTCCACGCGGCACTAGATCCCGCAACCTACAAGAGACAATACAGGACGGTGGTGGCTCTGTTGCGGATCCCTCATACGTCTGCAGACTTCTGTGACTGGTAGCCGCTACATCGCCATCATTGCGGATCATTGTACCCATTTGGTTTATGTTCTGACCACCACGTTCTCCGGATTTACACGCCATCGAAGCATTTGGGATGCACTTCAAAGTGTCATCTCTTCTAGGAATTTACCAGTAGCGAACATTACGGAATTGTGTACAAAGACTCCACAGTACTACAGACTGCTTGTGAAGTCTATGCCACGTCGTATTGCTGCCGTCATCCAAGCGCGAGGAGGACCTACGTGGTATATTAGACAGGTATCTCAGTTTTATTTTGGCACTTCACAGTACTTTTACTTAACATAAAATACTGTTTAGTATATTTTCTATAAAAACAACATATATTTGTTTCAGATACAGATTAAACAAAAGTACTAACTCAATCATTTATCAAAGGTCTGTCATCAAATTTCTTTCAAATTAATTATGAGAACAAAGGTTTTAAGAAAAAAAAAAAAAAAAAAAACCCTTAAAAAAATCAGTACAATTCGAAAACTTTATTCATTTTTTTTGTTTTTCACAATCAGTGGCGGATTTCCGCATAGGCGCAGGAGGCGCGCGCCTCGGGCCTCATAAATCAAGGGGGCCTCAAAATTGATCTCTCAAAATAAAAACAAATTATTTTATTTAATTATTTCTTTTCATAATAAAAATAATTAATAATTTAGCAGTATTCCCTAAATTAAATTGACAAATGAATAACGCCAGCTATGACATGTTTTGCGGGTTGTAACCCTAGCGGTCATATTTCATGCATTCACGAGCGCGTTCAAGAACCAGTAGAAACATGTTAGATTGAATAGAACTTTTAGAAGTGTAGTACATTTGTTTTCTTTTCAAGTAAGTATGCACAAAATTATGCACAAAATATCGAAATGATATTGACATTAAAAATTTTAAAGATGAACTTGTCCGTTTTATTGCCTTAAAAGAAGAAAATGTCACCAATCCTGCTGACATGTATAAATTATTAATTGGAGGTTTACAATCTACATTTCCTAATGTAGAGACAATTCTGAAAATATTTTTGACAATTCCTATTTGCAATGCAAGTGGTGAACGTTCTTTTTCAGTTCTTAAAAGAGTTAAAAATTATTTAAGAAATTCCTTATCTCAACTCCATTTGTCACTTGTCTATGAAGCTTATAGAAAATGATATAGTTAGGTTATTAGATTATAAAAGTCTATTTGATAAATTTGCTGAAGCTAAAGCGAGAAAAGTTCCGATGTAGTTTGTTTTTAATATTCTGAAAAAAAATTGTTATTGATATTACTAAATTCCAATATATTTTTAATGTCTAATAACCAGTTTATGGTTTATTTCAAGATAGGGTTCTTTAATAAAAAAATACATCAATCAATATTAGGTTGAACCATTTGAGCGGGATTATTAAAGGTTTGAGGCCAATTGTGTAATATATACTTGAAAACGTAGCATGGATGGAAATTTTGACAAACTTTGAAAAGCTGAACCTCGGAAACCATTATCCTAGGTTTATATAAACCAGTCTGGTCTTAGATGTTGCAAATTTTATGTACTTTTAAAATGTATAGAATTGTCTTTGTTGAAAAAGTGCTCCTTCATGGTCAAAACTGGCGAAACCTAAAAAAAGTGCGAAATTTTGGCAGTTTTAACGTTTTTTGTGGGTGATCCGGAAGGTCGCGTGGTCGAAAAATTGGATTTGGCATCTCAGTACTATCACGTACAATATAAAAAAAGAAACCTACTATCCCATTTCATGCTAGGTAAAATGTACTATTTGATTGGGCTACCTTTTAAATACAGCCAAGCAGTTGTAATTTTATAATGGTAATTTTCAATGTTGTTTCACTATGTCTCACTTTTTTTGGACCACCGTTATAGCATGGCCCTCTAAAGTACAGGCCAAACAACAGGTTTCATGACGTCACGGAAGCAGGGTGACTGTTCTACACTTGAGATTTTAACATTTTCATTCTCGATATGTTTTTAAAATAAAAATATTACAATTTAATGAACTTTACTCAGTATTAAACGATATTCCTTTACCCGACCAATTTAATAATAATAATAACGAACAAATTAGATAGTATAATTTTTGTAGTTCTTCAGTTTTTTCTTATGTTTTGACGTTGTGCAAGATTTTGCATAATTTTTTAAAATTAAAATAAGTAACTAGACGGGTACCGTCGCTTCACTCCGGAATCCTTGCATGTACACCATTAAAAAAAAGCTTTATTTGTTTAGCAATTTAATATGGAATTCGGAGAATACACGACTTCCCAGCTCGTTGTGGGCTTCTCCGCTTAACTCAGGTGTATTGCGCGTTGGCACTCATACGGGTGGGGGGGTTGCCGCAAAAACACTTCATTTTTGCTTGTATCTTCCAAACGCAAAAACGTTTGTTAATGACTGATATATGGTTCGATAGAACTTTCAAATACCAACATTTTCTCAATATAATGTTCTCTTCCAACTTTTATACTTTTCGTTTAAATTGAGAAAAAGTCAAAATTTGATCCTTTAAAAGGCGCCATCTTGGAAACCAAAAACTTTTTTCGAAAGATTTTTGTAGCATTTTGTTTGTCTTAAAAGGCTCTACATTTTATCCATTTACATGACCAATCTATCTCTTGGTCACAAAATTGGAAAAACGTAAAGTCTTACGACAATGATAGATAGAATAACGCTTTTATGTAATATAATTCTTTTACTACTGTATTTATTTAAATCTCTTTAATTGTACATCAAGTCTAGAAAAAATACAAATTTTGTGCTACCAATTTGAATTATCAGTTCTTAAAACCAAATTCACATTTAGAAAATTTTGGATAAGACGTCTGACTTCGAATCAGATGGTTGCAGGTTCGATTCCTGTCGCGGATGTTTCATTGTAAAAATTATTTCTATTTTCCATTCTCACAGAAAATTGCGCCAGACAGACAGAGAAATAAAAGATTTTAGTAATATAGATTTGTTTCATTTTCACTAGAGATTAAACATTCAAATACTTGAAAGAATAAATAAATAATGACAGCTGACCATAATGATGACTTTTTTATCTATTGACTTAATCAATCTACAGTAATTAATCTAATCTCTGATGAGAATTCTTATTCCAAATCATCACCATGAAGCATATTAGTTTTAAATTAAGCAAAATTAACTTAGCAATGTTAAACAGAATATTTCGATTAGGTTGTATTAACAATTTTGTTTGTCTCAAAGCTCTGTAGCATGCAGGGCTATTAAGAAAAATTCAAAGATAAAGTAAAAACTTCAACAGAAAACTATACTCTATGCATCGATATTTCAGTTAAATCCAATTGTTCAGGAAAAAACAAAATCATCTTACTTTTGTTAATTTCAGAATTTGAGGCAAATTTCTAATACTAATTAATTTGTCAATATTGCATGTTTCAGTTATAGTATTAAATATAATCAAATATTTTATTAGATTTGAATTTTTTTTTACTATCAATATAAATTTCAAAACTTAAGTCAAAATTAATAACAACCGAATTAATTAATTTTGGGCATCCATCTAATGATATTTTACAGAAAATGACTTTATCAGGAATTATATTACTCAAAATATTGTTTAGCAAACGATTCTGTAAAATGTATTGATTAATGTCATTCAAACAGCTAATTGAATTTCAAACTTTTTCTTCATAAAATGTTGCCAAACTTGCTTCCAATGCCGATGAAAGTTACTCCTTCTCCCTTTCGTCCCAAGTTTGTGGTTTCTCTTAGATATAGAGCAATAATACCAACAACTGTTTGATAGGCATCTTTCTTTAATTTTATATGATCATGTTTAACAGAAATGACATCGTCCACTCTTACGATGAAATCTTCGTTGTTTGATGCACATTTAAGAATTTTGGGGAAAACGAAGTTTTCTCTGTATATTTCTACAATCCAACGTTGCAGAAAAGAAAAAAACAGGAATATAACTTCATGTGTTTTTGTAGACCTTCTTGCAGTCAGGTACAGCACATGTCTTCGGCACGGTGAAAGTTAGGCCTAACGCCCCATCAGTTGTTTTCCAGAATAAAACAGCAGTGTAATCATATGAAATACTTTGAAATACTGTTTAGATATTGGAAAACTGAAATTAATTTCAGACACTCACTAATCCAAAGAAAGTTGAAAAAAATAGCAACAAAATATCTAAACGTTCACTGAAATAGATTTCCATGCACTTACACACACTGAAGTATTACGGTGTCACGCAAAAACCCAGGGTCATCCCTACCTTGCTTTCATGATGTCAGAGAAAAGACGATGACGTAGTTGTGAGGCCTGTATTCAGAAGGCTGTGGCTACCAGAGTAAAAAATATGCACATAGAATTCAGAGTAAAAAACATGCGTGTAGGGTGTGGGGGTAGTGAAAGTATTTAGAGGGGGCCTCAAAATTGAATTGCGCCTAGGGCCTCTCAAGTGCTAAATACGCCACTCGAAGTGTAGAACATTTATTTTGTTATCAAATATGTTTGTACTGGTTCTTCAACGCGCTCGTGAATGCGTGAAATATGACCGCTAGGGTTGCCATCCGCAAAACATGTCGTAGCTGGCGTTATTCATTTGTCAATTTAATTTAAAGAATACTGCTAAATTATAAATAATTTTTTTTATGAAAAGTAATAATTAAATAAAATAATTTGTTTTTATTTTGAGAGCTAAATTTTGAGGCCCCTTGATTTATGAGGCCCGTGGCGCGCGCCTCTTGCGCCTATGCGGAAATCCGCCACTGTTGGCAGCAGCAGTAAACCTAACTTAGCAGCAGCAGCAGGAAACCTAACT
>JAFIDM010012231.1:53603066-53660235 GCA_023159025.1 Thereuonema tuberculata | reverse complement strand
AAACCTAACTTAGCAGCAGCAACAAATCTAATCTAGGAGCAGCAGCAGGAAACCGAACTTAGCAGCAGCAGCAAACCTAACTTAGCAACTAACTTAGGTTAGCCCACATCTAGCTCCTGCATTAGAAGGCGTTTTAGGCTACTTCCCGGACACTTGGGGATGGCTGTAAGATATCAAATTGATTGTAAAGGTTTACTGGACATTTTCGGACTATTTGCATAATTTTTTGACTTTTAGTTTTTAAATTATATTTGTTTTCTATTTTTAGGCTTAGATTGTTAAGGTTGTCTATTTTTGCGTGATGTAAATATTTTCTGGCCACTTTTCGTTAGGCTTAAGTTTCTTGGTTTTTGGTTATTTCTTTTGTTAATTTTCACGTAGCATTGCCCTTTTGTTTTCAATGGTTGCTTCTTTTGTTCTCCCTTAGGGTGGGGGGTTCTTTCACTTGTTTGGGGACCATTTCATAGTTTTTAAAGATTTTATTTGTCCCCTTTTTTGCTGTTTTGTTTTCTCTGCTTATTTTCCCTTAAGTTTTTCTTTAGTATGTTTTTGGTTCTTTTTGTATATTTTCCAGTCTTATCTTGTCTTTTTTGCTTATGCCTGCTTGCTTAGATTTAGTAGTTCCCGGCTGGATTTTGTATATAGTTTATTAGTTTTTAAGGATTTTTTCTGTGTGATATTTCCTTTTTCAGACTTATTATGGCTTATGGTCTTCTGCCACGAATGCCAGATATTTTTGTCTTCACTTTTTCTCGCGCTGAGGCAAGCAAAATTATTCGCGCGGCGTTCAAACTTGCCGAACTTTAGGGGTCTCATCCATATTGGTGACTCTGATAATATTAAGTTGTGCTTCCCGCTGTTGGGTGAATGCAGGCGGTTTTTACATCTTGTACCAATCAAATTGGACATTCTTCCACTCCTTAGTTGTGTTTGTGTGCCTCTCCGCAAGTTTCGGGGGCGGTGTGTGGTTGAATTTCGTCAAGAAGCTTCTGTCATTGCCAGGAGGAGTCCAGTACCGGGTATCAGAGGCTTCTGCTCATCCAGGGAGGCCTGCATCTGCCGTTTACCAATCCACTTCTGCGCCTGGTCCATCGACTGTTCGCTTACCTGCACCTGGGGTTGCCCATTCCTCGACGCCCTCCTATGCTGCTATGGCGGTGGGATCCCGACGCCCTCCTTCGCGGTTGAAGCATTCCTGGTCAACTGTTCCTCTATCTGTAGCTGTCCTGCGTTCGTTTTCTGCGCACCCATACGTGGCATCAGAAGTCCATATAGAACTTGCTGTAGTGGTATCATTATCTTCCACCCGGATTCTTCTCTCTGATGTCCTCGATCACCTGCTGCAGGCGTTGGGTTGGCGTTCCCCTTCGCCTAACCCCTTTGCGGGTATCGAAAAAATTGATCATTTTACTTATATTCTTCTTTGTACGTCTGCCAACGACGTTGTCACTCTAATGGGTTTGGGAGACTTGGCGTTTCTTGGAGGCCATGTGAACTTATTACCAGCATCTGAACAGTATCGTCTCTGCTCCCTCCAGCCTTGTTCTGTTTACATCACACCCCAGCATATCCACGATGCCATTGGGTTGGCAGATGACATCGTGATATTTAGGAGGGGACAGGTCCTTCATGCTGCATCAGGATTGTCTTTCCCTACTAATAAAGTGAAATTATTGCTTAAGGTTTCCCAGGATGTGGAGCTCCCGCCCAGCACTGACCTGTTTGGCTCTTTAGTGTTGTTATCGATCAATACTCCCTGTCCCCAGTGTACTCAGTGTGGAGCAGTCGGCCATACGGCCTCCACCTGTACATTTGTATTCTGTTTGAATTGCCACATCCGTGGTCATCGCTTGCAAGGTTTGCCACAGGAGGGATCATTCGTTTCTTGCGTACCCAATGCGACGCGGCGGTCCGGTCCCGCGCCTCCGGTTCCTCCACAATCAACTCCTGTTCCGGTTTCGTCTACTTTCCTGCTTCATCCAGTTTCTGTGTCTGGTCCGTCATCATCATTAGTTCCGGCTGCACCTCCGTTCCCTCTTGAGACCTTCACTGGTCTGCCGCCTACGTCGCGTGGGGTTACCAAGAAGAAACGCAGATTGAGTTCTTCCAGCAGCTCGGTGGTTACGATATGGTGGAGGTCTCCTCTGATCACGACCTCTCTCCCGATGTCGGGGTCTCTCTCCCGGCGGTTGTTTCTGTGGATGCCTTCCCACACTCATTCCTGTGTCGTCTGTGGTTCCGCCCTCACCACCTCCGTCAACATTGGATGCATTGATGCCATCGATTCCTTCTCATGAATCTCCGCCGATAGTGATTCAAGCACCTACTGCTACCCCAACTGCTCAGCAGTCTTCGTTGTCACTGGAGTTGTTAGGGGTCTCGGTCTCTCCTGGCGCTCTTGTTGGATCTGATTTTTCAGATTGTAGCTTTTTAAGTTTTGTCTAGTGTTTTTTTTTATTATTCTTGCTTTGTAACTTTTAATGTTTTTAATTGAATATGTTGAGTGTACTTAGTATTAATTTTAATGGATTGTCTAGTTTCCGTAAGCGTGTTCTTCTGTTAGGGTTGGTGGTCCCCGGACATTGCGTGTCTTCAGGATACACATTGTTCGGGGGCTGTGCTTCGCCGCCTCTTCAGTGTCCAGCCGGGAATGTTTATTGTTTCTGATGCGGTCGACGGGCGGGACGGGGTTGCGGTGTGGCTTCGCCACCCTCATTTGTGTTCCGCCTCGGTCGTCGACGTGGAGGGACGGCTCTTGTCGTTAAATGTTTCTTTCAGCTCTTTTTATTTTCGTTTGGTTTGCATTTATGCCCCTCATTAGGTATCACAGAATAAATTATTTTTATCTCAATTAGAACATTGTTTGTCCCTGCTTACCCCACTATTTTGATTGGGGACTTCAATTGCGACCTGTTGTCCTCCTCCCCTTTATCAAAATTATGTTCCTCTTTCCTTACATTACATTTTTTACAGGTCCTTTCGATAACCAATACATTTACTTATGTAGGAGCTCGTCCCTTCAAGATTGATTTTGTTGTTAATAATCTTGTACGTGTTCATTCATTATTGGCTTGCGGGTCCGGCATTTCGGATCATGTTGGTCAGTTTTGCCGAATCTCGGGAGTTTCTCGACCCCGGGTGCTAGATTGGTCTCCTCCGGTCGTTTCCTGCAGGAGGAAGGCGTGCGCTCCTTTATTTCCACTCATTTTTCTCATTTTAATTATCTTCAGCAGGATTGGCGGGATTTTAAATTTTCGTTTTGTCATTTTTTGCGTAATTTTTCGATTCCGTCAAGACCGTTATTTGGCTACAACCCGTCAATCCCTTATCGCTGACCTTTTTTCTTTAAGTTCATCACATTCATTACAGGCTTTGGGCCAATCCATTTCTTCACGCCTCCGTGCATTGGAGTGGAAAGGAGGACTGCGGACCTCTTCTCTTGTGGGTCATGCGATTTCTTCTACTTATCATCGTGTTCGGCAGCTTCATCGGGCGAAACGGATTGATTTTACTTTCAATTCGGACAATAAGGTAGATTTTTTTTCACCATTTCTCCTCTAAATTCCAACCGTTTTTGCCCTGTTTCCCTCCTGCGGAGTTTGTTTCCCCCTTCCTCGTATTGCGGAGGTGAATCATGAACTGCCGGCTGCTTTTCGCTCGGCCCTGGAGCGGGACATCCAGAGTTCGAGGTCTTCATGTGCGCCGGGACCTGTCTTCCTTGTCTTCTGTATAAGGCTGATGTTCTGTTGTTTACCAATATTCTGTATTCTCTTGTGTTGTCCGTTATGTGCTCCCCAATTCCATACTCATTATACTCATTCCCAAGGCCACTGTCCCCGTTAATACTGTCCCTTGGCTCTCAACAACACTGATGTCAAACTCATTTCCAAAGCTTTTTTGTATTGGTGTGATTCGGACTTTCATCACATTTTACACCCCTTTCAGTTTGGTGTCCGTCCACATGCTCTATTTTGACGCTATTTTTCTTTTGCGCTCTATCCACTCGTCTGTTCTTCATAATACTGACGAGCTTTATTTCATTTCGATTGACTTTGCCGATGCCTTACACATCGGTGGATCAATCTCTTCTTTTGCATCTGTTGGAGTATTATAATGCTCTTTCCTTCTTCATCTCATTTCTCCGCTGTCTTTATGGTCACTTGGACGCCCGTATAATTTTTTCGGATGGTCTCTCCTGTTATTGATCAAATAGTGATGCTGTCATACAAGTTAATTTTGATTGAGTTAAGTTTCTATTACGAATTACAGGTATTTTAACTTTATAAAACACTTTTTTTTCTGAAGCGATTCACAATTCCTTAGTACGGAGAAAGTTTTCCGTTGCTATTTATTTCTTCTTTTTATATTTACAATGTCTTTGTTTGTAACAAAATTTAAATAATAATTGTATTATGAGTTATAATACTTATAAATTTCATTACATCTTTAAGTGATTCTGTTGGGATATTGCTCACAGCTTACTACGAGTAAATCCAATTCCATTGCATATTATACTTATTCTTTTCTCAATAACGCAATATTTCCTTCAGCTATTTTGCTAAACGTTTTTCAAGCATAATATAGAAAAATAGAGAAACGTCTTCTCCTACCTTCAACAAGAAAAAAGACTTTTAACAAGTTTAAAGCTTCAAAAATAGAGTATAACTGTATCAATCCATGAAATACTGAACAATTAGTGTAATATTCATAAGCTACAATAAATTATTGTACAATAGGGTACTAGTTGTGGATCGGGCATTAGACGAGGATCAAACTGCCTGAACTGTTAGTTTCTCAAGTTAACGACAATTATCTCTTAAGGCATGCTTTGTAGCCACTGCTGCCATTATTTCCGTTTTTTGTGAATGGGGAAGCCATAAGTGTCGACGAAGATGAATTTCTTCCAACTACAGTGTTACCCCGAATAACGAACAGTCAGGGGACCGCAAGTTTTGTCCGTTATTGGGAGGTGTCCGCTATTGGGGAGGACTGTCTTTTTTGTATTTTGTAGCTTATAGCATGTCATTTAATGAAAAATTACGTACAATCTTAATTAAATTTCTACAATTATCATTGCGATATGAGAGAATATGAACAATTGCAAATTATTTACTATATTCCTTTTTAAATGAGTGCTAATCCGTTTGTCGTACTTAAAATAATGATAAAATTAATTCCAATACATAGAAATTAATTTCTAGCCATCCATTTGATGCCTTAAACGTGTCCAATCCTAAAGTTTGACCGAATTCTCTGGCCTTTTCTTGAAGGAAAACACCGCTTATAGGAATGTTCTTTGCACGAGCAAAGCGGAACCATTTTATCACCATTTCGTTGATTTTGCTTTTAGTTTCAGTTTTACGATACTTCAAATTCTTCGACTTTTTGTTTGAATTCACCATCCACATCTTTCTAATCTCATCTTTGTCCTTTAAAAGTTCACTTACCGTATATGCTCCAATAAACGCCGAGTCTCTTATTGTCGCCGGTCTCTAATAAGTGCAGGGCTGCAGAGGGGACACGGTCAAATAGTAGCCGGTCTCTAATAGTAGCCGGGTCTTTGATATTTGCCTACCGGTACTAGTGTAAGCGTCCGTATCTTTATAGTCGTGCGTAATACTTTACTGTACATTGCCTTACAAAATGTCGCCGAAACGGTCATTTGACATTGCCTTTAAGATTCGCGCGGTGGAATACGCAAAAAGAAACTTCCGGTGAGGCGGCCGCTCGTCATTATGGTGTTGATCCGAAAAGAATCAGAGAGTGGAAGAAACAGTATGATAATATTTTGTCTGCGAAAGTGGACAAAGGTGCAAGCAGAAAGCGGTTAGAAGGAGGAGAAACCAACAAAGTTAGTAAGGAACTTGAAGACCGTCTACTGTCCTGGACAACAACGAAGCCGTCATTATGGATTGCACGGTGAATAGCAGCGAATGGTACAGAAAGACATTGCCATTTATCTTTAACAGTCTTATGTAGCATCTGAAATGCAAATAAAGTAGCTGTTTGTAATATTAGCCGGTATTTATGTGTAAAAATTTTGCGTTCTGAAGGTTTTTGTTAATAATGGCCGGCCTCTAATAGCAGCCGGTCTCTATTAAGCGCCGGGAGGCGAGGCTAGCTTTGCAAATAAACGCCGGGGGCCTCTATTGGAGCATATACGGTATATGAGTTTTTCCAACTTTAAAACGGTCAGCAAGACAACGCGCACTCAGCTTTTCTTTTTCAGCAACTTCAAGAACATCAAATTTTTTCTTTCAGTGCCAATCTCTTCCTTTTTGACGCCATTTTAATTCGTACTAAATTTAATCAACACGTTTATAGGATAGCTTTACGATGGATTGATATTTACAAAGCAACTGCAGTGAAAAGAAGGGCCTCGGATTCGTGCATTGAATCATGGGACACCGATACAATGTATCAATGTATGGGACACCGATGTAAATACAACCATGATGTGTTTATCGAAATGTTAATAATAAAAAAAAAAATTTACAATTAAAATAACTGTCCGCTATTGAGAGTGTCCGCTATTCGGAGTGGATAGCATGGAATGTCCTATTGTTAGGGACTGGGACCCGCAATAATGTCCGCTAATTAGAGGTGTCCGCTATTCGGAGTGTCCGTTAAAGGAGGTTACACTGTATTGGCAGAAATCTGAAGGGGAAATTAAGGTAAGTTGTTTTAAAAATATTTAATTATTTCTACATGTAATTCAGAGCCTTCAAATTCACTCAAAATGAAGTCATAGGTATGTAGTTTGAAGAAAAACATACACGACCTTGCTTGAAGCTTTCCATCTAGTCTTGCGGGCGAGTTGGAAACTACACACATATTCCAGCCCTTGGATATTGGGGTTTTCGGGCCACTCAAAAAGTCCTCTCAAGAATGCACTGAACTGAAGCGTAAAAACAAGAAAAAGTATTTAAGAACTACGATTTCTGCAAGGTACTAACAACAGCATGGCAGACAGCAATTACTACAGCCAACATATTAGGTGGATTTCGAGGGAGTGGTGTCTGGCCTTTGGATCCTTGTGCTGTGTACGCTCATCGTTTGATGGAAAGTAGTTCTAATGTTTCTTCTTTTGTGCCTACTAGACCAGACGATGAGCCACATCCCGGATGCTCTTCCAATGCAAGTGCAACCTCTCCCGTCTTTCCAATGTTTCAGGTGATAAAAGAACTTTTGACACCCGAAGAGGACAACGCGAAACGTTCAAGAAGAATCACTACCACAAGATGTGTCACTTATCTGGAGTTCCTGAGGGAAATGGAGGAAAAAGAAAAAAATAAATCAACTAAAAGAAAGAGAGTCTAAAGTGTGAGCGAAAGCTGTGAAAGTGATGACAGTGAAAATGATGAGAATGATAAATGATGTGGTAAAAGTGGTGGAGCATTTCAAGATGATTTTCGGGGAGAAAGTTGGATCCAGTGTATTAAATGTAAGTTGTGGTATCATCAAACATGCCAGAATGTCAAATAATGCTCGACCAAAAAGGTTCCTATGTTTCAAATGTAAACAATAATGAACTGTGAACTGCTAAATTCAATTACATCGCTCTAATTTCTGTAACTTGTTGTTTGGAACATGTCATTTTGATTTCCACAATTAAAAATGTAATATCCTTCAGCGTTAATGTTTTGGGACATGTATGACCATGGTAAATAATATCCAGGATTTTGATCCACAATTAGTCCCGGTCACTAGTTGCGGATCACATTGCTTATTTCATTTGCTGAGTGTTATAATCTTATGCACCGTATACATATGTGATCCTTGTGCTATTTTCTGATAAAATATAGAAGGAAAATGGTTTTGGTTAACTGATCCTCAACTAGTGCCGGGGGTCTAATTCTGGATCCAATGTCATTTTTTATTTTTTTTTAGAAAATATTTACTAAGTTGGTGTTGCCGTAAGATTAGTGATCATAGAGTGTTATAATTGAGTCAACTAACAAGCTCCAGGTAAAACTCGTTACTCTTTTCCTTTCCCAGCTTCAAAATCAGAACTTAGGCTTAGATCCATAACTAGTACCCTTACCCTAACTACGGAATCATCCACTGCTTGAAAGAATATAATAACATCATTTACAATAACAACCATCCATTAAGTATTATATAATATAATAACAATAGAAGCAAATTTTAACAACTGAAGCATCCATTGCCAACAAGAAAACATGAATTTAATGAATTGCAGCTGAAGGAATATTACGCTATGGAGTAGAGGGGTTTTGTATGAAATTGTTTGAATTATCTCCATCGTTTTACCTTTTTCCAAATGATTTTAATTTTCTCTGCATTATCTTTACTAAACAATTAACGCAAGATTTTATTTAATAATTCTAACTCGATTTTGCAAAGAAAAGATTAAAATATTTTTTTAATAAAAATATAGGTTTTAATAGATCTCAGATTGAGATCATGTTATTTAGAGGACGACGTCGTTTTTACGTTTTTTAATTAACTTGTTTCTGTATTTTTCCACATCTGCAGGAAGTTAGTTTTGGCTTTGGATGCGATACAATCAGTTTAATTCATAAAAAAAATCAACTAAATCCAATAAATCTATCAAAGAATTTACTTAAAAAGATTGCAAGCTAAGTCACCCATATGCGATGGAAAGGCCTATGTAGCTGTTAGGTATCTGGCTCAGTTTTCTTCTGTTAAACCATTAAGACTAAGCTGGCAGCGCAAGGGAGTCTAGTTTCCTTGGGTATGGTGACTGGAATTAAAATACATCGGTCATTATTAGAAGTTGGACGACACTTAAATGTATCGACTTTTACGGAATACTATGCAGAGTTTTGAACATACTGAGCAGAGAAACAGAAGAATAGATATTTGAGGACTGGAAGTTTCAGGGCTTGTATATAAAACCATTACAATTTGTCCTTTTATCTTATAACATGTGGGTCCCGTAACTTAGTGGTTTAGTAGCTGGACTGGGGACTGGAGGAATCCCGGTTCAATTCCCTGTGGTGATAGAGGATTTATCCACGGTTATTTCTCCTCCTCACGGATCCTACGGTTCACCGAGCTCTCTATCAAAAGGGTATCTGGTTTCTTAGTCAGGGATTTAATGCGGGTGAGCGTCGGACTGACCATTCCATAGTCCATTGGTTGAGAATCATCCGAGGACCTGCATGGCCTGTTGCGATACAGTTAACTTAGTCTTATAACATAACATAACCTATAACATAACCTATTTATCATATCAATAGAGCGAATCCAAATAACTTCATATAAAAACTTTTTACTCCATACCGCAATATTTTCTTCAACTATGTTGCTGAACTTCTTCAAGCATAATACAGAAAAGTAAAGAAACGTTTTTCTCCTATCTTCAACAAACCGTTAAGAAGTTTAGAGGGTACAATGATAGATTATAACTGTAACTAATCCATGAATTACTGAAAGATTAGTATCATATTCATAAATTATAGTAAATTTTGTATAATAAAAACAGAATTATCCTTTACTAACAAGAATCTAACAATATTTACAATAACAATAAAATCATACTTTAACAACAGAAGCATCCAGTGCTAACAAAAAAAAAAACAACAGGATTTTAAATGAATTGCAGCTGAAGGAAATATTACGCTGTGGAGTAACGAGGTTTTCTATGAAGTTATTTGAATTATCTCTTGTCATTTTACCTTTCCCATTAGATGTCAATTTTCTCTGCATTACTTTACTAAAAAATTAACATAAAATTTTCCTTAATAATTCTGTACTGATTTTGGCATAGAAAAGATTAAAATAATTTAATTTTTTAATTAAAATATAGGTTTCAAAAAATAATTTAATTTTAAGAAAATTAAATTATTTTTTAAAAAAATACTTGTTTCAGATTGAGATCATGTTATTTAGAGGACGACATCCTTTTTAGTTTTTTCATTAACTTGATTATGTATTTTTCCACTGCAAGAAGTTAGTTTTGGCTTTGGAAGCTGTACATTCAGTTTAATTCATAAAAAATCAGCTAAATCCAATAAATCTATCAAAGAATTTAATTAAAATCTATACAATAACAACAACATTAAAAATGAATCATGCTTTTGCGCCATTAAAAACTTAACAAACAACCATCTCTACATCAAATAGGAAGCTGTTTTAAATTCTTCATAATATAGGTCTGCCGTTGTGGCCAGTGCGCCAGTTCCCGGGTTCGAATCCCGGTAGTGGAATGGCTGTTTCTTTCGTCTTCTGTGTTTCGTCCGTTTCCCCCTGGGACTTACTCTCTCAGGTGTATCCTCGACGAGAAAGTGCATTCTTTCTCGTCTCTGATTTCCTAGCCTTGTTCTGACGTTGTCAGGAGGGGCTAGCGCGTGGTCCGTTGGGGAATAATAATAATAGGAAACAATACCTTCAAATTTAGTACTTATTCACTCCTCAAAAAATAGACCTATATTTACTGATCTGTGCCCTTCTCAAATATCAAAAATGTCGCCCGAAATTCTTTACTTAAATTGCAGGACTGTTTTCTTAAGTACAGGGTCGTTATAATTAAAGTTCCCCACTTCTGCGAAATAAAATAATATCCCCTCTGTCCTAGAATAATAGTAGCAGTTGATGAATTTAATTTGTCCCATAATAATAGTAGCAATAGAAAATAAATGTAGAACGCAACATTTATTATCAAAAAACTAGATTAAATTAAACCATAAATTAAAAATATTACTCCTAATTTTTATTTTGAGTGTTCAGATAGTTTCTGTATTTTGCAATAATTTCGTTGTTTTGCAGCTAACGTAATTGCACCTTTCTGCAATTTTTCGTTTTTCTTTTGATGCATCAAGAACTGGACAATCGCAACTCGATCTTTGCTTGAAAACTCTCTTTTTTTTTCATCTTACTTTTACAATGGGTTGATATTCAACTGAAGAAAAAAAAACAAAAAAAACAATTGATTTCGATCAGCGGATGAAATTAGAAAAATAGTTATAAATCATAATAATTAGGTAACCAGGCCGTGCTGGCGTGGCCGTGCGGTTTAGCCGGCGGGCTGCCGTTGTGGCCGATGCGCCAGCACCCGGGTTCGAATCCCGGTGGTGGCATGACTGTTTCTTTCTTCTTCTGTGTTTCGTCCGTTTCCCACCTGGGACTTACTATCTCAGGGTTATCCTGGACGGGGTATAATTCTCGTCCCCCCTTTCTTGAATTTCACTAGCCTCGCCCTGACGTTGTCAGGTTGAGCTAGTTACGTGGTCCCTAGTTGGCCAAAATCGATAAAAGGAAAAATTAGGTTAACCTAAAAACAGAAAGATGTGGCAAAACAAATGACAAATATCATGAAACATTGATTTTGATTGAAAGCTTCGCAATTTTGCGCAACAATATAACTTACAGCTGCATTCGCCAGTAATTCCCGTTTAAATATTCACTTGCTACTATTATTATGGGACAGAGGGAGTAATAAATAAGTTTCATTAAAATCTGAATTTTTAAGGTTCGAGAGGTTTCCTTGTCAGGTCAATTTCGATTGCTCGTTTCAGATGTTTTTATACAAATTTCAGATATCTAATAATGATGCTGACATTGAATTATTTTTGACAGCAATTAAAATGAATTTATAGCCTCGAAAAGCCAATTCAATCAGCTGTTGAAAAACACAGTATCAAGTTAATTAAAAAATTGCAACAACTATGTTTTCCTTTAAATAACATGACCTCAATCTGAAACTAATATTTTTTTTTTAAATTTAATATAATTTTCTTAAAATTAAATTATTTGAGTATTTTCTATGCCAAAAAATATCTGGTATCTACTTACATCTGGTACCTAATAGCTAAATAGACAGTCATCTTTCCGTCACAAACTGTCGCCAAAGGGATGAGATGGCGAACAAAGTTTTTGTGCTCAAATTTAATTTAAGACTATACAAGGATCCCGTACCAAATAGAATAGAAATTATTCCAGCCATTTAAGTAGGGGATTTCCGACGATATTTACGAAATTTGAAGGAGTATAGACCAGTAATATTGTTTTCTATTTGATTTACGGTCATTTGATTAAAACGGGGTCATTTTTAATGTTTTATTATTGTACAGATTTCAATTAATTTTTTCGAACTAAAAGTTGTATTCGTTAAGTTTATTCCCATCTTTTGAGGTTTTATGATAGCAATTAAACTGAATTTATAGCTCCTAAAAGCTGTAAATGAGATAGATCCTGACATTTCCATCGCGTACCCAGCAGTTAGCTCATAATATAATAATGATCTGTGATTAGGATAAGAACAGAATTTTAGTGCTCATATTTTAATTTAGACAATTCACGGGCACCCTACCAGATACCGGGTGGCGGTCTGGAGACCGCATTATTGCTCGGATAGTAATGCAACTTTGTATAGAAGTTAAGTAGAGCATGGGGAAGAGAATTCCAACGAAAAACAAATTACTTCAAAAAGTTGCCACCAGGTGAAAAAATATTGGCGCTGCAAGATCATAAACAGACGGTGGAAATGCAATATTTTAATGCTTTTAGAGTGACTGTTCAATATGCCCACTGTCTGCGTCGATGACATGCTGGAAGTGCAGGACAGCGTGCTCAACCATAGAACGAAGTATCTCTCATGAAATGGCTGCAACATGACGAATGATATTGGCTTTCAGTTCAGGCAAGGTCTGCACGCGTTCTTAAACACGATCTTTCAGGGTTCCCCACAGCCAGAAGTCACATGGATTAAGGTCTGGTGAAGTCTGACCGCGTTTGTGGATCTTGCAGCTGTAACTAGTGCAGTATCCTGGATCTTATATGGGTACCAGTGAAGAATGGACCGCAAAACCTTTCTCACCATGGACCATGGAGTTGTTAATTCATGTACTACTGTTCGCGCACTGGTCCGGGTACCGGACCACTGATGCTCTGTCAGCTACTACTACTGCCACTTCGTGCACAACGTTCCTCTCTTCCTGGCAGCACGCCTAACTCCTCTGTCTCTTCGAATTTCTGCATCATCTTTTATAAACCTCTTGCCGTCATGGGTCTTGTTCGCAATCCCTTCAAACGACGATATTTTTGCAGAGCTGATGCACTGTTGCTGCTTTTCTGGTAATAGAGCTTCACCAAGAGCGCAAATTCTTTCTTTCCCAATGTTATGGTAATTTCTGCAGTTTGGTCGTTCACAGACGCATTGCGCGTTTCATACAGCGCCACTTTTTCACCTGGAGGCTAATATTTGAAGTAATTTGTTTTTCGTTGGAATTCTCTTCCCCATGTTCTACATAGCTTATACATAAAGTTGCATTATTATCCATGCAATAACGCGGTATTAATTAAAATAATAAAATCTTCTGACCGATTTGACTCTCGAAGTTATAAGCTCTCAATGCTATGCACTTGACAACTTCCGATACCTTCTACTCATCTCTCATTTTTTAAGCTATTAAAGAAATAAAAAAATAATGCCGAAACAAATATCGTGAAGATTGTTTTGTAATGGACCCAATATACAAAATATTTTATTAAAGTAAGCCATAAACCAATAAAAAAATAATGCCGAAACAAATATCGTGAAGATTGTTTTGTAATGGACCCAATATACAAAATATTTTATTGAAGTAAACCATCAGTACTTTTAATTCATAAAAATGCATTAAAATTCGTTAGATTTCATCGCACGCAGTCTGTTTTTAACCATGTTATCAATGAAATTGATTTATCGATATTATATATATCATAACTAACTTACGCAGAAGGTTTCCTCTTATATCTGATTCTATTCTAATTTACGTTTAAGAATCTTTCCGAATTTGGAAACTTTAAATTTAAATCAAATGTGTAAGGTACTTGAATAAGGTTACATCAGGAGTCAACAGATGGCGCTACTTTACTTTCCTATTAAAAGGTATAGGAAAGTCCTAGGTTTCTTGGTTAGAAACTACTACCAAAGACATATAATAATATATATATATATATATATATATATATTAAATATATGTGTGTCTTTGCTACTACAGTGGAAACGACAAATCATTAGCGCCGTCTGGTGGCTTGAAAGATAAACCGACCGATTTTTGATCATTTTCGAGACCAATTTTTTATACTTTCCCGCTCGATTCCTCATCTAAGATTTATTTCATTTTATAAACACAATCTATAGATTCATTCTGCAGTTTTATTAAAATCTGAATTTTTAAGGTTCGAGAGGTTTCCTTGTAAGATTAAACTTCATTTCAAATGTTCAATCCATAACTTACAATGCCCGATTCTGGATAAACGGGGGATAGTCTTACCAAGCCCATTTAGGTTCAACTGCATTATGCGGTAACCGGAAGTGGATGATTTGTTGGTATTAACTGAATTAACAACCATAACCTTTTGTAAATATTAAGTATGGCGCATTCTAGCAAGAGATCCTTTTTTTGTATTCGATTTCGATTTCTCTACTAAATTTCAAACATTTAGTTCCAAAACAGCTATATTTCGCAAAAAGGAAAAAAAAAAAAAAAAAAAAAACCACTTCCGGTAACCGTAATATGCAGTTTTTACCTTGTACTATTATTTAAAAGCCTATACGACATAACGATGTAGAGTATTTGATTCTTTTCTTGAAATGGATTTGTCAGGAATGAGATGAATATATTATGACACTGGATTGTTGTAAAAGATAGATAAAATTTAAATAAAATTAGCAGTAGGTTTTTTTTTTTTTGTTTTGTTTTTTAACAAGTAATACTTATAAAATTTTTTAAAAATTATTAATTTAAACTAGTGGCCATTCGAATCTCATCTTTGGATGGACTATTGGTTAGCAAGATGAAAAACTAATACACATATATTTTCTTTTTATCTAATAGAAGAAGGTTTAAATTTGACGTTTAAATTTGAATAATTGCATGACATTTTAAACAGAATATAAATGCTTTAATTTAGAATAGTAAGATGTTTCGGAGTTTGAATTAAGTGCTGATGTTATAGCGCTGTTATGTAGCGCCATCTGACGAAAGAAAAGAAAACGAATATGGCAGCAGGAAATACATCCGGTTGTGTGATATGATATATATTTCTTTTATATTTGTGTGGATGAGCAATCAGAAAAATGTCAGCTTGCGTACAGAGGAGCGAAGATGATAATGTGTTGGATAGCCGGTCCTCAGGAAGAAGAAATAGAGCTTCTCGGTCTTCCCAAGAACAATTACATGTAGGTGGAAGCTTAGTTAGGCTTAAAAGAAATAAGATTCGCTACTTGCTATTTCTTTCTTTCTCAATTACATTTTTGTTTGAAAATATTTCAAGATTTATAAAAAGATCTTGAAAAAAACGAAAAATTGTTTTACAAACAACGACTGATACATTAGTGATCTTTTTAAATTTTATTTTAAAAAGAATGCAAGAAACACATACCGAGATTCATTTGTCCTTCCTTCAAACCTTTATCTGTCAAATTTTCTCTATCAAATATTTGGATTGTTTTTAAATTTATAATAGCTTTCTTTATATTATTCTTATTCACTATTATTATTATATTGACGAGAAGGATGAAGCTAAAATAAAGGTTTGGTTTATTCATTGAAATATTCGATCGGCAGATGGTGATAATCGTTTATCGTAAAAATTAATACGTAAACAGATTAAAAGAAACCGCCCTAGAAGACGGAACTCCAATACCTTTATAATAGCGTTAAGTGAGAAGCAGGAGATCGGATCTAAATAGAATTGGACAGAACTGTTTGTCTTTAATGACAGGATTCATATACATTTTGCCTTTACAAAAGAAAGATTTCTGTAAGTCTAACAAAGTCCTTTTTATAACAATGATAATTTTATGAACGACGGCAAGAATCCTTCCTAATGATTAGCAATTGTTATCCGCCATTTCCGACCAAAAATTATATCAAACAAGGTAGGGATAGTGATTAGTAAACCAATCACAGTGCTTCGCAACGGCTTCTGAGTCACCTTTATTTTAGAATAGACTGCGCCGGGGTGGTCTAGAAAATGCGCACGAGAGTCTCTTTGTGACCCCATGCTATCTTACCCACCCCTGTTATATGGGATAATCGTCATTCTTAACTCAAACCTTATTAATACACTGAATTCCTAATAATGATTTAAAAAAAAACTTAAGTAAAAACTGTGAAAAGATTTAAAACGGGGAGAAGAAATTGAAGAATAAGAATGGCCCATGAGGGGTTCGAACTCATGACCTTTGCGTCATTAGCACGACGCTCTAACCAACTGAGCTAACAGGCCACCCACAACATTCAAGAAATCCTAAAACAGTCGCTTCCTAAGTATCTACTTTAAACAATGTGATACTAATTTTAGAGAAAATAAAGTAGTTATCAAAATCCCAATTCTAAAGGATTACATAACCAATATCTCATAATGTCATAAGTTGAGAAACTGTGAAAAGATTTAAATGGGGGGAAAAAAATTGAAGAATAAGAATGGACCATGAGGGGTTCGAACTCATGACCTTTGCGTCATTAGCACGACGCTCTAACCAACTGAGCTAACAGAAGCCGTTTGGAAGCATTGTGGGATATGTGCCCACAGACAGACAAACAAACCGGGGATATAAGGCGTCTTTCAGAAGCCTAAAAAAGCATTTCGTAGATCTCAAATTTGATCGTTTCTTCTATTATTGTTTATCACTTACCCTCGTGGCCCTGATTTGACTTCTGTCATGAATCGGGGAAGAGAACGTCTTTTTCCCAGAAAAAGCTCCCTCAAAGGATATCACGAAAGTTTAGGACTTCATCATGGAAGAATATATATATATATATATACAGTAATCATGTGTTAATAAATAACACAACTATAATCAGGTATCGAAGTGCCAGAATTATACAAATTTACCAGGAGCAGAATAATAAAGAAAAACACTTTGACAAAATGTCTATAAATATTCTGTAAATGACATTGGGTTTTGTTCGGGATTTTATTTATAAAATGATGTTGAAAGAGGAATGTCACACATTTTGAAATACTACATAAATAAATAAACGAGATTGTGTAAGGTAATTGCATACTAAAGTCGTACAATGATAAAAAAAAAAAAACCTATGTTCCAAGTATTCTGTTAATCCTAATTATCATGGAAAGTAATTTAGACATGCAGTAGCTATTTCTTCTTGGCTTACTTACTTGCTATAAAATTCATTAATAGTGAATGCAGTTGATTTTAAACAGTTTAGTTTTGAGTAATTCTCAATCAGAATTTTGATGTTTTCAGTTTGCCACTTTGGAATTAATTCCTACTAAAATCACTCAGGATAGAAAATGTGTAGTTTTTAAAAAAATGATTCTCAGCATGAATCCTCCTATTACTTCTTTCATCAAGATTTAAGTATCTCAAGTTTGGAAATGATTTCTGAAGTAGCATTTAAAGAAATAAAAGCATTATTTTAAATAATCTCATTTTATCTCTGATAAACTTTTATATTTGTGATAGTAGTTTCTATATATAATTTCTAAACTATACTTACATTTCTAGTTTCTAATTCCAAAAGAAATTGTTGATCCAATGCACTATAAAACATCTGTCCTAAAATGCCTGAAAGTTAGACATACACCAGTGAAGTGAACAAGATGTTAGCTTAAATTAGTAGTTAAATAAAGCAGGAAATTGTTTGAGCAAGAAATGTTTTACCTTCCTCATTTCTTACATGATCTGTAAGATATTGTTTCAGATTTAATTAAATAGCAAATATCACAAAAATAAAAATAGTAAAAGTGCTACTTCAACACAAAGTCACGAAAGTTTTATTGAAAGATAAACATCTGTCTCATCCTAACATATTCTTTTAGTAGTTTTCTTTTAAGAAACTTAACTAAGAACAGTAAGAATGTAAAAAAAAGAATGAATAATAAAAAAGAAAAGATAGAAAATGCTTAAGAGAATAATATTAAAAAGAAAATTGTAAATATTTTATTTACTTAATGCTGCAATAAATTTTGTTTTTATTTTATATGTATTGGATATGAGACATTACAAACATTAAGCAGTATTTTTTTTTAAATCTAATTTCATTTGTCCTATTAAGGTTTCACTTAGTTCGTATTTTATTGGTTGCTTCATTATTCTCCTTTTGATGTATTTAAAATTGAAATACTTTTTGAAAAGATTATTAATAATGATCTCAGTGAAAAGTCTGTCTTTCTTTTTTCTCCCTTAGACCTCAACTTTGCAGCAATAATTGTAATGTTAACCTAATTTTCATTTTTTAATTATAGACTCAAACATCTGATAACGGTAGTGATCCTGAAGTATCCAATACAAGACAGATAATGACAAGAGAAGATTGTCGTAGTTTAGATACTTTAGATGAAGAAGAGGAAGAACTGAAATATGGGGCAAAACATGTCATCAAATTGTTTGTGCCCGTGACTCTGTGTATGGTAGTCGTTGTTGCAACCATCAATTCAGTAAACTTTTATACACGAAGAGATGCATATCTGTAAGTTTACTCTTCATTACGTGATACAAATATAAAGCTAATTATTTAAATAAATAAATTAATAACTAAATAAGAGAATTAAAATGAACTAGTATTTACTCTTATCACAGGATTATGATCTTGCCACTTAGGGACTATCCATAAACTACGTCACTATTTTTTATTATTTTGACTCTTTCCCCCCCCCCCCCCATGCCATACGCTATTACTATCTTGTGAGCCCCACATGCCATACGCTATTACAATCTTGCGCCCCTCCCCCCCAATATTTCCTCAAAATATAACACACTCCCCCCCCCCCCATTTACAGTACATTAAAAACTATAGTATTTTTAGCTGTAAATATTTATAAGATTCAGTTCAGAACACCTCTTAATCAGTTCAACAACTAATTCGTTTTATCAGTCATAGAATTGATAGAGAACCTTATCCTTTAACCGACAAAATGGCCCTATAAGACCTCGGAGTAATAGAAAATCAGTTGTGTCTGTTGATCTCTAGGCAATTAGCTAATAACCAAAAATAAAAATAAAAGTCTGAATGTATTTTAATTCTCATACAGCTTAATATACTATTAGTCAAGATCTTAAATATTTTGTAATTTTTCTTACAAAGTTTACATTTTAATGATTGATATTTATACATAAAAATAAAATTTACGTCCTTTTTTTTTTATCTTTGGGTAGATATTAAAAAAATCAAATAATTTAAATACAATATTAAAAAATAGAATCAAAACCTTAAAATTAAAATGATCTTTTTTTGGTATTATAAGTAAGTACAAATAATTAAAAGTTAAGAGAAAATCAAAATCTGCAATTAAAATTGCCTTTTTTCTAATCAAATAAATGAAGTTCAGTGTAGAAAAAAAAATTCTTTTTGGTATCCAATAATATTAACTAGTAATCAAATATGAAGTTAAAGGAGGAAAGAATGAAACACTATAGGCCCTGTTACACATCCTCAGAAAAGGAGGAGGATAGATCGTCTATTAAAAAAACACGTTATGTATCACTCGTTTATGACAAAGGGTTGATAAATAGATTAAAACCCATTTTGTCCACAGCCAACATAGCAGCGAGAGCACATCCACGCGGTAAAAACAGGGAATAACCCATATCACACAGCAACGCATTGTCGAACGAAGGGACACAGTATTATTAGTAATAAAAACGAGATCGTTTTAGGGAAATATCAGGATAATTATCTAAGAAAATTTTTTGACCCTGAAATGATTAAAACCCTGGGCTGTTATAATCAGGAATTAACCATCCAAAATGTGTTTGAATATGGTGTTTAATTTTTGGTATTCAATATTTGTGATTAATTCTATGAACATAGATCATCAATCCATTTAGTCAAAGTGCTTTAGCCGAAACTTTTGCCGCTTGATGTTAGGGGGATAAGCGAAAGGAATATCCGGTTCTCGTGTTTATCAGTCATTTATCTAATGACTCCCAGCCAGGGAGGATATTTTTAGAGGTAGGGTTTTTTTTTTTAAGATTATTTGATAAAGGAACCTGATAGAAGAGGTTATCGCAACGTACGTCATGTTGTAATAGGGTGTTTTTAAGTATTTTTAAGCTTTTAACATTGCAAAGTGTTGAATAAGTTGGCACATTTTAATTTAGTAATCAAATAATTTAATTTAGTAATCTTGATGAATTCATGGGTCTGCATTAATTAATCAACTCTTGTCCATGGATTTGCCATATAGTAATTGATTTTGGTTACAGTTTTGGAACTGATACTGATTCATTCCAAGAAATAACATCGTCTAGTTGGCTTGCTATTTCCCTTACTAGTTTATATTGAATTTTAAGAACAGTTGTCATAATAACAACAGTATTATACATCATTGTATTGAGGTTTTTATTGTATTTTAAAAAAAATTAATGTATTAAAAACCTGATGACAATAAAATTCTAAGTAACAAAAGTTCTAAATTATTATTTTATTTTTTTCATCAATATATATTTTTATCATTTTCCAGATTATACACACCATTTCATGAAACTTCTCCTGATCCAGGAACTAAAGCATGGCAATCTTTAGCCAATGCTCTCATCTTAATGGGAGTCATTGTGGTTATGACTGTCATCCTCATTTTGCTTTACAAATATGAATGTTACAAGGTGAGTTTGTAGAACTTAGGCCTGTAATTTATTTTAAAGTAGATGGCTTATAATTAAAATTCATATATTTAAATAGATTGTAATTGCAGAAATGTTTTCTATTGATGAAATGGCTATGTAAGTTAATTTTATCTATTCTGTTTGCAGCTGGATGTTTTGTTATCAATTAATCATAACTAGCTATTTAACTCGCCTTATGTCTTTAGGTCTTTCTTCAAACTTCTGCTTTACTATCCTAATTCCTTAAATACTATTTAAGAATATTTTTCTTTCTTATTTCTACATTTTTGAAATTGAATACCACCTGATACTTCACTTGTTTTAATCATATTAATATAGTAACTGTTTTAATTATACATATATATTACAAAGTTGTCAAATTAATTTTGACATTACTTTTTTTTTGCTAGTTCCAGTTATTTAACTGATGATTACATTACTGTATTCGAATCTCATGCGAATCTCATTTCTACATTTTCATTGAAAATGGTGCTAAGTACTGTCATCCCTTGAGTTACGTCCGTTCAAAGATATGTCCATGATCCCATAAGAGAACAAATAACATTTTCGACCATACTTTCGAACAAAACGCAAGCAAGCATAAAGTAAAAAGGATCTGCGTCCATTAAATTGAAAATAGTGACAAAGCAATGACAAGGTCTTTTCTAATCTAATGCTACAAAGTTCAGCAACAGTCTTGGTGAATATTACTGTCTTTTCTCTCTTTCATCATTACTATTAGTTCCTGTTTTTTATCAATAAAATAATTGTTAAGAATCCAATATCAGTATAGACAGGGTTTGGAACAATATACTAATTACTGTTAAGTCACTATGTTGATAATGTCCTGTCAGATGGAACGGAATCTTAATTTTACCCTACTATTCTTGTAATTATCATGTTCTCTGCCTATAAATCATGATCTTCATTATCTCACTTCAATAGCTCTTTCTTAATGTTTATAGATTTGTGAGAAGCTCACATTTATAGGTTAAAAATCACATTCAGTTTTGTTATCATCTTCCCCCTTTGTGTAAATTTGTACAGTAATGACTTACTCCAATCTCCAATAATTTTTAATAATGGATTTTATTTTATAGACTGAATTCATTATTTCAGCAAATTTTGAGCCTTTTACTTTTTTCAGATACTTTTCATTAGTTCACACCATCTGCAATATATATACAGATTTTACTAGAGCTTTTGTTTCTTTGTTTTAGAAAATCTTTCATTCCAATTATTCTGTTTTTTATTTTTAAAATTTTTGTTTAAAGTTTGTATCTTATGGGTTTTTCATTTGTTCCCTAAAAATTACTCATATCCTTAGTTTCTAATCATTAAGTCCACTTAAACAGATTATGAAACTTTTTGAAACTTCCTGTAGATCAGTAATAAGTTTTGAAAAATCATTTGGATTAGAATAGCAAAACTAATGAAGTGTTTTTTTATTTTGAATGTTTATTTATTTATTTATTTATTTTATCTTATTAATATCCTGGATTGTGAAATGTCTAGTATAAGTATAGATGTATACTTTTAGTTTGATATTGTTTTCTATAAAATTCAAGGTCTAATCATGAACAAGATTTCAGATATCCAAAATGATCAAGTAACATAGATTGCTAAAAAGAATTTAATATATCATTTTTATTTCAAATTTATTTAAGAAATAGAATTGGATAACAGTAAGCTAATTTATTTTTTGTTTATTTCACAGATTATTCATGGATGGTTAATTACAGCATCACTCATGTTACTTTTCCTCTTCGCCTATATTTATTTAGGGTAATTGTATATAACGCACATTTATAATCTTATAAAATTTAAAGTTTGATGCTATCTTTTTTTACCCAAACTAATAATTCCAAGTTAATATGATTATTAATTTTAAAAAATAACTGAAATTTAATTTCTAGCGTAAAACCAGCAAAATAAAATTTATCTTTTTATTTTTATTACTTTTTAAAGTTCTGTAAAAAGTAATAAAAAGACCACTATAAATTTTGCAGTGGAGTTTATTAATTACCTACTTATGTTAGTTCTTGATTTTGAGAGTTGGTTATTGAAAAAAAAAATGATTAGTCCATTAATATGGACAAATGCTGGAAAAAGTGTGAATTAATTAATCAATTCGGAGAGGATTAGTACTGAAGAGATTCCCAAATAACTGACTATAGTGTTTTCTGTTGTCTGCCATTTTGAAAAAAAAAATGATAATTAACATATACACCCTGCTTTCATTAAGTAATGAGACTGATTTTATTCTCTCTTTTCCCCGAAAACAGAGTTGTTGACTCGGGTGTCATTATGACCAACAACTTGCTTCTTTCAAATGCTCGCATGCGTGTAGATATCAATGCATCCATTACCGAATTGCAGTGCTTGAATCTAAACCATCCGTGTTTCACGTGTAAGGAAAGAAAAATGGAACAGCTTGCTGTTATGAAATTTTATTTTAAATCTGGTAAAACTGTTTCTTGGGCATTTGAGGACATGAAAAATGTTTATAAAGAAGATTGCTTATCGAGGGCACAAGTTTTCCGCTGGTTTAGAGCTTTTCGAGATGGAAGGGAATCGAAAGAAGGCAAACCAAGATCTGGGAGACCGATCAGCGTTCGAATGGATGAAATTGTTGAAAAAAAAATCGCCAAATGTTGCGTGAAGGTCGACGAATCATCCGCAGGATTGCTGAGAAGTTATGCATCAGTACTGCTAATGTATCAGACATCAGGCGTGAAGGTCATCCAAGCTGAAGTGATGCATGAACTAAAGGCCATTACAAAGGCCTTTCCAAAACTTAACAAAACAATGTGAGAAGTGCATCGCATCTGGAGGAGACTATTCTGAAAGAATCTAAACAATTTTCCATTACTTAATGAACACATTGTATTTCAGACATTCAGACATTGTATTAAATATTATTGGTATGAGGATATGAAAAGAGATGAATATTCTTATTTGATTAAATCCAATATATACCTCCTATTTATAATATTACACAGTATAGAAGAAATGCTTATTGCTGGAATATCTCCTCTTGTGAATTGAATATAGTCTTCAGTACTTAAGCTAGTTTGAATATTACGTGCATGGATAAGTAAACTGAAACTTTCCAGCATTCAGTTACAAATTTTATGAGTTTTTAAAATTACATTCACAATACTAAATTAGTATAACTATAAATTGCTGTTGGTTATAAAATTTTCATTATGTTGAAATTTTACCTTCCCCTTTGCTAGATTTTTTTTGTAACTTGTTGAATTCTGTTTATAAAGATCTGGTCTTTCTCTTTTGTGGGAGTGTTTTTTTTTTTTTTTATTCCCTAATTCTCATCAACATACTTATGTTGTTGGTCTCTTACAGTGAGTGCCTTCAGTTATTTCCATGTTTCTTATCATTTCTTTAATTCTTAATAATTCTAAAAAGTTGTGTTTTTTTTTTTCCCTTGTTCTATAATTTTTACCATTTTTCCTTAATAAATGTAAAAGAATATAAAAATAGGCACATTCTAAGCAACCCAGTGTTTATGATATTTTCTAATCTGTTACATTTACATGAGGATTATGGCAGTTACATCTACAGTCTGAAATAAACAGCTTTTTTTTAAAGTTGTTTTATGTCCTTTGCACGAATTCTCACTTCCCAGTGAGTCTTTCTAAAATTTATTTCCTGAAGTAAATGCTGAAAATTGATTATATTGTCTGGGAATCACTATTTGAATAAGAAAAGTGTTGTGCAGTGTTTTAATTTAATAAATATGGAGTAAATATATTCATTTTGAAGAAATAGTGTTTTATTTGTAAAGCTAATTTATTTGTTTATTTATTTTACTCTTGCAGAGAAGTGTTAAAGGCCTACAACATTCCAATGGATTACATCACTTTATCTTTTATAATGTGGAACTTCGGTGTTGTAGGAATGATATGCATCCATTGGAAAGGACCATTATTATTACAACAGGCATATCTCATTGTGGTTGCTGCTCTTATGGCACTGGTTTTTATTAAATATTTGCCTGACTGGACCACATGGGTTGTGCTTGGTATAATATCTGTATGGGGTAAATGTTGCTTTTATTTTCTTTTATTACTGTTTTTACTGAAACTCTTACATTGCTGCTGAATTTTATTTCACATATTTCATACTTTCCTACTTATTGATAACAAATTTTAAATCAGAAAATGCAGAGTCACATTATTACTATGAAACATAACATTCCCCAAATATAACTTACAGTAAAATTTGGTCAACATAAAAGACACATAGACTCATGAAAGAGGCAATAATCAAAGTTCGATTTGTCAAAACATTACTTGCTTATAATAAAAAACATTGAGTTGGCATTCGTATTAATGAATTGGAAATGATACCTAGTTGAGCTATGTATTTTCTGTTTCTTTGTTGATTCTTAGATATAGATTAATTTATTTGGTAAAATAAACATAGCTATTGGTTAAAAATTGATAAGTGAAACTCACTATGGCAAACAAAGAAACTAGATGTTGTAAGATTAATTAATAATTGGTGTAAGTTCATTTGATTAGAATAGCTAATATTAATGAATATTGTTCATACTTCAGTTGTAGTATTTTGTCCTCACTGTTACTGTCAAGATAATTCTTAAGAGAGTTGCTTCACTGTAGTCTTTCAAAGAAGCTATCCAGTGTGACTCAACATAAAAAAATTCCATTTTAAAATTATATAATGTGATGTGATAAATTAGAAATATGATTTATTCTTATTTATGAGGATTAATAGAAACCATCAACTTCACAGTTAAAGCTGTATGATTAAAGAAAGTATCTTAAATTTGAGTTTTTGCATATTTAGATTTTTTTTTTACAAAGTTAATTCTGTCACTGATCTATTTGTTTCTAATGTCATTATTGTTCTCCCTTGTTTATATAACTGTAAGCAAGACTTGCACTTGTATTAAAAAGTTCTGAAAAATAGTGTTCGATTTATTTATATTTATAAAATATCCAGATTGACAAAGGCTTTGTTCACAATAATGCTCGATTCATTGTTAAGACACCCCCCCCCTTTCTTTTTATTTCAAATAGTTATTAATTTCATTCTGAATCATATCTCTGAGATGTTATCAAATGTTCTAACAATAACTTAAGGCAGTTTTAATGGTTCTTGAAAACTAATAAATTGCTGTCTACAGTTTTTCAACAAATGGGATTTGAAAATAATTTGAATAGTAAATGTAATGGTCCTCGACATCATAAGCATACCCAGATTTTGTGACAGGAGGAGGTAATCATTCAATTGAAAAAGTAAAGGATATTTTCATTAATGCATCATAAGATTTGTATAAGGTATCTTTGTAAAATATTGTTTTCCCAAATTAAAAAAAAGTAGTAATAAATTAAAAAATGAAAGGATAATAAAGAGATGCAAAAAAAATAGTAATTTATGTAGTTGTAAATATCTTGTACTGTTTCATTTATTTTATTAGTAGTTCAACAAGCTTATTTTAATTATTTGTAATGTTAATTATAAATATTGCATTGTAATATCCATGAATGAATGCAATAGTCTATGATGAACTGATATTAAATTTTTCTTATGTCATTTTAGATCTTATAGCTGTTTTATGTCCAAAAGGACCACTCAGAATTTTAGTTGAAACTGCACAGGAACGCAATGAGCCTATTTTCCCTGCTTTAATTTATTCATGTAAGTTGAAAATTTATTTTATTTTTCAAGTTATGTCAGAAAAATTTCTATTGTTTATCACAGTTTATCAGTTGTTGAAAATCATAGTTTCTTTTATTTATGTCTTTTAATCAGAAACAACATAATACTGAACAACTATTTATGTGCTTATGTATATAAATGCTTTAGTTCTGATTTAACTATTGAAAGAATCCTATATGTACTATTTCTAAGTTGATATCAAATTCTATAATTAAAAGCATATATTACATATGCTTGGATATTTCAAACACTTAATGTTAAATTATTTATAATAAAGATCAGGGGTTATAGAGTGGAAACAGTGTTAGTTGATTTGGTGTATATGCTAATTGCATGAGGGGTAAAACAATATTGTAACCAAATACAGAAGGTAAAGTTTCAGATCTAAAAATTATTCAAATAACAAAATTGAAGAAAATAGTTGTTAATATAAATTTAGACATGTAAAATGTTTAGTTTCCACACATCTAAACACTTGCAGGTAATCCTTCATTGAATGTCACTGTTTGCCGTTCATTGGTTGCTGTTGTTTTTTTGTTGTTTTTTTTTAACAAAAATAAATTAAAGTGATTTTGTTTCTATATTAAGCCATTTTAATTTTTATATTTTTACAGAAAACTCTTTCACTTGGAATTGACTGTATTTTTCAGTTACGATGTATGAACTCTTTTTCTTTCAAAATGCTGAAATTCAATTTGAAACAATGAAGTTTTAGAGAAGAGTTTGGCTTAAGATGATACTGTGAGACTTGCACCGTCTTCGGACGAGGTCAAGAACCAGGTCTACTTTTGGGATCTGGGAAGCGGATCGGGCCCTGGAGGATAAGTGGCTGCAAGGGAATGGACAGAGAGCATTGTGAATATGACGCAAGACCACAATATTGCCCATTCCTTCACAGGCACTTATCCCCCAGATCCCAAAAGTGCACCTGGTTCTGGACCTTGTCAGAAGATGATATAAGTATCACAGCATCATCTTAGGCCAAACTCTTCTCTAAAACTTCATTGTTTTGAATTGAATTTTAGCATTTTCAAAGAAAAAAAGTTCATACATTGTAAACTGAAAATTCAGTCAGTTTCAAGTGAAAGAGTGATTTTGTTTCTTTTTGCTTCACAAAAAAGTAAAATTTTTAAAAAAGACGTCGCAAACCATTAAACAAAAAAAAACAACAAAAAAATGCTTTTTGAGACGTGAAGATAGATGTTATTACCTTCAGGCTTTTTTGTTTAGGTTCACTGCCCTTTTCTCCAAGCTGTACAGTACTAATTTGCAAGGTTACTAATACAGATTATAAGCTACTTATATTATGTCCCTCTTCCATTCTTTCCCCTTTTTAATGCAATCTTACTTGCCTACACACTGTTCTGTTTTTCTGACACCAGGAATCAGCACTTCTGTTTTGTTTTAAGTGCCATCCATTCATTTGTTCACTATTGACTTTTTTTTTTATATATACATTGTCAAGATATCTATGCCAGTATAATGCGTATCAAAGATCAAATTGTTAGTTGTATGTCATCTCTAAGTCAACTATTTATGGAACTGATTGGTCTCTTCTGCCTTAAAAAAAAATCAGAACATGTATAATGTTCATAAAGTCTTGTTTATTGCAAAACTGGGCTCTCTTGAAATTTCTAATTTAGACATATTCAGTACTTTGCTAATTACAACTATGGCTAATTACTGCAGTACTAATTTCTATCAAATATCTTGCTGCCTACTGTTGAAACTCGAGATTTTTCTTCTTTTAACATTAGACTGTGTTCCTTATCTCCTTCCATTTCCTTGATGAAGGATCTTCATTTGGTACGAGTTCTTTGTTTTTCTCTCCCCACAAATCAGCTATTTCTGTGCTTGGTATTTTTCTCTGCTTTCTTGTTTTTGTCTGCCTATCCGTATTTGGTTAAATACTATTTTTTTCTCTCCAATGTGGAAACTGTTATAAGGTTTCTAGCATGAAGAAAAGGTTTAGAAATAAAACCAGTTCTCTTATGCAAATCTAATTATATTTGAGTTCTTCTGTCTTTTCTACATTTGCAGTAGCTTCAGAATATGAGACCCCAGCTTCAATTTTTGCTAACAGCTTTTTTTGTATTTCATTGTGATTACTGTAAGAAAATTATACTGCAATTATTTTTGATTTCTAAGTATGAAACTTTTTTTTATGTAAAATTTTTCATTTTCTTCTTTATCGTTGTTTATAATAGTTTCAATATTTATTAACAAGAAGAATATTGCATTGTTTAGATGAGGTGAAAAATTAAATCCAATAGTATGTTTAGTCTGTAAGTTTGCTGAGGACTTTTTTTTAATATATTAAAAATTACTGTTAATATTTATCATTAATTTGAAGTGATGTTATAACTAACAATTGTGTTTTTATTTTTTTTCTATAAAGCCACTGTAGTTTATAGCATGATGGCTAATTCAGATGATGGTGTAGAAGACAAGACTAAAAAGAAACGATCGAAACAAACAAAACGGCAGTTCCAAAATGATGGTAATACTTTTTCTGTTATGTCTTTTTCATCACTCTCATGATGTGAAGAAATGATTATATTTGAAGATGATGATTTATATATTTTCTTTCAGGCAATGACTTTTGTTTTGGCTTTTGACTGGTGTAATTCTTGTTACACAATTTTTATGGAAATAGAGATGATCACAGGAACAAAAAAAGAGAGAGGCATCACCAATGTCTCTGGATGCTAGCAACCTCTCAGCCGTATAATAATGCACAGAGCATTTTAAAATATTAGAAAAGGGGGAAAAAATCGTTGCGGCAATATCATATACTGCAACTAACTAACTCTATGGCACTACAGCCCATGTAGGGCCTTGGCCTCCTTAACAATAAGAGCCCACTCTTTTCTATCTTGCGCCTTTCTCCTCCATCCTCGTACCTGGAGCTTTTTCAAATCGCGTTCCACATCATCAAGCCATCTAAGTCGTGGTCTTCCTTTTAATCTTCTACCACCAGGGTTTCCAATGAAAAGTTTCTTAACTCCACGGTTCACATTCATCCTTTGGATATGGCCTACCCATTGGATCCTTTTACTTTTAACAATTGAAACCAAGCTTGGCCCCTGAAATAATTCCATTAGTTCTTTATTAGTGCGGATACGCCACAAACCTTGGTCACAAATAGCTCCATAAATCTTCCTCAGAATTTTCCTTTCCCATATACCAAGAATGGAAATATCCTTACATGATAAAGTCCGTGCTTCGGCCCCATACAAAACAACAGGTCTGATCATGGTTTTATAAATCCTGGATTTGGTCCTTCTAGACAATACCGATGACTTCAAAAGGGGTAGCAGGGCGAAATAACTTCTATTACCGGCAGCAATTCTATTTTTTATGTCAAGATGTATCTCATTACATTCCGTAATCAAAGATCCAAGATAGGTAAAATGCTTAACTTTCTCAAAAGAGTACTCATCCACTTTCAGATCTTGTACGTTACTAAACCTATCGCTCCTGTCAGTAATCATATATTTAGTCTTCATTTGATTAATGGATAATCCAACCTCCTTGGAAGCACTGATAATCTGCTTAAATGATTCAGTAATTCCACTCCCATTTCTACCGATAAGATTAAGGTCATCAGCATATGCCAAACACTGCATAGTACGGTTGTAGATAGTTCCACCAGGATTACTTTCAATGCTTCTAACTACTTTTTCAAGAACGATATTAAATAGTAAAGTAGAGAGTACATCTCCCTGTCTTAGACCCCGTATCACTGGAAATTCCTGTGACAACTTTCCACAGACCTTCACCCTACTAACATTGTCCATGAGTGTCATTTTGGTAAGTCTAGTTAGTTTTGGTGGTATACCAAATTCTAACATAATTTTAAATAGAGCCTCACGATACACACTGTCGTAAGCCTGCTTATAGTTGATGAACAACTGGTGGATGCTAATATTAAATTCATAGCATTTTTCAAGGGCAGTTCTAATATAAAAAATTTGGTAAGTGGTGCTTCGATTTGGTCTAAACCCACATTGATAATCACCAATAATTTCTTCAGTGTAGACCTTTAGCCTGCCAGCCAAAACCTTGCCAAAAACCTTATACATGGTAGACAGAAGGGATATACCTCTATAATTACTGCATAGTTTAACAGTCCCTTTCTTAAGAATAGGGCAAATAATCGCAGTTTTCCATTCCTCTGGCATTACTTCATTCCTCCACACCGTACCAATTAAGTCATGGATCATATCTACTAGCACAATGCCACCATGTTTCAGCAGTTTGCAGGGATACCGTCAACTCCAGGAGATCTATTACTCTTAAGTTCAAGAATTGCCTTATCAACCTCCGATCTTAAAGGCTCCTCAACAAGTACTTCAGGTCTCAGATTCCAAAGAATTACATCCTCATTTTGACTAGAATCTACAATAACTGGTTCCATTAATAAATCTCGGAAATATTCCGCCCAACGCTCGAGACCTTTCACTTCGTTAACAATAAGATTACCATTCTTATCATAACAAAACGTAGATCGTTGTTGAAATCCCTTCTTAATCTCCTTAATTCTTGTATACATTGATCTTATTTCTTTCTTTTCTGCAAATTCCTCTATTTCTTCAATCCTACTCCTTTCATAGATTCTTTTAATTTTCCTACACTCCTTCTTTGCAGTTTTCCTTTTCTCTTTGTAAACTCTTGAAGCTGAACGGGTTCCTCTTGTAAGCATTTTCATCCTTGCCTCATTTCTTTCCTTTACAAAAGCCCTACATACTGCATTAAACCATCCATTTCTTAATTCTCGTTTTTCTTTTCCAATAATATCATCAGCAGCACTCAAAATAAAATCCTTTATTCTTTTCCATTTATCTTCCACTCCATCCTTCTCATCTTCCTTACTAGAGTTCCTGTATTCTTCAATTTTCATACTATAACATTTCTTCACTTCATCATCTCTCAGTCTTCCCATGTCGTACCTATTTTGTACTGTTCCCCTGACCTTTCTGGAATTGCTTATCCTTTGTCTGAGTTTAATTCTAACCAACATATGATCCGAATCACAATCTGCCCCTCTCCATGTCTTCACATCCAACACATTAGATCCGTGTCTCCTATCAATCAAAACATGATCAATCTGGTTCCTAGTAATACCATCCGCAGAAATCCAAGTAGCTTTGTGAATATCCTTCCGTTGAAAGTATGTACTACATATAGTCATATTTCTACCGATAGCAAAATCAACCAGCCTGATACCATTATCATTACAGACATCATGCAAACTAAAAGGACCAATAGTGGGTCAAAAAACAATTTCTTTACCAATTTTGGCATTCAGGTCCCCCAGAATGATTTTTAAGTCATTCTTGGGTTGTGACTCATAGAGCTTATCCAGTTGATAATAGAAATCATCCTTTTCTTCCTCCTCTGCATCTTCAGTTGGTGCATGCACACACAGAAAAGAAATATTAAACAAAGAAGCTCTCATCCTTAATGTACACATACGCTCGCTAACAGGCTCAAAGCTAATAATAGAAGATTTAAGATTTCTATCGACCACAAATCCCGTACCAAACATATTCCTATCATTACTACTACTATAGAACAAGCAAAAATCCTTTGTGTCTAACATATTACACCCATTAGCTTTCCACCTCACTTCTTGTATAGCTGTCACTCCAATCTTATACTTCTTCAATTCATCGAGCAGTTGTTTCAAAGCCCCGGCTCTAAAAAGGCTCAATACATTCCATGTAGCGATCCAAAAATCATTTCTTCGTTTATCGTTCCTAGGTCTAGTTCCACAAAAATCAATCCGGCTATTAATATTGTCAGGTCTCGTAGCAAGAAGGTTTTACAGAGTAGAATAGCTAGTCCTACGTCCAACCCCCAACCTGGAGGACCAGGACTCCTATTTAAAACCCCGGAGTCAGGGTGGCCCGGCTATACCCCCAGGCACTGGGTGATCATTTAAGTCGCCTTTTACGACACGCATGAACTACGTTGGGGCTATTCTTACTCCGGCCACCACACGGAGTATCATATACTGCAGCTAAAAAAAAAAAAGAACTATATGCCCATATTTACCTCTGTATTTCCTGACAATTGCAGTTGCCTCTCTTTGAGTATTAATTAAAAAGAATTCCCATGCTGTTCCAACTCAGAATTTAACTGCTGGAGGTATTGTTCAAACAGTTTTAAATAACGGTATTGTGCTATCCTTTTTGCTTTCTGAAGATTTTCTTCAGTTCGAGTCCCAGAATTGCCTGAATCCTTTATTCCATCTTTGTTTACAGAAATCTTATATATTTACTTCTGCCATTTTATTTGAACAGATAGTCTTGTTGAACATTTTTGAAGATTATGATTACAGGATTTAGCACATTACTTCCACTTTTTCTTTTCATCATCAAAACTTGCATTCACTCATTTGCACTCGTGTTCAGGAACTCACAACAAGAAAATCAGTCATGATTTTTAACATTGCTTTTTCCTTGTTACCAATGAAGGGTACTATTCGTATATTTTTCAAATTCATGAACTGCTTCATTCCACTCAGTTTACATGTAAAACTCTGCTTTGTCATCTTTCCAATAAATTTCTTTTCTATTGATTATTATAAAGGCAAATGTTAAGTTATTGAAGTGAAATGAGGCCACCTGACCTAGATATTATATTCTGATTTCATTTTGAGAAAACAGTAAAAATTGTTTAAAAGAAGTAAAAGTATTACAAAAATATAGAGATTATTTTAAAGAAATTGGATTATTAATTAAAATTTATGCACTGTTTTGTTAGATTAAGTTAAGTTTCTTATTTCTTCAGATAATCCTATTTTCTTTCAGAGAATAGAGAATTTTATCTGAATTTGTAAGATTCATTTTTGTTATAATTTTCTCTTATTTGTTTGCATTCCAATTTTGAAATTTTTTAAATACAAAGTTAAATAACAAAAAACACACAATTAAAAATACATAAATTATTATTTAAAATAAATATACATGGAACTGATTTCAAGCCATGTAAAGTGGCTTTTCATCTGCCTGAATGATATTTTACATGGCTTGAAACTGGTTCCATGTGTATTTATTTTAAGTAATAATTTATGTATTTTATTTGTGTTTTTTGTTATTATATAATCCTTACAAATTGAATGACATATGTAAAAATGTTGAACTAAAATTAAATAAAAATTAAATAAGCATATAAATTTTTCCTCATAAACATTAATTACTTCTTTGGATGAGGTTCTGTTGATGCTTATTACATAATACACTATGCTCCAAAACAAACAATACTGATATTTTTGTGTATAAAAAAAGGTTTATGTGAGATACAGAATACAAATACTAGAGGAAGCTTGCGATACATGGAAGTCAAATTCCACGTTTTCTGACGCATTGCACATATTCAATATGCTGTCGGTTGAGTTGCAGGCAGTTCTCGTAATGCTCACATAGATTCATTTCTCTGACGCATGTCGTGATCCATTGAAGTCATCAATGGTTGCATTTGGTTTCTCTCAAAAATTGTTTTTGGGGCTTCCTTTAGAATACCCCGAATATAAGTGTCCGGTGGTGAAGGATCAAGTGAATGAGATGGATATGGGAAGCCTTTTCATGGGAAATTACGTGATTATCAAAATTCACATGAAGCAACTGAAGCGTGTCCCTCGCTGTGTGGCAAGTGGTCCTATCCTGCTGGAACCATTGCATATGAAGTGGCATGTTACTTGCACGGCAAAATCTGATGAGATGATCCCCCAGAAATATTGTGAGAATGTTTTCTAAATGTACCACATCTGATTCACAGTCAAAGGATTGCCATGATCATCCTCAACAAAATAAGGACCCAAAATGTCGTTTGCAGATACCATACTGCTACATTCTCACTATGGAGGGGTTTCTCCATAATGATGTCTGGCCATTCATATCCCAGAAAGCGGGTTCTGTCGATTAATGAATCCATTCAAATGAATATGGCTTTTATCAAAAAACCAGGCATTTCATAGGAAAGCTTTCATCATCGTACACCATCGCTAACATCTTTGCATAGTAAACAATTCTCTGGTCCTTGTTGGCATTCCTCAGACGTTGTCCAGTCTGTATCTTATAGGCAAACCCACCAATTGCCTTGAACATTTGTCTTGTAGATGCTTGACTAAGATTCATTTTTAAGAATGTTTGCCAGAGATTTCGTTTAGGCAACTGTAAAACCTATTAGAGGAGCCTTCCTTGATTTGCATTTGTTGTCACTATAACTGGACGTCCGCTATAGCCTTTGTGCTTTGTCAGAATGCTGCCCATTGAACAAAAATTTTTAATGATGGCTAACATAACCATGTTTGTGGGTAGTGGGTTTTGAACTCGTTCTCGAAATGCATTTCCAACGTATAGCAAACTTGGTCTATTTGAACATCCAACTCCATATGATCAGAAATTAGGCTCCACAATAAAAAAAAAATTCCTCCGCTGTTAGCACCATTTGAACATCTATCAAGCATCAATCAACTTAAGCATATTGTTACGTCTCCGTGACAATGCTTGATGAGGGCATTGCATGGTGCGCATGAGCAACAAAGGCTTGTGACTTTCAGTATTGTTTGTTTTGGTGCACATCGTATAAAGTAATTTTCATTGCTATGAAATATTCTTTGATCTGAACAGATTTCTTTTACGATTGAAGAAATTTTATTTGCCATTAATAGTTATTTATGTTGCCATATTACATCTGAATGTTTGTTTCTACAAGAACAAAACTTTGCTTTGTAGGGATTGAACAAGTTTACTTATTTCTAAATTGAATTAATTTATTCATTTTTGCAACTGTTTTATTCTCTATGCTAAAATTTTAGAAGAAGAAAACAGTCATACAGATTCACCAACTGGAATTGATGATCAAGAGGCAGGATTCTCAAATGATTGGATTGAAAATCATGGAGATCGTGTACAAACTAGGGTGATTCAGCCCAGTACCACCAGAGGTCCCTCTCAACAAGGTGCTGGAAATCCTGATTATCGATATGGTGACACAAGCCATAATGGGCCAAACATGCAAGAAGAGGAAGAAAGTAAGTACTTTTCCATTTTAACCTTTGTCATTAATTAAAATTGTCCTTAACAGATTTTTCTTATCGGTAGTTTTTAGAATCTTATTTCACTTACCATAAGGTTTATTCCTTTGTTGCATCTCTTGACATTTCCCACTAGTCAGAGAAATGAATTTTTCACAAAATACTACTGTCAATTACCTTTCTGGCATCTAATAAGGTATGAATGATTTTAGCAAGATAAATTAATCTTTTATTTTTGTATACATATGTAATGCCTTACTGTGATTCATTTGGTACAGATCATTTTAAGCTTTACAAAGACACTTGTAAGTTTTTCCCTAATTCCTAAACCAACACTGCTGTTATTCTTTTCCTATGACTTGTTATCAGCAATTTTGAAATGTTCTATATCATTACTTAAAGTGGTAATTTTTAATTGGAATAAAATATAAAGCAATCATTTTTTGCCTTGAGCAACAGAAATTCAAAGAGATTGGACTTTAAAGATATAAGTTATAATTAAAAATTTACTATCTCAAATTATTTCCTTAACTTTGAATTGTTTTTTGCGCATTTAAATAATAATGATGTCATCATAAATTGTATTTATTACTTCAAAGAAACAAGGTATTTTACACTCTTTCTTGATGTCCTTAATTGAGAACATTTTTCTCCTCTTTACACTATGACTAGAAACAAGTTGAAAATTTTGAAATCAATGTAATTAAACTTAATAGTTTGTTTTTTATTTACAATGAAGTAATTTTAAGATGTCCGTTATTTTAGGAGGTGTTAAATTGGGCCTTGGAGATTTCATTTTCTACAGTGTTTTAGTAGGAAAAGCATCTTCAAGTCAGGACTGGAACACAACACTTGCCTGCTTTGTGGCCATTTTAATTGTAAGTATTTTCATGTTTTGTGTGTAAGTTGAGAGTATAATCTTCAATTAGTTTTGTTCCTTTTTTTTTTTAATATGAAGTTATCTCATTATGTCATTATTTCTGCTTCAGGTTAATTATTCAACCATTTAGTAATCAATAGTGCAGATTATTCGTTTCATCCAAAGCATGGGGTATTCATATAATACAAAGATGAAATCACTGTTTCTATATATATACACTCATGGACAAAAAAATTAGCGCACCAAGAAGAAGTCGTCAAAATGAAACGAAAATTTACATACGTAATGACTACTTTGATATAAGTAAATGATAAGAAAATCAAAGAAAAAGGATAATTTATTTCAGAGAAAAAGGCAAAAGAACGGAGGAGTTACTACTCCGTTGGACCCCCTCTAGCGCGAATGCACGATGCGATACGATCGGGCATTGAGTCATACAAGTTCTGTATGATGTCTTGAGACATTTCGTTCCATATTTGCTGTAACCTTGCCTCTAGTTCGTTCAAACCCGTGGGATGCCCAACTCGTCGTCCCAAATGATCCCAGATATGCTCGATTGGAGACAAATCTGGGGATCGGGCAGGCCAAAGAAGGGTAGTAACAGTGCGGAGACAGTCTTGTGACACCCTTGCCGTATGAGGCCGAGCATTGTCTTGTTGAAAAATGGCTCCTGGGAGCCGTTGCATGAGTGGCAACACATGTGGTTGCAGGATTTCATGAACATACCGCTGGGCTGTCATGGTGCCACGGAACAATACTAGGGGTGACCGTGTATTGTAGGCAATGGCACCCCATACCATCATACCAGCTGTGGAAGCGGTGTGTCGCTGTACAGCAAAGGCAGGATTGAAGCGTTCACCACGGGCTCTCCACACACGAACACGATTGTCATCACTGCCGAGATTGAATCTGGATTCGTCGCTAAAGACGACCTGGTTCCATTCCGCTGCAGTCCAGTTTCCTCGTGCGCGGCAAAACTCCAAACGGAGGCGTCGATGGGTGGTCGTCAAGGGCAGCCCTCGTAATGGGCGCCACGATACCAACTGTCCTTCAGCCAGGCGCCTTCGTATGGTTCGAGAAGACACAGCGGCCCCTAGTGAAGGTGCTACCTGTGCCTGGATGGCGGCCGATGAAGCATTTGGCTGTACGCGTGCATTTCTGACTATGTGGCGGTCTTCTCGACGACTGGTCTGTCGAGGGCGTCCTGAGCCTGGTCTTCGTGTACATGACATCTCTCGGGCCCACTGGTCCCAACACCTCCTCACAACACAATCAGAGCGGCCTAATTGACGAGCTACTCGCCTAGCTGACCACCCAGCTTCCATCATCCCGACGATTCTCCCCCTCTCAAACTGCGACAACTGCGTATACTGTCTTCGAATATGGCGTAATGGCATGTCTACCTCAGCTCTTCCTTTGTAAATGATTCAGCACACTCAAACAAGCTTTGGTTACCTGTTTTATACTCCACAGAGTATGATGTTCAACGCCCTCTACCGGCTATACGTAATGCGCAATCACGCTGCATTTCTAATCATTTGCATATCTCCCCGACATGTACCTTCATTGCAAGTTTCGTTACGATCCCGCAATTATTTCTTGGTGCGCTAATTTTTTTGTCCATGAGTATATATATTGAAGAGATGTGTTTTTACAAACTATTGTGAATATGAAAATATTGAAGCTTCATAATTTCATTTAATTGAAAAGTAAATTATCAAACATGGATAAGAACAGAAATTTTAAAAAATGAAACTATACGAATCTGAAGCAAGTTCTATTTATTTAATTATTATTAACAACGTCCTCATTATTAATAATTGAATGGTCCGTAATACCAACACTGAGTAAGTCTTAAAGAAAATTACTGGGCAGAAAGATAATACAGTGTTACCTCCGAATAACGGACAGTCACGGGACCGGAAGTTTTGCCCGTTATTGGGAGGTGTCCGCTATTGTGGAGGACTATCTTTTTTTCATTTTTTAGCTTATAGCATGCCATTTAATGAAAAATTATATACAATCTTAATTAAATTTCTACAATTACCATTGCGATATGAGAGAATATGAACAATTGCAAATTATTTACTATATTCCTTTTTAAATGAGTGCTAATCCGTTTGTCTTACTTAAAACAATGATAAAATTAATTACAGTATATAGAAAATTAATTTCTAGCCATCCATTAGATGCCTTAAATGTGTCCAATCCTAAAGCTTGACCGACTGCTCTGGCTTTTTCTTGAAGCAAAACACTGCTTATAGGAATGTTCTTTGCACTAGCAAAGCTGAACCATTTTATCACCACTTCGTCGATTTTGCTTGTTTTTTTCAGCAACTTCAAGAACATCAATTTTTTTCTTTCAGTGCCAATCTCTTCTTTTTTGACGCCATTTTAATTCGCACTAAATTTAATCAACACGTTTTATAGGATAGCTTTACGAGTGATTGATATTTACAAAGCAACTGCAGTGAAAAAAAAGGCCTCAGATTCATGCATTGAATCATGGGACACCGATGTAAATACAACTATGATATTTTTGTCGAAATGTTAATCGAAAAGAAAAAAAAAAAATTTACATTTAAAATAACTGTCCGCTATTCAGAGTGTCTGCTATTCGGAGTGGATAACATGGAATGTTCTAATTTAAGGGACTGGGACCCGCAATAATGTCCGCTAATTAGAGGTGTCCGCTATTCGGAGTGTCCGTTAAAGGAGGTTACACTGTATATGCAAATTGATCTGTAAAAAAAGTTCACAATACCAATAAGTGAAAGTCTAAATTTTATTAAAGGTAGCTGTTAATGAAAGTACAGATGTACTGTGTTCAACATAGTTGTCTTGGTAATATATACAGGGTGAATCTAAAATAGGGTGGCAAACTGCGGGGGCATGTTTCCCATACCAAATTAAGTAAAAAAGGTCAGATAACTATACGACCGGTTGTGCTTGATTGCTGAGTTATTCCAATCCAAAGAATTTTTAATATTGCATTGTTTTAGTTTCATTTTTAGGTGAGGGGGGGGGGAATAGAAAAATTGAATAGAAAAAACAAAAACAAAATAGCTTTATTGATCATAAGCTGTACACATCTTTGTTACCCTTTCCTATCTTGTTTTTCCATCTGTTCGTGTGGCTTTTAACTAATCCAGTGATAATGAAATTTGTGCCATTTATTTTTAATTTAATGAGAAAGTTTTCAAGGAATATTCAATGGTCTGATTGCTCAGCAATGAAGTATATTTGGAATTTTTGTTATTGTTATATAATGAAAGAGATACAAAAGTAGTATTCAAAGGCTATTCTTGAGTGAATTGATAATACTGCGTGGCTATAATTAAACTGATAGTACTCAAGAGAAATGAAGAGAAGTATCACAATGAAAATTGATGGATACCTATATAAGAACAAAAAGAAGAGAATTTTGCGAATAAAAAAAAATAGTGATTGTAAGTGCCACCAGGTGGCGTTTGAGCAAAATGAAAGAAAGAAAATATGAATTTAAACAAATCTTTAATTGAAATCAAGATGCTCTATATGTAATGTCTCAGGGAATCAAGATGCTCTTTAAACAACTATCTCAGGGAATACCTGTAACGTCCTGTGTTATTCTTGCCTTCAGTTCAGCAATCAATTCAACATTGCCTTGATCAATCTGACTTTCCAAATAACCCCATAACCAAAAATTACATGGGTCGAGATTGGAACATCATGGTGGCCAAGCATTTTAAAACATTCGAGAAATGATTCTGCCCTTACCAAATGTGACATGCAACACTTGCATAGCCATACATGATGTATGGGGTGGCACTCCATCCTGAATGAAGGTTATGTAATCATTTTTGTATCAATTACATTCTTGCAAAACCGGAATAATCTTGCAGTGGAGAAGATCTGTGTAATGTGGTCCATTCACTGATCAATGCATGGGGCCTTGAGGCAGGATCTCCTCAAAGAAAAATGATCCGATTATAAAGTTTGCAGTAAACTCACACAAAACAGTTACATAGTAGATGTGTAGGGGCTTAGCAAGCATAGTATTTGGAAGTGTCAGACCCTACACTCAGCAGTTGTGCATATTTACTGCTTCGTTATGGAAAACTGTGCATCAGTAGTCCATAAGACTTTCAAACATCACATTGTCGAACTGCATCCTTGCCATAATCGCAAAGCAAGGTCGACGCACTTTTCAGGGTGATGTGGGAGTAGCTTCTGCACACTTTGAAGTTTATAAGGATAAGGATATAATTTCAGATGGATAGTAGAATTTTAGACAGTTGACCATGGAACTTGCAGTTGCTGAGATACTTGAATGGCACTAAATACAGGTAGCTCCAAATGCGACTGGATTTCTGTAAAGGTACGTTTGACGTCTTCCATATTGCTTTCTGCCTGGATTTCTGTAAAGGTACGTTTGACGTCTTCCATATTGCTTTCTGCCTGCCTCTATCCGAAGCTACACCCAACTCGCCTGTTTCTTTTTAATTTCTTTATCATATTCTTCATCTCCGTTTCGTGACAAAGATCCTTTCCGTATTGCTTTCAAACAACAATATTGGCACAGTGCAGCGGCAAACATTACTGCCATTTTGGCAAAAGAATTTCACTAGCAAAGCTCACTCCTTCTCATAGATACCCATTATTATAGTTGTAGTGATTATTGGGGGACATCACGTGTAAATGGCTGCAATGTTACAATAAATTAACATGTTCTAACAGGTTTTTTTGTATATCAATGCCACCTGGTTGCACTCAAAATAACTATTTTATTTTTTTATTTTTTTATATTTGCAATTTCTCTTCCCCATGTCTTTATTAAAGTACTCGCCAATTTTCATTAGGATCCATTTCCTTATCTACATTACTCTTGGTATTGTCAGTTTAATCATAACCACCTGCTACATATCTTTTTGAATTAAAATAATTTTGTTTATTTTTTTAACAGGGACTCTGCTTAACTCTTCTCTTGTTGGCGATCTTCAAGAAAGCACTGCCAGCATTACCAATTTCCATTACATTTGGTCTTATCTTCTATTTCCTGACTCGGGAAATAGTTCAGCCGTTTGCTGATAGTCTTGCAAGTGAACAAGTTTACATTTAAAAAAACTACCCACAACAGACCTTTCTTTTATATTAAACTAAATAGTGTTTTTATGTAAAACATTTTTTTAAAGAATTATTTACAGAAATAAAACACTCTTGTATAAGAAATTATAAAATCATGACACTGGAGGAAAAAAAAAAAGATATAATTATTTGTACAATGTAAGTGAAAGTGAATAGTTCATCCTTGATAGTTTGCCCAATGTTAAACTTTAATTTTTAATTATATTGATTCAAGGCTGCTTTTTATTATTATTTATTATTATTTTTTTATACTTTTGTGAGTAAGATTAAATAATTCCATTAGAAAAGAAAAGAAAAAAATAAGTTCTCACTTTCATTTATTATTCGTGTTCAAAAATCCAAAATGAAAATTTAGTTCAGTGATTCACTGTTGAAACCCATTTATTCAAAGGGAATCATTGAGAAAATTTTCTAGTCAGTGGCTTATTGAATACTGCAACATTGTTTCTGTAGGATTTCTAGGCATTTATCCAGTCCTTGCTGAGCTGTCAATATCTATTATAGGCTTTGCTCTAGAATGAATGCAAATGTCCTTACTGAATTTGAAATCAGGAGAATGATTTAAAATTTGTTAACATTTTGAAGGGCACGACTGTTAAAATGAGATTTTAAGACTGTTAAATGTCGTAAGTGTTGCACCTAAAGCGTACTGTACCAGCCTTTTCCTGCATTACTTAGCAAATTTTTTTATAGATGTACTACACTGTACAGATGATTCCCAGTCAACTGTTATAGCCAGCCTTTGTCAGCGACAGAAGGAGTAAATACATGTATTACAGCATTCTCTCGTTTTCTATGAAAATTAGTTTTTCTGAAGTTTATTACATTAGGCTTATTATGAAGTAATTGTAATAGTTTATCAAGGGGTTTGATTGCAATCGTAGACTTTAGCCTTTATGTACAGTGGAGTACATCTGAAAAAAAAAATGTTTTAATGAGAATTTTTCTTCTGATCCAGAATTTTTTTAAATTAACATTCTTTAAAACTATTTTACAAATTGAAATTAAATAAATAAATAAATGACTTAAAAAGGAGTTCTTGAAATTTTGCAGGAAAAATTTTAAAAGCCAGTAATATTAATTTATATTTTGATTCTTTTTTGTAGTTGAATTGGAAATTTGTATGTTGTTTAACCCTGAAGACTGTAACTAACTGATATACTTGAGATTATTAGTTATCAAAACAGTAAAAGTTGTATGTGTATGGTGTTCATTGCTTTCCCTGACCTTTTGTTTAATTGTCTTTGATACTGTAGCAAAATATTACTACTTTATACTGGTATTTATTGTACAATAGCTGTTGAAATAAGACTTCACTTTTACAACTGTCTTTCAGATCTGATTCTTATAGAAAACAGTGTGTCCTAACTGGCTGAATTTACATTTGTAGTACTTAACTCATTACATTAAATCTGTTGTCAATAATCTAAGGATATTCCCTTACCCAGCCGTCATTGATAAAGAAATCTCTTTGAATTTTCTGTTACCAGGGTAACGTAATTCTAGTCTTATTTTAGATCGTAAGCAAATTTGATAAGGGTATTTCAAAGTAAAATTGTGATATCAGTTCGTTTTGTAAATACAAGTGCTCTGCCCCAAATAGAATTAAAAAAAAGTAAATAAAAATAAAACTTAGCTTTATTGTATTCTCCTTTTTTGTTGTTATTAATAGTTAATGTTGTATGCAAATGTCTTCAAGTCCATGTAGGCTTCTCGCTAATTTGGAAACATGGGATAATTACTAATGATTGGACAGAGATGACAGACATCTTGAGACAAATCATGATACCATTAGTATTAATAAAATTTTAGTAAAATTAAAACATTTCAGAATTCAGATGAAGAGGTGTAAACTAGCTTCAAACAATATTTGGATTTTTTTAAAAGAAGAGATTGATAAATAAAAACCTTTTTGTTATATGCCAGCCACTGAGAATGAACAATGCTGTTTATACAAATACGTTAGATTTTTTAAGAATGATACTTAATCTAATTCTCTAGAAGGGACTACCATATGTAAAAAAACTTAAGTCTGTAATGAAAGAAATAATATAGAAGACAACAAAGTGCAACGGTAAATCTTGTAATATATTTATTTATGTCCTTGCACATCTAGTAGTTGAATATTATAAACTTAATGCATATAAATGACACTTTGAGATGTGATTACAAGAACTCATTGATGGATGCTTTCATTTTGTAAGACAACAATTGCTGATAGAACCAAAATTAATAGAATTTTTTGTTTTAGTAGGATAAACAAAATGTCAGAAAATGCCATCAAGTACAGATTGAAAAGTTTCTGGTTACATAAAGTAAGATTTAGGAATAGACATCCATTAACCAAATATTTTCTTTGTTTCAATTCCAGATTATGTTTACTGTAATGTGATTAATAACAGTTCTCAAGAGAAAATGATTGCTGTATTTTAGGCCTACCATGCTTTTATTTTAGATAAGAAATTGTCAAAGAAACACAAAATATGTTTTTGAGAAAGCAAGGAGCAAACAATTCTTCCAAATTAGAGAGAATCCTGATTATTTTATTTTTTTATTAAATTACAATTTATCATCTTTATTTTACTTTTTGAATGTACTTGCAGTATATGATAATGTCAAATTTTTGAAGGCTTTAAAATTTCTACTGAACACTTGAAAGCACAAATGAATATCAAGTAAATTCTTTATTGAGAGTAGTACAATTAATTTAGTTTTCGTCACATTTTCTCTTGTTTTTGTAAAAGAAAGTAGTGTTTTTTGTTGTTGTTGTTTTTTTTATAACATTAAACAGACCATTATCAAAGCAAACGCGTCTACTTACTTTGTTTGTTCCCAAGCTTTGTTTGTGAACTTTATCAATACTAGAAATATCCTTTTAATGATATGAATCATCTTTTCAGTCTTGCCAAGTGATGTTGCTTTGCTAGATCATACAGTGAATAGTATCCTATACTTTTGATTTCAAGTCAATCTAATTTCATCAGATATGAAAATTTTCCTTTTGTCAAATTGGGCATTTTTTTTTATCTAAGAATCTTCAGTGCCTTGCGAATTTTATTCTTAATCCTGATTTAGTAGGCATTTTAATTTACTGCTTTGTGTATTAATGGAATACATTGGAGTCTTTTAGGTCCTTCTGTCTTAACCTCCATCCTGTCATAAATCCCTCCAGTAAAGCTTTAATACCTTAAAAGTAAGGAATTTTTTTATGTGAATTTTGTTAGGTAGGTAAAATCATTTTTATACCATTACCTCAGAATGTTTAACTCATTTTAGAATTCACTGTAGTTGCTACTGGCAAGTTTGAATCAACGGGCTTTTTATACAGTACCTAGGGTTACTGTATAATTTGAAAAGGTAAATTCTGAAATACATGCACATATCACTGCCAAAATTTTCTAAAGATTTATTCGTAAAATAAGCCAAAAAATATTGAGGAATTATTTACATTTATTACTGACATTAATTTTCTTTTTTGCACTATCATATTTAATGATTATTAAAAAATCATCATTTGCTAGTGTTTAATACTGATAAAAATGCGAATATATAGGATTAATTTTTATTCTTTATATTTCCAGAATTATTTCAGGTATTTTGTATATTTCCTGTGTGAAGTAGAAATTTGTGAAAAAGTATCAGTTTCTCTGTAGATTTTTAGCAATTGCAAAAAAAGTTTGTACCAGTAACACTAGAAGTTGTTTTGGTTGGAGAATTTTACTTGATTAGTTCTTCACCAACAGATTCTCAAGCTCATCCAGTCCTTTGTTAAATGAATGACAAAGTTTCTTCCTATCTTAAATGAGTGTTCAACTGGCCCTCTAGCTTCTATTTCATTGTGTTATCCTGGTAATAGTAGAAATCTGTCATCAGTTTGAGAATAACAATTATGATGTTTTGACATGTAAATAGAACACTTAGACATAAGTGTCAAATTTCATCCTTGCCAGCAACATGTTTATAGGGAGGATAGTTATATTATATTGCTTCTGCAGACAAATTATGAATAAGATTCAGAATGATAAGTTTCAGATGAAATATAGAAATGACAGTTTGAGCATTCATTTACAACTTTAATGGTTTCATGTTTTCAAATATTTGTTGCATTGATTCCGTTTACATCTTCATTAATGATTGAGATATATTTTATTATTTTTTTCTGTTAAGAAATATGCATATAAGGACATGTAATCATTCCATTTGTTCATTGTTTATTTTTGAGGTAAACTATTCATTCCATGTATCATGAAGTTCATTTTTTTTTCTTTTTCTTTTTTTTTTTTAAATAACCACTTTTAAATACATAACCAAAGAACCAAAATTTTATTTTATTTCAAGTAAGAATTTCCGACATAATATATTCTACTTGTTATTAAAAATATTCTAAATTTAATGTTTTCAAATCTTAATTGATCTGTTTATTGATCTGAAACGAAAAAGAAAATGCATTTCCCCCTCCCGTCTTTAAATAAAATATAAATACAATAAAATTCTTGGTAAATATCTGAGTTGGTGTGTTTTGTTTTCTTTGATTTTTTTTTAACATACTTCCTGTAATTACCTGTCACATCTTTCCTAAGTTACGTTGCTGCCTGAAATTGTTACTTGATTAATGGACTATTTCTAGAAAGCTCAAGTAAATAACGAATGAAAAGAGTAATTGATTCTTACTGGAAGGCTAAAAGTTGAATAACTTCCAATATGAAGTTGTTATATTTTTATTTATCTTTTAGTTACACATCTTATTCTTTATTCATATTTTCTAACAATTTCGAAGTGCAACCAGTTCCCATCATCAGGGAATGGAGCGTATTTTTTTTATTTATCTCTTCTGTTTGAGAGAATATAAGAATTTTTGGATAATTCGAACTTTTTCTCTGGTCTCTTCAGCTTCGAATTATCCAAGTTTCACTGTATATACAGGGTGTTTCAAAAATACACGGCATAATTTCAGGTATGTATTTCCCACATGTAGACAATCAAAATAGTTCATTACAACATATGTCCGGAAATGCTTCATTTCCGAGTTATGGCCTTCACAACATTGAAAATCACCGGAACGTTTTTCGTTCCGCCGGTCGTTGCCATTACAGAAGATGTTCAAAATGACCACCTCCTGCTTGAATACAGACCTCACATCGATGTCTCAATGACCTGCGAACACGATCCCACACTCCAGGAATGTTGCGTATGTCCTCAGAACGTGCCACAATTCGATTCCGAAGGAATTCCAAATCAGGCACCGGAGACGAATAAACCAATGATTTTAAATGGCCCCACAAGTAGAAATCGAGAGGGTTCAGATCAGGTGAGCGTGGAGGCCAAGCAATTGGGCCACCTCTACCTATCCATCGATCAGGAAACGTTCGATCCAAGTACCGGCGAGCCGTACGACTGAAGTGTGCAGGAGCGCCGTCATGCAAGAAGTGAGCGTGCTGACGATCGATCAGTGGAGTGTCGTCATAAACATGAGGTATGGTGTTTTCCAGGAAGTTTGTGTACGCCTGCCCCGTAAGTCTGTTTACAAGTACATGGGGTCCAACTAATCGATCACCAATGATACCGGCCCACATGTTGAGGGAGAACCGCACCTGGTGATGAGATACAACAGTTGCATTTGGGTTTTCATACGCCCATACATGCTGATTGTGGAAATTTGTTATGCCATCTCGTGTGAACTGTGCTTCATCTGTAAATACGAAAAACGTTCCGGTGATTTTCAATGTTGTGAAGGCCATAACTCGGAAATGAAGCATTTCCGGACATATGTTGTAATGAACTATTTTGATTGTCTACATGTGGGAAATACATACCTGAAATTATGCCGTGTATTTTTGAAACACCCTGTATATATACAGTGGAACCCCGCTATTCGTACACAATCCGTTCCAGGAGGCAGTTCGAATGGCGAATCATTTTTTCACATAAGATATAATGTAAATTGGATTAATCCGTTCCAGAACCCAGAGATGATTGCTTATTTAAACCTTTGTAATAACACTTTAAGCGTAAAATACATAGAAACTATGAAAACAATAAATATATAGGCCTCTCTTATTATTTCTTTCTTTTTCAGTATAGACGATCTGGTTGATTTCGCCATGCCATACTGAGTTGCCAGGTCAGAGACACGAGTTCCACTTTCAAACTTCGCAACGAGTTCTTTTTTCAATTCAATTGTCGTTCTCACTGCTTTCCTTTTAGGCTTAGTTGAATCAGTAATCTTTTTTGGAACCATGGCTGCACTATTTTCAAAAAAAATAACAATAAAATATCGCAAAGTTTCATGAAGCTTGCATGGATGAAGCGTAGTGTACGGAAGCTAGCACGAGACTGAACTGAAGCGACCGCGTGGGGCGTCCGAATCGCGAGCAAGCGTACAAATGGCGAGTTCAATTTTACTTGAAAAAGTTGGACGAATAACGAGTTGTACGAATAGCGAGGCGGACGAATGGCGGGGTTCCACTGTATATTTATTTGCAAGTCATGAAAACGACACAAACGAAAGGACTTTCTTTATTTTCAAATTATAATATCTGCAATAATACAAACAGTGCAAATTTTCCATTATCTGGAAAACAAGTTGTTAAATCCCTGTTATTACTTACATTGTCCAAAGACGATAAAACTCAATCATATCAATCCACACTAATTAATGAATTAAGATAAAAAAGGATTAATGACCATTGTTTAAGACATCCATAGAAGCCCATTGCTTTCATTCTAATGCTTTTCAATGTTTTATCGGCTTCTCGCTCTAATTTCTACACAAGGATCCACTTGGAACTCGTTTTAGTCTTAAATATATACACCAAGTTTCAAGAAGATCCATCTAGGAATTCAAAAGTTATTGGGATTGGGAGGTTAGGACAGACTCAGACAACCTGACTGATCTGATGAAGTCACTGTCAAAGGAAAATAGGATAAGAAAAAAAAAAAATACTCGTACAGGAGCGGCCAAACTTGTTTAACGTAAGTCACCTGCAATAAATTTCATATGTTTTGAGAGTCGTAAGATATGAAGAAATATTACATACGTTTTTATTATACACATTTGTTGCATAAATTTTGCGTAAATATTAAGAAATGCATACAACTAACAATGTTTTATTCAAATATGTAGTTTTTAAAGTAATTTATATTAATTTCAATAATCACAAATACACACACCCATATAGGCCCTATATATACGAAATGTTTTTAAATCCCTTAAAAATATATAAAACAATGATATCCAATACTGCATATAATTCTTTCAGTAACCCATTAATTTGTTCATGCTTTGAAATTAATCGGTTTTAAACTAAGTATATAGTAGTGTGGAATTAATTTATTCCGGAAAAAAATAATTTGTAATTGTTGATATTGAGCAGATTTTATAATTTAAAAGCAAATTATAAAAGAGAGGTTTTCTTCGTATTATTTTGTCGAAAACAAAGAAATTAAAAAATTGGCTATATTTTAAGGAAAGTAGGCTTCAAGTTCTTTTCATGAACTTCTTGTTACTTCAGAGCTTGTACACACTTGTTACACACTAATATCAGCGCTTGATGAGAAATATTAAAGGGGAACTTATAGTTTCAATTTAAATAAATCATATTTTAATACTAACTTATGAATCTGACTATAGGATTCATAAGTTAGTATTAAAATATGAGTATATAAATATGATTTATAATTTTCTAATTTTATTCTTAATAATATTAAATTAATTGTAATTATTATTATTACTACTACTAAAAACAAATAAGATCTTAGCAGTGCCGCCATCTACTGATATTTTGAACAACTTCAAAAATAAACATGTTTCCGTGCTGCCATCTTTTGACAAAAGTAAGACTTCACTTTCTCTATGCATTTTGCCTAGATTTCTTTGCAGCTGATTTCTTAAAACAAAAAGGACTTTTGATACTTATCTCGAAAACAACAAGAAGTTCCTGAAAGAACTTGAAGCATATTTTCCTTAGAATATCGTAACTTTTTTTTTTTCTTTGTAAAATATTAACATCAATCGAATACAAGCAGTACAAGTTTTCCATTTCCTGACAAAATTAATTAAATCCGAAATACCAAAAATACCTAATGCAATTAATTTTAACCATTCGCAATTTAATCAAATTGAAACACTCGCAAATATTTAAAGAATTAATCAGTGGGCTAATATGTATTGCTAGACAACGTTAGATTTGGTTCTAAAACTTTTTTATGAGAGTTTTTGTGATATTCACGTGCTAATTTCTCGGCGAAGATCCATAAGGAGAACTTATAAAATTTTTAAAAAATTACGTGGCCTCTTGTCCGTATCTTTGCCAGCCAAACATAGGAATACCCAGAAGTTTAGAATAGCAGAGGTTACAATGGTCGTAGCCCTACAACCAAAATTAAAAAAAGGAAAATGTCATTACTTTTATAGATTTGAGGGGGGAGATTACAAACAAAACGATGAAACAGAAAAACAGTGAAAAAATCTAAGTTTTTGTTTTTTTTTCCATTTTCTAATAAAGGGATTTACAACATTCCTTCCTCTCCTTCGCTACTTCAATGATACCAGAAGTCAGGAAATATCCTTTGAGCGGTTGAGTAGTTATTGGGGAGCGACATGTGCCCACACGGATTGATTCAATCTATAAGCCTCTCTTAGGAAAGGAGGCTAAAATACAGAATGCCGAATAAACGAACGATATCTATAAGAAAGAAAAATATAATTGGTATCTTTGGCTATTGAGGGTAAAACTAATTCGTTGTTTCTGAGCTTTACCATGGAATATTGACTGACTCAGTTTTATCTATCTTGAATCCTTCGACTTAATAAAGAATAAAGATTGTAAAATTAATACAGTAAAACCCCGTTATTACGCTCGTCAAGGGACCATGAACTACAAGCGTAATAAGCGGGATAGCGCTATAGACGGGAAATTATTTATGAGATGGGGAAACATTTAGATACCATTTTACAGGAAAGATACTTGATTCTGCAATAGATATAGTGCAAATGTGAGCTTATTTCCTATTAAAAAAAATCTTTGATTGTGGTTTGCCGTGTGTGTGTGCTACTGTTATGAATTATGACATTTTCAATGCGGTTCAAGTAACTATTAACATCAATTGATACACCACTAGGAGCAACACTAATATATTTTTGGAGCAGATTTAGTGCACTGCCCGCTATTTCACGCGCCTTTTCTTGAATGATTGGGCCACTTAATGGCACTGATGCATTACGGGACTGATGAATCCATTCAATTAGAATTTCCTCGGCATCTTAATATTTTCCACACTTTACTTTTTTACGTTTGCAACCACCCTTCGCTGCATTGGTAATTCCATTCTTAATTTTTATTATTGTTCTCAGACTGGATCAGGGAATTCTTAGAGATTCTGCGAAATCATTCTGACTTACTTGTTAGTGTAGAATTCTCGTCGTTCTTACGGAGAATTTCCAATTTTTCACTTATAGACAGGTATTTCCGCTTCGACATTTTGCACTAATTTACTCTATCACAGACCCGCACTTCAAAGAGTTCAAAGATTCCCTCCTACCAGGGAAAGAAAAGAATCGTTACAGTGTTACATTTCTTTTCGATACAAAATTTCCGATATAAAAAAAGCGCTATAAGCGGGATTTGAAGCGTTATAAGAGGGTAAAAGTATACAGAGTTACATACAAAATTCCAGGGACCGTATGAAAGGAGCGTAAAGAACGGGTTAGTGCTATAAGCGGGAGCGTAATAACTGGGTTTTACTGTAGTTCTAAAACTAGTTAACATGCTTGAAAAAAGAGATGTTAGACGAGAGCTAATATTCTTGAAACATTACTGTTCTTGAATCCATTAAATAGATTCAGTCAAATACATTAACTGCAGTTTTAAGTTTACAGTCGTTTATAATTCATTAAAATAGTAATAAAAAAGTCTTATTGAATAATTAACAATGCTGAATTAATTGTTAGAGAATTAATAATGTAATAGCATTTAATACCACAGTTGTCAACAGCATCGTTCAATTCGTCACGATATCTGATAGATATGAAGTGCTAAAGGATGTTTCAAAATTACTATAGAAGTGTTTTGCATAAACAAGCTCATTTGTTTTTCAATTTAAAAATAAACAAAACAAAACATGCAATACTTAAAGAACAAAATAGCGCCCAATTCTTAAAGGATTATTATTAGTTAATTATAAAATACGAAAAACAAAATTCGAATGAAAAAATTTGCAAAACATTATCCTACTTAGATAATAGCTGGGGTTTTTATTTTTGGGATAGGCAAAGTTTGGAAATTTCATTGGTGGGAGGTGGGGGGTGGGGTGGGGGGTGGGGAATTCGCTCAACCGGCCATCCAACCAAACAAAAAAAAAAGATTAAAAAGCTTATTCTCTACATTTTGAGATTTCGAGGAAGAGGGTTTCAGGTCTCCCTCAGCCCTTCCTCTTATACACCTGTGGGTCAGCATTTCTTGATCTGTGTACCGAGAAAAAAGTTCTGAGACTAAGCATTTTGGTTCACTGAAAACCTTATGCTTAATTTAGGCTAAATTCTAGATACCCAATAACCTGAGCAAACAGTAATTTAAACTACTTTCTGTTTCATTCTAATAATAAAGATTAATTAAAAATTAATTCATATTCAAATCAGCTTAAAAATACTACAGAATATTTTTAAGCGTTTAAAAGAGATCGCTAAATCATGCTATATTCAAACGATTCTATTACATGCAATAAAAGCGATGAACAAGTTGAATGTAACAAGGGATTTTAGCAAATGTGAAAAAGATTGAGAATCACTGAATTATTATCAAACTCATGGAAGTTGACGATCCCGTATTTTCGTGATTTCACGTAATTTACGCGAGAATAGTCTCTATCCATGTCTTCTCACAAAATATTGAAATATTTAAATGAATTTTAATACGGGGAAATGCATGAGACTTTTACTACATTTTAATACAGTTTTAATAAATTGAAATCAGTCAATAGACAAACAATAAATTCATTATGTAGCATTTTCCTAGTGACAGACATTAAAAATACTAAATTTCTTGAGACCTGCTGAAGAGGGTAATGGCGAGATCTCGAGAATTTCGTAATTCTCGCGCAAACGTGACCGTCAAAATAAATGTGTTAGACAGTAGATGATATCCGATAATAGAAAATTCAATTTATTGGCAAAAATCTCTGTAATTCTCTAATTTACATTAAAACTTGATGAAGATTCATCATGAATTAAAATAACAAATTTTGATTTCAAAAAGACAATGAAATGTTTTAAATACAGTAGAGCCCCGATTATCAGCGGAATTGGGTGGCAAGGGCTTCGCGGATAACGAAAATCGCGGATAACCCGAAAAAAGACTAAAAATGAGGTGTAAACATGAAAAAAAATATTTCACCATTAAAAACTAAGTTTTATTGTACAAAAAACGTAATATGTAAAACTTTTAAAATATGTACAGTAAAGCAGAAACCTTTGCTCTACGTTTGCATCCACAAATTCCGAGAAGGCCTACAGGATCACGATGCACAATAAACCCGTCAGTAATTTTCGACCTTCGCACTGTAGGGCCTATTGTACTTTCCCTGTTGTTGGCTTGGATTAAAATTGTTTTTTTTTGAGGTTCGTAATTAAAAAAAAATTTCGCGGCACTCGCGGATAATCCGCACTACGGAGCATCCGCTCGCGGATAATCGGGGCTCTACTGTATTTTCATTTATCCCAGCCTTGTGATCAAGGCGACGGCCTGCCAGGAGACATACGTCTGAACCTAGGTTCGAATCCTGGTTTGGATGTTTCTTTTTTCTTCAGTGTTTGTTTCTCTTCAGAGGATGCAACGTCTGACTATCACCTTACAGGTGCGTCCTGGATAGTTATCCAAATGACAGCAGCATTAATTACTCCAACACAGAGCGTAACTCAATGACTAATGATCCAAAACATGGATTTGAGGATAACTCACAACAACAACAACAACAACAACAACCATTTATTCCATAATCTTCAAGCGAAGGAGCATAACTTTCAGTGAACGCCTACATCTATTTTAAAATACAAGCCCAGCGTTGAAAACGAATTTGCAGGAATTTCTGCAAGCACGTAATTCACAAGAATTTAATTTATAATTATAGAAGATAACTTAATACCACATGATTTATAATTGATAACACTGGTCCAAAAAAAATATTGCCCCCGAGGATTTTTTAACGTATTTGAGTGCCGAGATATTTGAGGCGTACTGGATCCAAAAATGACATTATTTTTGCCGAATTAGCTCTGGTTTATGAGATAATGTATATCCCTCAAATTTTGATTGCACACCAATACTATCTTTGGCTGCTGACGTATGATTTTTTCACGAATTCTAAGAAAAAAAGGAAAAGTTTTTTCCTATCCTCAGAACCTGATGAAGTTTCCTGTTTAAGAAAAAAGAAATATTGCATTTTTGGAAGATATATAAAAAGGAGTATGTCGACTGGATGTATGTATATAACATATTACTGAGAAATATTATGGTAGTTCTGAAGTATCTTACATGAAGCAGCTTTTGATCTGGCTTTTTACTCTTTACAAGCATTTTTATCTAATGTAATCTTTGATTTTTATGTTTAATATTGTTTAGAAAGATTATCTCTTGCAAATAATATCATATTTATTAAAGTTTTTTCTTCTTAAAAAGCATAGAAGTATGAGTTCTTCACGAAGAAGCTGCCTAAACAGTCCCAATGCATTCTGCTACCTTTATAGCGAATACACTATGCAAAAGCAAAGGCAAAACATCACTTACTTTGTAAGACAAGCACATCTTGCTTATTTTGGAATAAAGTTGGAGACCAAGATAATTCTTGGGCTCCCCATAAGGTTTGCAAAACCATGTAGAGTGCCTACGACAGTGGAAAAATGGAGAAAGGAAATATTTACACTTTGGTGTGCCTATGGTGTGGAGAGAGCCGCAAAACCACCATGATGATTGTTATTTTTGTACTGTGAATGTGAAAGGCTTCAATCGCTACAAGAAACTTAAATTGGAGTATCCTGATTTGGAATCAGCAGGGAGACCTGTGCTCACTGCGAAGATGTTCCCATACCAGTGTTTACTTCACTGCCTGACCTTCCATTGTCAGATGTTGAAGAAATGCAGGATGTGGAGTGTTACCACAGGTGGCAATAGTGAAAGTGAAAATGAAGAAAGCTTTTCAACACCTCAGCAGTTTTTACCAAAAAGAACTCAATGATCTGATACGAGAACTCAATCTGTCAAAGCAAGCATCTGAACTTTTAGCATCCAGGCTAAAAGAAAAGAACTATCTAAAGCCGGAAGTTAAAATATCATCTTATCGGACAAGAGAGGAGGAAATTCTTCCGCCAAGATGAAGAACTTCTATATTACATAACATTCCTGGACTTACTCTCCAAATGGGACAACCGGAATATCGACCGAAGATTGGCGACTTTTTATAGACAGCTCCTCCAGAAGCTTAAAATGTGTTTCAATGTACAATAGTAACCGCTTTGCATCTCTTCCAATTCCTCACTCAACAAAACTTAAAAAAGAATATCAAAAAGGTCTTGCAGAAGCTCTGTTATCGTGAGCACCAGTGGCTTATTTGTGGTGATAAAAAGATGGCTAACTTCTTGCTTGGGCAGCAAAGTGGATGCACAAAGCATCCACTTGTTTCATCTCCTTGTGAGATAGTAGGGCAAAGCAAGATTATTGGAAAAAAGTGACATGGCCTTCAAGGGAAAGAATGACTGTAGGTGCTAACATCATTATCATTATCGAGCCATTGGTGGAGAAATAATAATTCTCCTACCACTTCATATCAAGCTTGGACTGATGAAGCAATTTATTAAGGGCTTGGACAAAAATGGAGATTGCTTCAAGTACATTTGTAGATCGTTTCTGGGACTGAGTTTTGAAAAACTTAAAGCAGGATCTTTGATGGTTCTGAAATTCGTAAATTATCAACAATTCGAATTTCAGCAAATTTTTTATGACTGATGTTGAAACATCTGTCTGGTGCAGTTATGTCTTAGTTGTCAAGAATTTTTAGATAACCACAAAGCAGATTATTATGAAGAATTGGTGCAAAACATGCTCGCTAACTTAAACAATTTGGATAGAAATAAGAGCAAAGAGATACACTTTCTTCATAGCCACTTAGATAGATTTCCGGAAAATCTTGGTGATTTCAGTGAGGAACAAGGGGAGAGGTTCCATTAGAATATCAAGGTGATCGAGGAAAGGTATCAAGGCAGATGGGACAGACACGTGATGGGACACTACTGCTGGAATCTCCAGCATGATTCTCCTGATGACCCACTTAAGAGAAAGTCGCACAAAAGGCGTTTTTCTATGCATTCTTTATGAATGTCTGAATCATCTTACTTTTTTTGTGTTATTACACTGAAACAATAGCAATTAGTTATTTCATATGTTTACTTCTATATGATTTTTAGACAGTTTCAATGTGATCTGCGGGTAGGTTACGCCTCACCATTACATTTTTTGCTTATCTTATGTTTTTTAATGGGTCTCCATTATCTCAAAAATTAGAGCTAATGTAGAAAACCGACGCTATATTCGTAATCGGTGCCACAACCTCAATCTAAAACTCCTGAAATATTGTCGTCAAGAAAATCACTGTTGACCAGTGTAATTTGTCGCTTTCCTTTTCTGATATTTAAATTAGTTGGAGAAGTGGGAAAAGTTTACATTACTTTTAGACAGTACATGTAATTTATCTGATAGTATCAGAGTCCTGTGTGTTCAGAAAAGCAAGTGGAAAAAAACAAATTGTAGAACAGTTTCCGATACTTAGTGTTTTCTCCTGGGCAACGCTGATTTACATTCCTACATTACATTTATTCACTAAAATTGATATCATTTTTAAAATAAAGATAACTTGCGAGGGTTATTGACCGAAGCGTTCTTGACTTGAATTGACATCACCTTAAATTTAGCTTAAGTTAAATTCTTAAGATCAAAACAGTTTAAAAATTATTTTAATTTTTATTGCCTATGTTTTACTGTAACTTCAATTCTATAATATTCTGTTTACATTTCAATTCCAAATTTCGACTCCGTAAGTTGTACTTCGATAGTTTTTATAGCGATTTCAGCTGCATTTGTGAATTTTCATTATCAAAATAAATAACTTTATTTTACAGCAGAGGTAATTTTTTGTTCGGGAATCACTGACAGGAGAGAGTGTGACTTCCATTTATGTTACACGCCTTTCTCGGTTTGTCATCGGGAGGATGGAGCGGGCTGATGTGTCCCCCGATAAGAACGAAACGATCGTTCCTGATTCCCTCAAAAACAAACTCAAAGACGTGTGTTGGTTTTTTTACATCGTTGGTTTTCATTTATTAACAAATTTGCTGCATGTTAAATTGTGCTCTTGTGATTATTTTGCCTTTTTGGTTTGATTTCTCTTTATTACGAAATGTCTTTTGAATCTAGCGATCGTTAGGCTAAAGGTTTTTGTCGTGCACTTTCGCAGTATTTTTAATTGTTTTTTTTTGTTTTGTTCGATAGTGATATATTTAAACGATACATTCATCTTTAGACAGCGTTAATTTGTCAAATATCTTCCGTTGGTTTCTTTTTATAGTCTACAGGAAGTAGATTTAGATCCCATCCACTTGCAGATCGCTTTAAAACATATCTTTCCTAAATTGTCCACAGTCTGTCTCAGACTGTATGAACTTATGCTAATAATAACAAAATGGCATATTTTTTGTATCATGTCACAGCAACAATGAAGAGTGATAATTAATATTCACTGTTACGGTGATGAAACAGAAATGCATTGCAGAAATGTTTATAGAAATGCATTACAGAAATGTTTATAGAAATGCATT
>JAFIDM010012231.1:53578983-53589305 GCA_023159025.1 Thereuonema tuberculata | reverse complement strand
AATATCAAAATATAATCGCTTTCATTATGTTATAATGAAATGGTAATGTTGAAATATAATCACTTTCCTCATGGTATTCTTCCTGCTATTTAATGAATCCAGCTGTTAGAACTTCAGAAATTATATCTGCATTGAATTTTTGTTTTTCAAAAGCTTATTTTCTAGAATGAACATAAAGTATTAAACGAAGATTTTTACGACCGAGACGACATTTGCCAACAAATTATAAATATTTCATTAAAACCTTGATGAATTTGATTGTTTCTTCATGGACATATATTGGAAAGAAATGTATATTGTTGTTTTTTATATACACAGACATCCAAAACAAGGATTTGTATCTGTATTTGAAAAGCAGTTCATGACTGTAGCCAAATATGGACATAGATGTATTGTCAGAATTTGAACATAGATGTATTGTCAGAATTTGAACACATGAATGACATTAAAAAAATAGTTATAAATGAAGTAAAAATTAAGTTGTAATAAGTTTGTTTGCAAAAGTCACAAATTTCCTAAGGCCATAGATGGAGAATGGATGTACAGTGCTGACAGATAACCAGGCAGGAAGAGACATGACTTGGAATATGGCCATCCCCAACTGCAATGCAGATCACACAACATCATGACATGCACCAAATTATCCAGGAGTTCCTGAGGCAAATTGGTCTACTCCTCCTTCAGATCACAAATGATCCCTGCGTGGTTATGGAGGGGATTTCATGCAGCAGTGCTCCTTCCAATTGTCCAGATGTATTCAATATGATTCAGGTCTGGGGAGCAAGCTGGCCAGTCGATGCAATGAATTGCTTCAGTCTCCAGAAGTGTCTGCATTACTTTCATATTACGAGGGGTGCATTGTCATCCATGAATAAAGTCTTTGCCTACAGCATCATGGAACAATTGAAATGATGTAGAAGAACTTCATAGTAATATCATTCGCCAGTCAGTCCCATTTTGCAGCACCTGTAGCTCAGGATGCATTCATAATGTCTTCCCACGCCGTGACCCACCACCCATATCTGTCCCTTTCCTGCACATTGCCGTGATGTTACACAGTACTGTATCAGCTGATACACCTTTCATGCCATATCAGCTGATGTCTAGAATCTAAGGAGAAACTAAAACGACTCTCATGTGTGAGAGTACAATGGCCCATTGATGACTTGTCCAATTTTGATGGAGTTGATAACACTGCAAACGTGCACTACAGTGAGTTCTGGATTGAGGGATATAATTATAGGCCTTAGGGCATACAGCCCTACATGTTGCAGACGCCTCGCCATAGTTTGTTGGGATATCTGAGTTCCTGTGCTGGAATGGAGGCTACTCACAATCTGGCCAGCCATGGTACAGTGTTACGTTTTGCTGTTACAGTAAAAAAAAATCTGTCTTCATGTATTGTCATAGAGCTAGGGCGACCTCCCCGCATGCATCAGGAACGCGTTCCATTCCTTTGAAATGTTGTCCAGGATGCAACAATGTGGGCGATTCTGAATTGCCTGTCAATTATTCTGCAGCCTTGTTCAGTTTTCCTATAATTCTTCCCTGCATTAAATCACCTAGATGATGTCTTTGTGACATACCGAAAATTTCATGTTTGTCACTTCTTTCCTTCATATCAGACGGTACTTTCAAACCCAATTCACCTACCACACCAAGTTGCCTTTTAACCATTTCAGTGCTTTTATGTGACCTCTGTGCACATGATTCACAAATTTGCATGTGTGACACTTTTATACTGATCTTCCACAGGTATACAAATTGCCACAAGCTCTTTCGTCTGATTTTGTGTTCCTAACCATTAGAATTAGTGGCCATCCTTAGATTTTGGACAATGTGTATTTTATTTGTTAGAGAATTCATACCATTGGAGTGATTTATTTTACTACTAGTATGTTGCGAACTTGAACAAAACAATAATTATTTTCTTAGAACGATCTATTTGAGAATAGATGGTGAAAGCCAATCAAGCAATTGACTAACATTAAGGAAAAAAAAATAAATAATTCAAAATAATAATTTTGTTAGATTAACTTTCAAGAAACATATCAAAATGACTAAAATTCTTAAAAAATTTTACTTTTCCTTTACTGAAAAGATATCTAAAGAAAATTATGATGTTGTATTTGCCACATATTTCTTTTTTGAAACAGTGCAATGAAATGTTTAATTGATTCTTTTTATTAGGTTAAAAGTTATGACTTGAAAACCTATCTTATATCTAAACAGCAGGAAGGTTATACACTTGTAGGAGTAGAACAGACAGCTCACAGTCATTCTTTACAAAATTATAAATTTCAGAAAAAAACTGTGCTGTTACTTGGGTAAGCTATTTTTATAATAACTTCTTGAAATCCTTAATATAAGAACACTCCTTTAATTCATACGATATTTCATTGTTATTATTATTATTATCTACAGGATAACTTAAACTTAATCAAAATAAGAATAGTTTAATATCATTTACTTACTGTATAAATACTATTTATAGCTCTCATCATACTTAACTTGAAAGGTAAATTACTTAAAAAGAATCAGTGAAATATTGCAAACACAGAGATATTTTCAGTTATATTTTAATTTTTTTCCCATAACAAATACTCTGTGACTTAAAAAAAAAAAATCAAAGCACTATGAAGGAAACATCCAATTTGTATGAAATTCCATATACAGTCGAACCTCCATATATCGAAGTAGCAAATTTCCAAAAAAAAATTTGATATATAGAATTTTATCATACTTACTCCTAAAACATTAAAATTAAAGCTAATTTTCGTATACGAAACTCAATTTCTAATTTATATGCGAATCACATTAAATGAAAGTTAATACAGGTAATTAAAAAATGAATTAATATGAAAGATTTATTGAGTACTACATATCTTTAAAAAAAAACAATAATCCAGACAGTGGTTACAATGATCATAGTTACATTTTTTTTTTTAAAAAACTTCGAATATCTTGCTGAACAGCCAGTTCAGCAAGAAAGTTCACCAAAGAAATGTTCGCATTTATTCAGTTCACTAAAAACTTCATCAGGAACATTTTCCGCGGATTGAAGTCCATGACGTATTGTTTCAAACACTTCTCGCATTTCTTTTTTCGATGGGTTGGAAATGTTTTCAGATTCATTTACTTCCTCTGGTTCTTCGATTTCTTTTTCAGTTTCATGAAACGAACTCAGTATGTCTTCATCTGTAGGATAATCAGCACCGGCATTCCGATTTTTTATAATAGTCGACACTGTGCTTGTGGTTATATCAAATTTAGCTGAAATGTCTTTTTTGCGCATTCCGCTATCCTCATTCTTCAGCAATTCAACTTTATCCACACTTTTATCCCAATAAGTCTTGAAAAAAAATTTTGATATATAGAGATTTTTTCGATATATAGAAACAGTTTTTCTATGTAATGAACATAGAGATTTGCTAAGAGTTCGATATATAGAAAATTTCGATATGGGTAAGTTCAATATATGGAGGTCCGACTGTACAACTATCTTCCCATTAGATATGCAGATGATTAAAATTTAGTTGTCACCATCACTACCATGGCTCAGTGGAAGTGTCCATCTTGTGGTCCATATAAGGTGTCCTCAGAATCTTGAAGGTCACATTCTGTTATAGATAGAATGCCATGTTCTGTTCATGGAAGTGTTACATTCATATCAGTTTCTCATCAGTAATGCCTTGATGATGTGATCTAAGATTCTATGAGCAGTTGCAGGACTTTGGAGAGGCTGAATCAAGGGACTGCGAGAAGCTTGCAGATCCTGCAGATGAATCGCTCATTGTCATGAGTCATAATGATGCTTCTGTGGGGAGTTGCTGGAATAATGGTTCTTTGTGGGCATTCGTTCACATTGCTGATTGCCCAAGAGTGCTACTGCTAGAGACAGTCAGTTTGTTGCTAGGCCAGCGCTAACTGTTCCCTACAACTTTACTCTTCACCAGACAGATGTGACATCCAGTACACAGCAATACCTGCACCATTACTAGACAAATTGCAGGTGTTGGGCTTCATTCCTACTGCCTCTTATAAGGTCTGCCTTTAACAATCCAGAATCAAATGCTCCATCTAGAGTGGTGCCGTGCCAAGAGACATGGTCTACTTTCAAATGGTCTCTTACTGTGTTTAATGATCGTAGCATCTATGTATACAATGTCACTGCATTTATCACTTAATAATAAAAGAAAATTATTTTTTTTAAAGCAGTGTGGCATTTTCTTTGGGGAAATTTTCTTTTCTTGTCAAAATACTCTCAACTTTACTCATTCACTTTAGTTGTGTATTAGAGTATTTTTCCCAATATGCAGTTAACTAGAGATGTGAATTTATAATATGACTTTGTATTGACAAAATCATATAAAAAATAAATAAATTTATAATTAAAAAACAATTTTAAAAAAAATTCTTTTTCACATTGGGGTTAAGTATTAAAATAAATGTGTTAACTTCATTTTTTCAACTTTGAACTTTTAAAATTTATAAACCTAGGCAATAAAAAAAAAAAAAAAGCTTTTACAGAAAAAAGTTTATATTTATCAAAAACTAAAACAAAACAAATGATCTATAAGCATCTGTTTCATAAGTGCTCCTAGAATTATAAACATATTTAAATAAAGCTAAAGAAACTTTTTTTCCCCAAGATCCTCTGATTTATCAACTGTGGATAAACAAATAGATAATTAAATAACTGAATTTACAATAATTTAAAATTTAAGATATTGTGTATGAGTTTTAAAGTACAGTAAAGTCCTGTTAATCTGGACTAGATGGGTCCAGACCCTGACCGGATCATCGAAAGTCCGGATTAAGCAGAATTTGCTTTAAAATGCACATAACACGAGTTTTAGATGGGTAAAAAACTAAAAAAATGGCGTTTTTTCTTTCCCTACAGCTTAATTTTAGTTTTAATACTACGTACTGTATATGTAGACCTAAGTTTTTAACCTATGAACTGTTTTAGGATTATCAAATGTAGGTCCATTGGTTGAATCAAAGCAGTGACATTCGGGGCAGAAATTTCACAAAAATGTCCCCCTTTCACAATTCTTCTTCAGGAGGGTGGCACGGTGCATTGTCTATGAACAACACAGCTTTTTCTGGGAGTTTTTTCTCTTTCAAAAAATTTACTTTTTTTTTTTTAATCCAATCCGGGTTAACCGGATGTCCCTCTAATCCGAACTAGCGGGGTCCGGATTAGAGGGACTCTACTGTAATTTAATGCTTCACTTTTTCTTGTTCTTCATAAGAGTTTTTAATGATTCTGAAATTGTTTCTGCTAATTAATAATATTTTTTTTTTTGCCAGAAATGAAAAAGAGGGAATTCCAGTTGAGTTAATTCATATCCTGGATGCTTGTATAGAAATACCTCAACAGGGTGTCATCCGATCACTCAATGTGCATGTCTGTGGAGCTCTTATTATATGGGAATATGCAAGGCAACATTTAAACCCACAAATATAATTTACTAGGTTTAAGATGGTTTTGTATGGAAATAACTAACTTGTAAATAATTTTTTTTTATATAATTTTTTTTAACTTTAAGTTTTGGTGTTATTTTAATAGTATTTGTAATTAAACCATTAGGAAATTTATATATATATATATAAAAAAAACAACCTACTGATTGTTATGTAATTTATATTATATAATCTCTTTCTACAAGACTACACTACACGTAGCTCTATACTATTTGGTGATGAGATTCTCATTGCAGCTTTAGATTTAACAGTTGTTGGAATCCAATAAACTCTTACAGTTGCATCTTTTGCAACTTTCTTTTGCTCCATATCATAAACAACTGTTACATTTTTGTTTTTCTTACTGCCATTGATAATGTGTTTAGGGCATTAATAAAATAGAAAAAAAATATTCATTTTTAAGATACAAGTTTCAGCTGGCAAAATGTCTGTAACTGTCATAATCATTTCCACACATATTAAAGATTTTAATTATAATCTGTTCTAAATATATCCTTCCAAATTTATTAATGATCTTTCATATTTAGTCAGATAGTCAAAACTTTCTGCTGATTTTATTAGCAGCTTTTACACTATCTAATAATTTGCATTAACAAAGTATTTAGTTTCAGTTGTGAAAAGTATATCTTTGGACAGCTTACATTTACAGTTTTTTGTTACCTTGAAAATCATATTTGATTTAGTTAGATAATGCCTGTTTATTTTCCATACCTTAAAATTGCATTAAAAATAATGAATCGCTGCACTAGATAAGGGTCATTCCACAGAAAACGTGCCTTTTTAAGTACAAGGCACTTATTTACTTAAGAAATATTCAAAGTTCTTCTTTCAGTGGTTATAAAAAGCAATACAAACCAAGGAAGATATGAACATTGGTATTCTTTGTTCTTTCATTTTACTTCTATTAAATTTTTAAACATAGTGAAGATATGTATACCTCCCTTACGTGTCCCACGTGTTTCGTCAGAAGGGTGGTTAATTATTGCATGAATTTAAGGAAATATTGAAAAAGTGAATCACATTGTATTTCTTACATTAAAAGGTGAACTGCAGTTCGACATAAAAAAAAATGAGAAAATGTTAGCTTGAACATATGTTTTCAGTTTGGAAAGTTTGTCACAGACTTTCCCTGTATCCTCCATTCTGAAGATATTTTAACAAATTCCCATTAGATGGCAATAGTATTCACAAAGAGTGGTTGAAGGAGGAAAAGACGCCACTTTGTTTTAGCTCTGTCTTGTGTTTGGAGAAAAATAGTGTGGTTTAACTACATTCTATTTAACAGTTTCTTCAGGATTGTCAAGACGGTTCTCATCTTTGTGTACCCTCCATTCTCAACTTAGACAGGTAAATAACATTGAGAAAAATACATAGAACTTGTTGAAATTATTCTTAAATATGATTCAATTACATTTTAAAGGATGTTCACGAGCTAACCTCACAATAAGCATAACAAACTAGGGAAATTTTGCAGAGTATATCCTCCTTCAATGTTACATTAACATTGAACGGAGGATATTAATTTCGTAACAGAGGGTACAAAATCATTTATTTAAATACTATGAGTCTCAATAATTGATTTAGTATATGTACTATATTGTTTATTATCTTTATGTCAATAATTAATTTAACATATTTACGATATTGGAATATTTGTTTATTATTATCGGTAAATTTCTTTTCTGCTATTTTGCGATAAGTTAATGTTCTGTTTAACCACTCAGTTTCAGAATAAATTAAAATTTTGCTTAAATTATAAGTTATGCTTTTAAAATATTGGTAGATTTCATTACTGTATCTTATACTCTGTTACAGTTGTATATCCTCCGTTCATATCACTATTTTATTTTATTCCTTATTTCATGAAAAAGGAAGAAACAATGTAACAATTCATTTTATAATTCATAGGAGGAATAATACTGCTTAGAAAATAAATTTCAGATTTGTTTGTCAATATTTTTTATTAAACATTTTTGTCTCTTAAAAGGCACGTTTTCTGTCTGGTTTTTTTTTTTTTTTAATAGCTGCATGTTTTTTATGGATTTAGGTAGGAGAGAATTAGGATTCTATAACGGAAATGACTTTCAAACTAGAATGAAATTTTTTTATTACTAAGAAGAGAAATTTACATCCAAATTAGCTTGTCAAATAATCGGATTATATATTTTAAGATTAGATAATGAAAATTGGATTTTTAACATTGAAAATAAAAAGAAAAATGCAAGAAAGTACAAAACAAAATGAATTTATTATGTCAAAACAAGGAAAAATTTTATTAGAAAATTTAAATTTACAAAAGAATTTAAAGAAACTGAACTGCGAAATAAAAGCAAAAATAAAAAGATGAAATACACTTTATTAGGTACACCCCTGCTATGCACATGAATATCTGGACCCATCGTATCTCACAACAACTCTTCAAGCCGGTGGGGCAGTGTCATGGTGTGGGGGATGTTTTCCTCACACACGTTGGGTCCATTGATGGGGTCTGGAGGCACATCAGGATGTTAGAGCATAATTAAACATCATAGCTGACCAAGTGCAACCATAAATGTCAAAAGTTTATCCTCATGCAGATGACTACTTCCAGCATGATAATGAGCCGGTGCACAAAGCCTGCATCACTATAGGATGGTTTGAGAAACATGACGATGACTTTTCCTTGCTGTAGTGGCCTTCTCAGTCCGATTGAAAATTTGTGGTTTGAGCTGTTCGCTAAAGGCCTACACCTTCCTCAAATCTTCAGGAACTGCGTGACACACTCATGTCTGCATGGTACACAATACCTCAACAACATTTTCAGCATCTTGTGGAATCAATGCCTCGACGAATTCAGGCTGTTTTGAGGGCTAAAGGAGGCCCAACATGCTACTAGGTAGGTGTATCTAAAGTGGCCGGACAGTGTATATAGAAGGTGGGTTTCTAGTTGTTGTAATGCATATGGAAAAAAAGAAAATAAAACTGTAATTTCATGTCTGCGCAATCACCAATCACCTTCCATAATACTTCCTCAGCTGGAAGTTGCTCTGGAGCGCGAGTGGCCACGAATTCCACAGGAACTTCTGGACAATTTGATGCTCTCCATGCCTTATCACTGTTCGTGTGTTGTAGCAGTCTCAGGTGACCATTCACCCTACTGAACAGTCAATTTCTCATGTTTGACATGCGAATATTAACCGCCAACCATGTGTCACATTCTGCTCAATCGCGATAAATGGATTCTGCACCTCATTTGCATATTCAGACAACTTCCATTTTCGTCTCATTTGCTTCTCTGTTCTTTAATAAATAAACTCAAATGCCTGTTTTTTGGGTGTATTATATTCATTTCACAATATTCCCTAAATTTTGTGAGCAGTGTAGACTGGAATACAGAATAAATTTTTTAATTATTCAGGATACAGACAGGCAAGTCACCCTGTCTGCATAAATAATTAATTTTTTATTAAGATCCTGTCTATATCGAGCATCAATTTAAGCTTCCATTTTTAGATAAATTATTGGATATTTTATTATCTATCCAGTTTATACATAATAAGGACAGATTTTTATAACAATCTCTAATATTTGTTTCATTTTTATAATGATGAGGAAGATGCAAAGCTAAAATTACAATACCTTTTAACATTAAAATAAGTTATCTATATAAATGAAAATGTAAATGTTCATTTGTTCAAAATCTTAAATCTCCGAAAGTTCTTCACCGATTGCTTTAAAATTTTGACACCACGTTGCATTCGAATATGCGCATGTTTTTATGTACCTATTATATAGATGTCACACCTGTGACAGGTAAAAACATAATTCTTTTTACAACCCCAGGTGTGTGGCGCCAACCCGCAATGCACCTGAGTTAAGCGGAGAAGACTACAAAGGGCTGGGAAGTCATATATTCTCCGATCTCGATATTAATTTGCTAAATAAATAAAGTTTTTGTTTTTAATGCTATATATGCAAGGGTTCCGGAGCGAAGCGACGGTACCAGGCTAGTCATAAATATATTTTGTCACTCATATTCTTTCAGTGATCGTTCTACATTTCTGCAGTGATCTTAAATTTTCAAGGCAACCCAAATTCTTAACCAGTGTAATATTATGTCGAAAATTAATGCACAATTAACCAGAATTTATTTTATTTAAAAGATAAAATGAATAAATTTGATACATAAAATATTGACATTATATGTGTATTTATATATTCATTTTAACTTTCTTTACATCCACATATTCTCTCTTATCATTCTTGCCAGAATACAAATTTTTTTAGGTCAAATGCAGCTCCCTGAGTTTCCAACTAATATTTAACCACTGAAAGGAAAGTTTTCATTGAAATCTTATGTCTTTCCAAGCAAAAAACATCTTTAATATCTTAAATAAATAAATTACAAGATGCATTGGTGGAGGGTGAGAATTTTTCCACGCTCCATTCTTCTCCAAACGGTCCTAGGGTCTACCCAGCCCTCTGTTGAATGGGTACCGTGTTTCTTTCCTGGGGGTTAAATGCGGGTGGGCATCGGGCTGACCACCCAAACTCATCTTAGTCCCGTTGGTCACAGAATGCCTGGAGCCTCACCTCCCATGACCCAATTTAACTTTTCACGTAGGGCTTTTAACTGGATCAAACAATAAAAATCACCCTTATCTTGCAGTCGTCTCCAGAGTCTACTGAGAAATGGGCTACCTTGCATTATCCTGATGTAACTGGATTTGGAGTTTTCAATATGTTGTTTTAATGACCTGTTAAGTGTTTGTAAGAAGATACACTGAATTTATTGAAGATTGTGTTTTTTTACGATGTTTATAATGATAGCAACCATGGGGGGGGGGGGGGGG
>JAFIDM010012231.1:53556212-53569681 GCA_023159025.1 Thereuonema tuberculata | reverse complement strand
GGGGGGGGGGGGGGGCTAACTTTTCTGAAGGGCTGACTATATCTGTGTGTCTGAAACGCACATTTTATCCAATCTATATTCACAGCTAAAGGGAGATGCTGTAGCCCCCACTAGCCCCCCCCCCCGGATCTGCCTATGGACTTTATCATTTGTGATTCTGTGAGTTTCAATGGAAAGAAATACGGAGTAAATCAAAATAAATGAATATGAGTCTAAAGTAGCCCGCACACGAGGGAGCTTTTGGCCGAGTTGCATGTGCAACTTGATGCCTAGAGCGGTTTTTTGAGCTGCATGGGCCAAGTTGCATGGAAGTTGCATGGAAAAAAAGCTTCACAGAACGGCGGTGCAACACGGAATGTTGCCTGGAAGCTGCATGGAATTACCCAATCACAGTGCAGCGTTGGAATACGTCACTCGTGACGTCGGCCCAAGGAAGAAACATGGCGTCGAAACATTTTTCCTTCGCTTCAGATGGGCGAATCGCGAATACAGCAAAAATATCAGATTATTTCGAGTTTCTTTCACACATAAATACAGTTTATATGTAAATGCAGTAATTTAATGCGCTAGAATGTAGCATAGCGTTTGAAAAACCTAGATTTTTTGAATATTTCACATCGCAAGTTGAGTTTCGCTCATTCACCATTTCCGGAAACTGCCACGTGACGTCATTGTTTCAGTGAGCAATGGATTATTATTGGCTGTTGGTCGTTGTTATTCGTGAATCGCATTATTGCCATCAACTGCGATTACATACAGGCTAATAATATTATAAAAATATTTCTCATATGTTTAAAATAAATCACAAATATTTAGTTTTGGAACGATATCACAGCAGTATCCTTGACGTCATGTCCAGTGATGTCATTCAAATTCGTAGTGTGCTTCGTTTGTTGTCCGCACGGCGGCGCTAACAATGTTGCATCGTTTGCGCCCTGACAGTCGCATGCAGCTTTTTCTGTGCACCTCAATTTCCTCGAGTTGCACAGCAAAAGCTCCCTCGTGTGCGGGTAGCTTTAGTTTAGCAAAAATAATTTTTGTCAAATCTTAGTATATTTTGAGAAGCTCTGACAAAATAATGAAGCCTGTCTTGGAACAGATGTCAATTGGAGATTAGGCTACGTATCTTGAAAACGAGATATAACACTAAAGCAAATATGAGAAAAACACCGGTTTGCACTTTTTCACCATCCAGCAATAGTCGAAAACAACAGTAAACTTCTAATATCAACATTCAAGAATTCATCCTCTTATTAACATATATTTAAAATATAAAGTTAAATACTAAAAGATAGGAAAACTAAACATTATTATTCAGTAATGCCGCGTATGAATATTATGGATATCATGAAATCATCATCTGCTAGCACTTCAATACTGCTTGGCCTGCCCGCTCACCGAATCTCACTCCATGCGATTTTTGACTGTGGGGGTATCTTAAAAATCTGGTTTATCGTGGCAACGTAGCAACATTGGCAGATCTTAAAGCTAGCATATCACGTCACATGCTCAACATTTCCAGGGACACCTTGCGTTCAACAGTTTAATATGCGATTCTGCGATTTCAGATGGTAGCAGATAATGGTGGTCAACATATTGAACATGTTGTGAGGTGACTCTACCTCTGATATCAGCGCTTTACTGCATTATCATTGTCAGCATACATGAAGTACTGTATTACAATATACGATAATAAAGGGTTTTAAGCATACATGCCTACAAACGTCCCCGGTGGTGGTTTTTGGAACTAATTTTTTTTTTCCAAATATCCTTCCCATGGCATCAATACGACGAATTTGGTGCCATTCCGATAAGTAGTTTTTGCTGCAGAGTGCATGGAATAGGTGAACTTTAATTATAGACACCCTTTATATCAAAATTCTTGATTCTATGAAATTGAAACCATTCAGCTGAGATGATGAAACTGAGGAATTAGTATAAAGCAGGATCCTATTGATTTTGATACAACTTGGACATTAGGGAAAAAGATTTGGTCCAAATTCACCAAAGAAATATTACTCTGAAACCTTCGTATTGTAATAATACAAGAAGTATTTATCATAAAAAGTCTTTAGCCTTTTGAACTTCTAATCAGCCGCAATCACATTTCACTTAGCCATTTCACAACGATAAATCAGGAACGAAGTGACCTAGTAAGCTTAAAAGTGTAAAATAGATTAACAGAACCTGACCCCTGATAAAAAGAAACATGTAACTTTTTATGAAGTATAAAACGAAGATGAGAACAATTCTATTCTATATTTGAGCCAAGGGCACACCATCAGCACTTCTGCTCTTTAGACCTACTGTACTGGAATTGTACAAACTCACATATAGTACAACAGCCATTGCATGTGCATTAAGGAGACAAACACAAGAAAGAAAGAAAACATCCATGCCGGCCCCAGGGTTTGAACTCAGATTCAGACATATCAGACAGTTCGGCTGGACCTGAAAGGAGAAACAAATGTAAATTTTTATTATTTTAATTCAGAATAGAATTTTCCCTCTGAGGGATATTTCAGAGGGATATTTAATAATTCTATCATGAAAGATTATCATCAATCAATTTACTGTTACAGTAAAAACAAATCGGAATCAGTAGAAACATAGTAACCCTCCTTCTCCCCCCCCCCCCCCCCCAAAAAAAAACCCCCCACGAAGAATTAAAAAAGACAATTATAAAACCTAAGAGTAGTTTTTTGGGTTTTTTTAAAGCATGCAAAAAACATACACCGCAATTGACATAACATAAGAAAATACAGTCGGACCTCTATTTAACGAAGTCGCTAAATCCCGAAAAAAAGTTCGTTATACGGAAAATTCGTTAAATAGAGATTCACCTTTAAAATTACTTTAAACTACATAAAACAGATTTAAAATACATAAACAATAAATATTATTAAAAAAAGTAATAATTTTAATGACATAAAGCATACATTACCACATGCCTACTGAAATTTTACTAATAAAGTCTGTTAATTTTGTCTGAGTTTTTTTTTTTTTGAAAAAGTTTTTTCGCTCATAGTACGTCTGGCATCTTTACAATGCACCAAAAACTCTTTCAGGTGTATTTTCTTCAAATTGTAATCCGCATTGGATTGTTTCAAAGGCATTTCATCATACGAAGATTTTTTGATTTCTTCATCATGATCATTTCTATTTTCATCATCTTCATCTTCCTCGCAATTCATTGCTGTATTGTTTTTATTTTTCACACTGTCCAAAATATGCGATTCAGTTAGTGTTTCCGAGGTTTCAACTTCAAAATCAAGTGAAAGATAATCATCAATCAGCACATCATCGTTAATTTCTTCTTTTTCCCTCAGCTAAATCCACATTTCTTCCATTTCCTCTAAGGGAATATTAATAATAAAAACATTTCAAGGAGAAAAAAAAATAGATACCACGAAAAACGTTCGTTAAATAGAAAATGCACTTCGCTATTTGGAGGTTATTTTACGAAGAAGTTATCAAAATGTTCTTGGTTCCAAAGAAAAGTTCGCAAAATAGAGAAATTCGCAAAACAGAGGTTCGTTAAATAGAGGTCCGACTGTATCTACAATCTTAATAATATTCAAAATTATAAATGCTTAAACATACAAAACAAGTAAAAACATCAATTCAATACTGAGGATATACATATATTTGTTTGTTATCTGAATTTAAATAGTCCTACAAATATAAACCATGCATTTATGAAATAAATTTCAATATTCCTATTCAATTTAATATCAGTTTCTACCTTTGGTGTGGCGGCGGTAGCCAAGCAGTAAAGGGCTTGACTGTGGGTTGAAGGAGGTGAGTTTAATCTCCGACTTCGCCGGATATAGATTGGGTATCGGCTTTGTTTTCCGTGGATATAAGCGTGCGAGCGCTGGGCTGACCACCTGATCTCATCTCAGTCCCAGAACTAAGATGAAACGTTAACAGCCTTACCTTCAGCAGCCCAAGGGCCATCGTGGGCCCCAGTGGGCTACAGTTACATTCACGTATTATCTTAGGTGTAGCAAAAGATTTATAAGATAATTAATATCAAATTCAATAATGTTGTTACTAATCGTATCTCTTGCATGTCATCTAATCCACACAGGTCTTAATAACAATCCAGAATTCATTATAATGAATAGTAATTACTATTTATGTAGTTTTCCGCTGTGTTATTCAAGCAAGTTTTGTGATTTTTTTGTAAGAGCATTCAAAACCTTATATTTGTTTGCTTTTAGTGGGATAAATTGTCGAATACAATGAACATTTATTGCATAAAACCTAAGTATTTGCCCTACTAATATCTTAAGTTAATATATTACTTTTGAGGATCTATAATACTATTATGCAGATCAACTAGTCATGTAAATGATTCAAGATTAACAATCTGATTCGTAATTATTAGGTCTTCTACAGATCGATTATTTTAAGGGTTACACTTTTTTTTTAACTGTCCATTAATTATATTATAAATTAATTTTTAATTAATTAATTTTAATTATCTTATAATTATCATCCGATGATAATTGTATACAATTCCTTATTGCTTTTAAAAGTTATTGTCTATTGAAAAAGCTATTATTACAACCATCATTCAACAATACACTGATGCCATTTTGTTAGATATACCCTACATTGCAGAGAAATGTAGTGTTCCATGACGCTGCACGTCACACGATCTCAGTTTTTGATATAAATGTAGTAGACATCTTTCAAGCATCAGTTAACCTTGGAAACCAGAGAAAGAATGAGGAAAACGAGTGATCTAATGGACTTTGAACGTGGCATGGAAGTAGGAGCAAAACGAGCTGGACGACGCATATCCGAAATGGCAATTCTCCTGAACTTTTCACGCACCATAGTTTCAAGAATGTAACGAACAGATAAAATCCAGTCAGCGGACGCTTCTGTGGACGGACATCGCTTGTTGAGGTCAAAGGAAAATGTTTAGAATTAAATAGCAATTCTAAACAGATGGACCACAATGTCATAAATCGCCAGAATTCAACCTCGATGGCCAGAACAACATATCAGAAGGCGCACCTTGTCGCGAATGGGCTGGAACAGCAGACGGCTTTCTAGGCATCTTTATTATCAACGGCGAACAAAAGAGCACGCTTCAGTAACACAAGCAGTGGACCATCGAGGATTGGAAAAATGATGCTTGGATTGACGAGTCCTGTTGCAGTATGCTGATGGAAGGTTCAGAATTTGTAGAAAATAACATGAATCCATGGGCCCCGCATGTCTGGCGATAACTGTGCAAGCTGATGGATGCAGCTGAATGAGCTCTGGAATGTTTTTCTGGCACACATTGGGTCCCTTGATACCAATAGATTCACGCCTGAATACCACATCGTTGCTGTGTGTATCCATTCACGTTGACAGAGTTTCCTCAGTCATATGGTTACTTCCAGCATGATAATGCGCCGGTACACAAAGCCCGAATAGAATGGTTCCACGAACATGGCAATGACTTTCATTTGCTACAGTGACCCTCTCAGTCTCCGGATCTCAATCCTACCGAACATCTTTGGGATGAGCTGCAAAGAGCTGTTCGCTCTAGTCTCCACCTCCGTCGAATCTTCAGGAATTGCGTGACACACTCATGTTTACATGGTGAACCATTCCTATACAATGTTTTCAGCATCTTGTGGAATCTACGCCTATTCGAATTCAGGCACTTTTGAAGGCTTAAGGAGGTTTTATAAGCTACTAGATAGTTGTACCTAATAAAGTGACATCATAGTGTATTAATCCAAAATACAACGCTGCTGTTGAATCATTTCTTTTCCTTAATCTTATACTTCCTTTTTAATTAGGAAATTAAATCTTATAGTTCAAGAGGATCCTAGCAATCGATTGGAAAAAAGCTTCAAAAATATTACACCAAAAAATTGTCTGTGATACAATAATTAAAATGCATAGTCCACTGAAGTTGAACAGGAATTCAGGAACGGAAACATTTTTTAAAGCGAAATTTTTCAAAATAAACGTTTTTTAATCATTCTTTTATAATCCCATTGTTATCAACTAACAATTAAAATATTAAGATTCACGTATGCAAAATGATAATTTTTTTTTTAAATTTTTAGTTTTCATTTATTTAAATTGGTTATTGTAATTTTGTATTTTTTTCTCCGTTATTGTCAATTAAGTGGTTGCCATGGTGATTCTCATTGTTCTATTATCTCATCAAGATTTATTATTATAATTTGCGGAGAGAAATTAGAATACGTAAAGATGAATATGAAATACATTACAAAATATTCCAGAAAAATGGTAAATCTATTCTTTGATTAAGGTTTGCAATTCGAGCAACTGAAGTTGATTTCATTTATTATGAATGAAGATAATGACTGAGCCTCCCTGGGTGATTCCACGCCAATTACGTAATCTCGCTGATGAAACTCATTGACAAACATTAGCAAATAGAGAATTGTTGAAAATAATGAAATGAGCTTATTACTTTAATGGACAATATTATTACAGCCACAATTAGCTAATAATTAGAGCGCAAAACGATTTCTGTGTGAATAAAGCATCAGAAAGGAAGGAAATTAAACTGTTTATTTGAGTAGCTTCAAATCTCATTACGAAAACAACAACAATTTCTGCATTACATCTAGCAAAGACGATGTAGCTGGATACGTTATAAGCAAATTTACTTTAGTTCATTTCAGTAAGTTCAACTGTATGAAGTTTTTTTCAAATTTTGCATTTGTATTTCAAAATTAATATCTGCTCTAGTAAATCTATTGAAGATGATTAAATTATGTAAAGAAACAGGAAGTTGCAGCCTAAAATTGTACTTAAGTTTTTTTTAATATTATTTTTTTTTTTAAAGTCATGAAAACATTAAACATATTTTTAAATTTTTATCAATATCCTTAAAATTAATCGGCTTTAGGCAACTTAAGTAAAACAAAGCCGATTTAATTAATTTGTTTTATTTAAGTTGCCTAAAGCCGATTAATTTTAAGGATATCATATCAAAGCCCGCGGATTGGTTATTATGAAGTAATTCAAAAACATTTAACAACAAGTTTTACGTGTGGAAATAATATTAAAAACACAAGTAAAACATAAACGCACATGTAAATAAGGAAAAAACTAAAACAGATCAGTGATTCCTTATTGACTTACGCGCGTATGTTTTTACTTGTGATGTTAATTCAAAAACACGTAAAAAAAATGAAACACAAAAATAAATCCTGAATATTCCTGATTTTTAAAAAAACAGTAAACTAGAAATATTAATTTACTTTGAAAAAGTTATTTAACGTACTAAAAAGATTAAAGCTGTACCATTATAGTCCATGCAAGCCTTTGGATAGGCGGGAGGTTTAGGCTCCCAGCGATTCTCGACCAACGGGACTAGCTGAGGTCGCCGCCTTAACTCCTTAGTAAGAAACCTGGTACCCATTTGACAGAGGGCGAGTGAGCCCTAAGGTCGGTCTGGAGGAGAAAAAAAAATCCCTGACCACAGCCGGGAATTGATGCGGGGGTTCCTCCAGTTGGCAGACCAGATCCTAATTCAGTGGCCTACCGGAACCATTTATTTAAAATGTTGATAATACTTAATTTGTCTGATCTTTATTTTAGACAAATTCTAGCCTAAATAGAATCGAAATAGAATAATTACACAGACAAATAATCTTAGTTTTCGTAATTTCTTTCAAACCAAAGCAATTATTTTAAAAATTGAAACTAGTTAAGCATCAAAAATACTAATGGAAGAAGAAAAGATTAAGTTACTCACAATACTTCGAATAGCAGCCCAAACCAAATTAATAATAATTGAGAAACAAAAAAAAATAATAAGAACAATAAAATTTGGATAATATTAAAAACTAAAACTAAACTAAAACTAAAAATCAGAAAATTGCGAGGGAAAAAAAAATATTATGACGAGTACAGCAATTTTTTTGAGTTTTAGCTTCAACCAGACGTTGATAAAACCGTTTCTCGTAAACGATGCCAAGTTTCTATCAAACGGTTTCAAATTAATTTTGAATCTTTTTGTTGTGATATCCTTTGTAGTGATTTTGAATTTATTCGATATTACAACAAAAAATTACATGTTGTTGTTTTTTTTTTTATTGTTTTGTTTTATTTATCTGTAGTTTTTGCCTGATTCGTAGACATATATGTGTGAATGAATAAATATAAACACTGTACATATACGTATTGCAAACCACTGTGTTTTCAAGACAAATCAATAGGAGACCCGCACTGATCCTCTTATACGGTTTAGTTCCTTCCGTTCCTATTTGAGTTTGACACCTCAGCTTTAGAAGATATTTTCTTTTAATTTCTAGGCAATTCTTAAATTCCTCTCTAAAAGTTGACATCAGCATTGTTGGTTTGCCTTGTAGAGTTACCTTGGATAATCAATTCTTGCCAGGAGTATAAACATTTAAAATGCTAACAAATGTTTTCATTCGTCGACAATCATATGTTTAAATTGCCAGAAAACAAAAACACAAAACTAAGATATTGCTTCATTCTCGAATTAGTAATGATAGACAAAGCCTGGCCCTCAGAAAAGAGTTTGCTAAATTCTAGTGTAATTATGTTTCAATCAAACGGAAAGTGAATATCCATTTATTAATGTGTGCAAATAATGTAAATAAAATATTTACGCTCTCTATAAAAGTCGTTCAGAGCTTCATTGAACAAACAATTGCTAATTTTTTAAACTCATTCCTTAAAAAGTCCAATCACTTATCACATTTATGGATTAATCTATTGAATGAATCAATATCTTTGATTCTGTTAGATTACAGACTAGTCGTTGCCACATTTGGAAATGCTTGCAAAGGAGACGAGACTATAATACAAAAACTTGGCTGTGAAAGACAAGTTCTTAATTATGTACAGGTAACCCCCGAAGAACACGATTCATTGGTTTCGTGTTCTTTGAGACCGTGTTGTTCGAGACTACAAAAAACGGGATTCCGTTTCAAGTGTGAAAATAAAAAAAAAGTTACGTTTTAATTTTTTTTTTTGTTCAATATATAACTAAAAAATTTTATTTTAAAAAATTTAAAATACTTACTATTAAAGAAAAAATTATTTGTAAAATAATTATGAATAACATTTATAATGTCAATAGGAAAAGAAATAATCAAAATAATGAAAAAAAATAACTCGATACAATTGGTTAAAAATCTTTCAAATCAATAAATTGAATAATAATTTTGGTTTGAGATTGGGAAACTATATAAAATATAAATTATTCAGTCAAATTAATTGGGAAAAATATAATTCTAAAATACTAAAAGTATTAAAAAGGTTAAAACTTCATTAATCGCTGACGTAATTGATGAGAATATTACTCAAAATTTTTAACTACTGTAATTTTATATCAAATAATATATGTATTTTATTCTTTATCAAAAGAATTACTGGAAAATCGTGTAGATTGAAACCATGTAATTCGGGGGAAGGTATCCGTGTTTTTCAAAAATCGTGTTCTTCAAGTACCGTGTTGTTCGGGGGTTACCTGTATATTGGATCTAATTTTCGTGATAGATATAACTTTTTTGTTCAGTGACACAGTGCTTACGTTCACAACCTGAATTAGAAATCTTCATTAGTAGCAAAATGATGATATTTTCCAAACCGGAGGACAAACAAAAAAATAAAGATCCAAACAGATGATTTGATGCTGTACTAAAAGACTTGGACAAAGTACAAGAAAGTACTTTTAAAGTACGAGAACGGCTGTAGGATTTTCTTGCTAAATTACACCTTGTTGTGGAATAATGCAGTCACTTCAAAGTCACAATCAAACTACCAATCAATTTAGATTCGGTTCATTATAGGACTTTTTTTTTTTCTTTTAAAAATTCTCCTTGTTCATCCGAAAGCCAATAAAGATGAAATCTTCAACTGAATTCTCCTGTTATTCTGTTTTTTAAACCTTACAAAAATAATAGAACCCATTAGAAAATAGCATGAAGTTCTGTTTAGAATAATCTACAAATCGGGTAAATAAAGAACCTGTGAAGAGAAAGATTTTTGCTACCACAGAAAGGACTTTTTCTCTTTTTTTTTTACTCCTACTACTTCTTGGAAGTTACTCTATAAATCAAATTAGGTTTATTTAGTTAGCTGAAACTCTGGAAGATCGTGAAAGATCTGTTCTTGCAAACCATTAAAAACTGGATTCGTATAAATAACGTGGAAACGTACGCTCCATTGAGAGAGGGTCCTCATGAAATCACAACGATGAGGCTGTCGACGACTTTCGCCACAACTCATCCACATCCGCCTTTCTGTGGAGCCACCATTATTTCGTAAATGGTGCAGATAATCCCATTAATCCGGCTAAACCCGGTCTCCTTTCCCGCTCTGTCTCCCCGATTTTGCCTTTCACTCATTCAAACGGAGTCAAAATGAAATTACAGCCTCTAATTATGACCGTTGTTTCACTTGGGCGACAAAGGGTCGGCGCTGCAGGGGGCGCCCTCACTCTTTATTACGGCGCTACTGTCATACGGTGCTTTAATGACACCGAGTGCTGCAGCCAAATTGCCGAAGAAACGCATGAATAACTTCGAGATGAAAGTACAGATGATTTACATTAGCTTACATATTGGCTTAAATAACGTGGTTAGAGCTGCTATTTTTATCCTAAATGAATTGAATAAATGAAGCGAAAGAAGGTAAGACTTGAAAGTTTGGAGGAGTAGGAAAAACATTTATATCATTTTTGTCATTCAACAATTAGATTAGTATTACTATTAAAAACCTAGTAAAAAAGATCAATATATGTTATTATACATAGTTATGTTTCACTAACCAATTATGAATTTTGACGTCGTGGGAAATGACTTATGTAAAATTCAATTTACCTGAGTAATTAACTCTACTACAATTATTTTAATGAAATACTAGTGCGCTCCTGCTCATTTGGCTTGTTGAACTCTTTAAAAATGCTTTTTATAAAAATTATTTACTAATATAATTTATAATTATATAATTATAATTATATTATATATAATTTTATAAATGCTTCTTTTATCACTTGAGAATGAAAACTTCTTTTCATTTTTCTTTGAAAGCCATAAATATATTTTTTGTTGAATGTTTTATTTTAATAGTTTGATTCTCACAAAGACATATAATAACACAGTCTTCTCACAAAGATATATATATCTTTGATTCTCACTTGGTGCGCTGCAGTCGCTACAAAATGGCAGCTGTTTCTGAGAAGGATTTCTTATAACACTCATTGTTTTTCTAATTAGGGAAATGGATTGTATTTTTGGACAGTCCAAATTGTCACTGACATATCTGTACTGGGTTCCTGATTTACATAAGGCCTATTGTATAAACAAGTTACTCTCTTACTATCGCGATAACATTATATGAAAGTTGAAAACTTCACGAATATTAAGTTTGAGTCTTGGATAAAATGCTGTAACAACTTCTGATATTGCAAAAGATGAAGAGAGTTGGAGAGGCGTAGTTTGGATATGTTCTGTTTTCCATTCTTTTTTGTAGTTCGATATTTGGTCGAAATAAAATCTTTTGCAATCCATATGCAAACAATATCATTTACAATTTATACTTAAAAAAACAGGACAAAAGAACTGTTAAATTTCATTCGATATAACTCAATGATCATGTTACATATCAAGTTTAATGAAAATCGCATTAATAGAAGCAGAATAATTTAAAATCCAATTGATTATATAGACAGAATAAGATGAAGTTAATAGGATCTACTGTTTAACACATAAGGTTGTTGAAAAGTCAACAATTTGTGTCCATGATGGCTGATCTTGAAAACAAAATGAAGGCCGAGATTGAAATTCTAAAATTAATAACCAATGAGATAAGGAATTTTACAAGCCGTGTTTGTTGTAATAGCGTTAACATGAAGCAAATTAAATAATTTTCAAGACAGATAGAAAGGTAAAGTGTTACGATGGACGTTGTATTTCCTCCTGGAGTCGATATCTGAAATAAATGATAATTACAACTGTTATTAAAGACAACTCAGTCTTTATTCTGAGAATTGATTCAGCTAAGGTTTTGTAAGTAAAAGAAATTACATCTGAGCCGTTCTGTTTCGTTCAGACTGAAACAACTTGACTGATTTGGCTTCGTCTTCCTTAATTTCTTTACGAATCGTAAACGTCAATTACACATTTATCTTGTACTATAATATTACGATCATTTTATCAAGATTCAAGCGATGGTAAATGTCTTTGAGAAGAACACTGAATATCAGTCTTTTTCTTGAAAGAAATGGAATTTGTTTAATGGACAGCATCAGTCTCATTTCTTTTACCAAAATGTATATGATGAACAAAATAGATACTAAATATAATATTTATAAGTATTTTTAAATATACCAAATAGATATTAAATATTTTGAAAAAAAAATAACTTTTTTTTTAAAAGAAACTTCGAAAATGTTATAAATAAAAACACATTGATATATATATATACACAGAAGCTCGGTTATAACGCGATCTTTCGGATCCAAGATTTCGAAGATCGCGATATAATCGAACTTTTATTACTTCGCGACGTCAAATGTCGTATATCGCACCCTATTATCGCGCACACGATTCCAAATCGATTTAAAATGGTCATTTCGCGATTACCTATATCATTCAGCGCTATGTGAGAGAATTTTATATTTATAAATACGTAAATCATTACCTTTTTAACACTTTGATGGGTTGTATTAGCCAAAATCAATTTGGCGCCGCCATTTTGGCGTCTTCTACAAACGACGAGTCACGTGGATCGAAACTAGGTATTCATACGCCTATTAGATTACATGGGCCTCTTTACTGGTTGTCGTTGGCAGAAAAATAGATCTCGATATTCATTTTCGTTAAACAAAAAAGTCCGCGGTTCTGGTATTTTTTAAAAAATATATTGTATTTGACGCATTTTCGTGACATATGGGTGGGTATAGAGTCTCAATTACTGTAAATAATAAGGAAACAAGCGTATTAATTTACACCTTTGATTTGATTTTAGACGAAAAAACGGTAAATTTTGCAATTTTACAATTATACACCTTTTCGAAAATAGACGGGGTCCAAGACCAAATCGCGTTATATCCGAATTCGCGATATAAACAACCGCGTTATAACAGAGCTCCAGTGTATTTTGGAAAGTTTTTCTGTTTCTCGTTCTGCAAAACTTCAGAAAATTACGGAAGATACCACTATGAAAACGTGTTAAACTGAACTACTCACTAGTTTCATGTCAGCAGTGTCAACAATGTGACGTTTCAGGTTGATCCATTGTTTTATATTCTAGTTGGTTCTGTTGAGTATTTTTTTTTTTTTTTGGAGGCCACGTGATGAACTTTCTTGGTTAGCATTCGGAGACTTATTACTCTTCTTCAGTTTCTGATAAATCAATTAATTAATCCCATTGGTGACCTTTTAAAATATTTATTTGATGATTTTATTTTTCCTAAATATAAATAATGCTAAGAAGGC
>JAFIDM010012231.1:53521310-53536320 GCA_023159025.1 Thereuonema tuberculata | reverse complement strand
TTAATTTCATTATTAAACCATCTTTGTCTGAGATAGGTGCGTCGGCTCTATTTTTGACATTTCAACTATGATCAGCGCACATAAAAATGGAATTTTAATAGTGATTATAGCCGCATTTAGTGTTATAATGTTGCTTAGTCCCAGTCAAAAAAAAAAAGCACTTGAGAAAGAATACTCCGTTATTGTATTCGAAACTGTAGTCATTTTAATTTCATTATTAAACCATCTTTGTCTTAGATAGGTGCGTCGGCTATATTTTTGACATCTTATATATGTTTCCCATAGTGATAAATTTGAAAGTAGTGTTGCAAAGCCATGTACTCATGATGTCGTAAAGTTCAATTATGAATAAAATAATTTCCTTTTTTGAAGTAAAGATTGGAAAGATAATGGCAGCCATCACAATGAAATGCTAGTACTTCTACAGTATAGTATCACTGCTTCTCAACCTTTTTATTCTTCACGGCGCACTTTTTTATTTGCAGAATAATTTCGTTGCATAAAAAACTTTTTCATTAAAACTTTTATTGTTGTACAGAATATTTTTGAAAAAAAAATACCTAAGATATACAAATGAATATAAGAGTCTATTTTAAACATATGCTGAAACCTATTTTTCATCCGATTTGCATGTGTTAATATGCAAATTAACATTCAGTTGATATGTTACTGTGTTTATTAACATTAATTAGCAGAACGAAACAGACTGTAGCTCTTATTTCTGTTTGTGCAGATTCTTTGACGTCTAGATTTTATTCTAGACTAGCCGGATACCGTCTCTTTGTTCCAGAACCCTTGCATATACAGCATTACAAAAAAAAAAACTTTATTTATTTAGCAAATGAATATTGAGATCGGAGAATATATTACTTCCCAGCCCGTTGTGACCTTCTCCGCTTAACTCAGGTGTAATGCGGTTGGCGCCAAACAGCTGGGGTTGCGCCACACACATTTTTGCGTGCATCTTGCAAACGCAGAATCGTTTGTCAATGTCTGATATATCGTTCGATATATCTTTCAAATAACAACATTTTCTCAATATAATGTTCTCTTCCAACTTTTATACTTTTCGTTGTATACTTTTATACAATAAAACACTAGGTCCTCTCTTTTTTATGTGTTTAATAATTTTTAGGCGATTAATTTGATGCCTACAGAAAATCCATTTGCGGCCAGCGGAGTCTGGCACATGGTTTTCTATTCTTTTCTTTTTAATGTGTTTTTTTATTTCTTGCTTTTAATCTTGGAGGTTACAGTCTTGTTCTTATTTTAACTTATATCCACCTCCGTGGGGTTTTATGCTCTGCTTCCCACTGATGATCGCCATAATAGCGTGAAACAGCTGTTTGGGAATAGAGCTTTGCACTAATAAAACACTAGGTCCTCTCTTTTTAATACTTTTCGTTTAAATTGAGAAAAAAAAATCAAAATTTGACCCTTTAAAAGGCGCCAACTTGGAAACCAAACACTTTTTTCGAAAGATATTTGTGGCATTGTGTTTGTCGTAAAAAGATCTACATTTTATCCATTTGCATGACCAATCTATGTCTTATAGTTTGATCACAAAATTGAAAAAACTTTAAGTCTTATGACAGACAGAATAACGTTTTTATATAATATAATTCGAGCATTTGGCTAAAAACGAAGCTAAAAGTTGATTACAGATGCACTTGGAATTTTCTCGCGGCACACCGGTTGAGAAGCTCTGTATAAGCTACAGTGTTAGCTCCCTTTATTTTCCAAACTGCTAAACGTAAGAAGAATTAAAGAAAACTCTGTAACATCTTTCTAGATGAAATCTTAGGAAAAAGAAGAATTAAATAAGAAAGGTGAATAACAACAATAGAACTAAAAATTTAAATTCATACGATTATCTTGGAACATGATTTTCTTTTATTAATTTATTTTATTATCCTTCGTTGTTGTGTAGTTCAGGTCACTAAAGAATATAAAGGAGGAATAGCAATTAATAATGGATTTATCAGTCCAGAAATATCAACGACATCTATTGTTGATAAACTGAACTGTTGCAAACTGTTCGTAAATGAATATAAAATAATTTGATATTGTGGTTTGCTGTAATTCGTTAAATCTTGGGCGACCCTTTATTATTACTATAAATTCCAGTGTTACTTTTAATTTTTAAGTACCGGTAATTATTTTTCCATGATGCTACTGCGTCATGAACTTCCGTCGTGATTAAGAATTAGGACCTTTTTCTCATATGACAAACTTTCTTTGATGGCAATTACTGGCGACAATGCATTTATATAAAATTGTAACTTTTTTTAATAGATTTTGAACAAGAAGCAAAAATAACTTTGTAAATTGTAGAATACATTGACTTGCTTTAGGCAATTTGCAATGAAGAAATAACAAAGCAAATTGCACCTCATATTGGCCATTCATCCACCTTCGCGTTCATTAATTCATGTCCGTACTTTTATACAGTAGTTATCAATCACATCAGTAGCTCATTATTATATTTTGAGTTGAAACGCAGATCCCACTTTCTCTGCCGTACGTCCTTTACTAGCTTTACTACTTTTCTAACTTGATCAAAACTACAGATTATTATTAAGTAAGGTAAACGTGGAACCACTACAAGCCAAGCAGACCCTTGGACGAGAGGGAGGTTTAGACTCCCAGCGATTCTCGATCAACTGGACTAGTTGAGATCGGATGGTCAGCCCAACGCCCATAACTTCGAGTAAGAAACCCGGTACAGATGTTGGCAGAGAAGTTGATCAGAGCCCAAGGGTCAGAGCCCGTTTAGAGAAGACATAACCTTGGAAAAATTCCCAATCACCACCGGGAGTTGAATCAGAGCTCTTCCAGTCAGCACCTAAACCACTGGGCTGCTGTACCCACAATTTTAAAGAAACAAAAAGAAAATGATAAAAAGATGTAGGCTAACGGAAAGTGATTGAAAATGATTTTCATGATGGTATAAGTTGATCTGCCTCTTTCTGGGTTCGAATCTGGGACCAGAATGAATTTTTCCTTTCTTTCCCTTGTTTGTCTGCTTCTTCATTTTTCTCTCCTTCCGGCTGTCTAGGATTACTTAGATATTCTGGGGCTTGTACTGTTAGTCATTAGATCACGGACATTGAATATACCTATAGTACTCTGAAATAATAATGATAATTATTTAAGATGACTTCTTTATTGCTTTTAAACTTCCTCCCTAAACTACATTCTAAATAATAGCGATTCATCAATCTTTCTCTTCTATATAATTCATTTTAATTTCACAGAACAGAATCAATAGGTCAAGTTTAAAGTATAAGTTTTAAAAATATTAAAAAAATAATGTTCGCATTCAAAAAAGTATTTATTCATCGAATAATTGAATCCAAGTTTTAACTAGCACAATTGCTATTAGTTATTTCAAACAACTTGATGAACAATCTACAAGAAAGTCAATAAGGATTACTTATGCTATGCTTCTCAATTCAGAAATTTTGAATGAAAATACAAAGAAATAAAGAAAAAAACACAAAATTCGCGTTTCTTTAGTAAAATCATCTGATTTCACTAATAGTTCTACAGAATGCTGCAGTAAGTTTATTTTTAAGCAATAAAAACATAAAGCTTCTAATTTAAGCTAGAAAATTAGAATGGAAATAAAAAGAAATACAGAAAACACATTTAATCCGCATTTCTTTAAGAAATCATTTGATTTATCTAAGATTCTACAAAAACGTTGTGCTGAGTTAAAGGTTTTTCAGTGCAGAAATTTAGCATGGCAATACAAAGCAGTAAAGAAAAAGCACAAAATTCGCATTTGCACAAAATGAAGATAGTGAGAACCTCCCAAAGCGAGTGACAGTCAATCAGGATAGAATCTTGGAGAAATATTTGGACTATATTGTGTCAGTCAATAATTTGAGGTTTTTTGACGGACTTAGCCTTGACTCGAAATTCACAGAAAGGCCGTAAAATGCATTAGTAATACGGTAGAAAGCGGAGTTGTCCTGATCGACAAATACAATCTATTACACACCGAGGATGAAAGAAAAAACCACTTTCTTCTGCAGATTCTGAGTGATCATCGGAAGTAATATCCAGACATTAGGAAGGGAACACTTGCCGATAACAATTATTATTCCACTGTACTGTTACATTCATTTTGTGACGCTAGCATGGAATTACCAGCTAGCATGTAAATTTTAAATGTTTAGTACTATTATCTTGTTTTTTGCTTAAAACAAAGAAAACTTGATATTTCAAACTTTGATAGCGACCTCTAAATTTCATCTAAATTTAGCCAAATTTTGGAAATTTCACTTTTTTGAATATTAGAACAAATTAGGCAGTTGCACCTATGCAAACTACAACTTTTGTTTTTAGTCCTTATAATAAAGTATAAGACCATCCTAATATATATATAGTTATACATATATACATATTATTATATGCTTAAATATAGTCATACATATATACTTATACATATATACATATATGCTTTAATATAGTCATGTATATATCATCGTATCTATCTAGATATCTATCTTTATGAGATTTACTACAAGTAATGAAACATTAAAAAAAAATTGAATGTAATAAGAAAAATTGGAATTTAGAATGAGCAAATACTCACAAATAGCCTGCATTGTTTGTTGATAATGATGTCATAAAAAATTAATAGAGAATTAAATAACAGTTCTATCAAAATAAAATGAATTATTTTAAAAAAGAGTAACAAATATACAACAAATATACAATATAATGTAACATACACAACAAAATTTAAATAATATAGAATTTAACGGGCCTAATAATTCAACAAAAGATTGTAACAAAATTTAAGCATTTTTTTTTTCAAAATTAAAATATTTTGTAATCAAAACATTAAGTTAAATTTTAAAGTATGTAATAATAAATTATTTAAAAAGAGAACCCCGAAACACGCAAGGAGTTTAAAAAGTATATTTCACATAATAAAAATACAGACCAGACAGTTTCAAGAATAACAACGTCCGGTCTGAATTCCGCTGATGATGAGGACCTTGTTGTTCTTGAAACTACCCGGTTTGTATTTATTAATATGTGAAATATACTTTTTTAAACTTCATGTGTTTCGTGTTCTCTTTTTAAATAATCAAAAAATTACAAATCCCATATCAAATCTTTCGATAAAAAGTAAAAAAATAAAATAAAATAATACTTTTAAAAAAATAGATAAAAAGTTTTAACGTATTAAAAAATTAAAAAGGACAACACAACCGGTTTCGATTCGGTGACATGAAACCGGTTGCGCTGTCTTTTTTAATTTTTTAATGTATTAAAACTTTTTATCTATACTTGTGTGTCAGCGTCTCCTGTTAATCCCAATTGTGCGCACTTTAAAAATTTTTTTTTATATTATTTAAAAAAATAATTCATTGAAAAAAAAAGGAAAAAATAAGCCTAATGAGTAAGTATATAAATTCAAACGCTACTCATTTGTGTATATATATTCAGAATAAAGTATTGGAACACATTACATGGAAATTATAAAAGAAAAGAGTCAGATTGGGCACAACATTGTTTCATGGAATAACAACCACCTCAATGAATCATTAAACTTTTTTGAAAGATTATAATAAGTAAGGAAAATTATAGAATCAAGATTTATTAGAACGTTTATTTGCAAGAATAAATGTAAAAGTAATGACAAAAGAAAGGAATCTATATTACTAAAATCTTTTATTTCTCTGTCCGGTGCAATTTCCTGTAAAAATGGAAAATATAAGTAATTTTTACAATGAAACGACGGGAATCGAACCTGCAACCTTCTGATCCGAACTCAGACGTCTTATACATTAGGCCACCGGGACTAGAACTCACTTTATTCTGTTTTTTTGACTTATGTGTCCTTCCCATTCGCCCCATTAAATAATGAATGTATTCAACCTGTTTTTTGAATCTCAAGATTGTTTATTTATTTCCGATCCATCTATTTATTTGTAATTCGAAAATGATAATTAAAACTATAATTGCCGAAAGGTTGCAATATTTTAAATATAATATTCTTACTTAACCAAATCTGTGTGATATAGAAAAACAAGCGCGTGTACATGGGAGATGACCTAGTATTATCTAAAAAAAAAATCCGTTTTTTAAAAAAAAAAAAAAATAAATTTTTATAATAAGTTAAATTATAAACATCAATAAAAACAAAAAAGAAAAAAATAATTACCTTAAAGATAGCGGAGAGTAAAAAAAACTACATCTCCAAATAAATACAGCAAAAATCTACTAAATTTTTACAAATCTAAAAACAAGCATTTATATTGTCTAAAATTTCTGCAATTAATATTTCTGATCACAAGTTTGTTAGCCTACTTTTACAAGGACTACAGATGATTTAGTAATATGAGTGAAAAATCAGGGGGAAAATGCTATTTAAAATTTCATTACCATTTAAAATAAGATAACAAACAATTAATATATATTTAATTTATTTTATATTATGAAAGTGAGATAAGTAGAAAAGTATGAAAAAAATAATAAATATTGTTAGCTTGTGCATTTTCATTGTGGGATAATTGTGTAAAAATTTAGTTAAAAAAAGGACATTTGTAATAGATTTAGTAACTCTTGAGTATTATAAAAAATTTAGAACATAACATAAAGAAATTTTAATTCAATCACTGTAGCTTTAGGAGTTTAGATTTCAAACTATCAAATCCACTGCAGACATCCATCAAATCGTTAATTGTCCTTCATTAAAATTTTATAGATAAGGTCAACAGTATATGGGGGACAATAACGTAAATGGCAAGCGTTAATGTTATAGTAATGTTTTATATAAAAAGATAAAACGAAATTATTTACTTAATTAATTAGTTGAAATCATCTTAATGTAAGTTTCAGATATCCGATAGTTCAGATTCGATTTACACAATGACACTAGTGATTTTTCTACTATTAGAAAATCACTTACTATCACTTACTATTTTGTAAGTGATTGTTTCTTTTTCTAAAAATTTTGAAATGATTTCTTTTAAATAATTATTATTTCTGCAATTCCTTTTTTTTTTTCAGAATTAATTTTGAATTATTTAAGAAACATTTTCTTAATATTTAATATCGTTGTTTTGTGAAAAATTAAAGTTATATTAATATTTTAAATCTCAAAATATCTTAAAATTCTCAAAATATCATAAAATTCTCAAAATGTTTTAAATTTCTCAACTCACTCTAAAATTGATTGGTCTTATTGATAAACATTTCTTTATAAAACATCTTCTTAAGTAAGGACTTCGTGAAGTTTCTAATAATTTTTTATCTATTATTAAGAAGAGTCTTTAGATTCGCATCCAAGAAGGGCTGTTTCAAACACATTAGAGCTTGTCAGATTTCATCAGTGATTCAAAAATTTGTGGAGAAAGTTAAAAAAAACTTCAGTTGCAGTATTTTAAATTTATAAATATTTCACAAGAATTTATTTATAATTTTAATAAAAAATTCCTAATTTCAAACAAAAGAAAATCCAGAAATTTTAATAAAGTCGATTTTCTTTATGTTTAGAAACTGTTTAAAGAAAACATTAAATAAAAATTGAGACTTAAAAACATCAGGATATTAAGAGACTGATTTTTCAATGATCGTTATTTATACTTCTCTAATATTCATCTAATCGTTTAGAAATAAACCCTGATTGATATTATAAAAGTATGTTATGTTATGTAGTGAATGTGGGTGGCAGAGAAGCCAAGCACTGCGACCGGAGGTCTATTGAATTAACCCACGGAAAGAAGGACAGATGGAGAGAAAGACTGAGAAAGTATGGTGGGAGAAGTGCAGGGGAACGGGAGAACCCCAAGAAAACCTGCCCAGCGCGGATCGTCCACCATCACGAAGCCCACATGAGAACCGAACCCCGGTTCTCAGAGGTGAGATATTATAAAAGCAAATATCAACACTACATTAGCTTGCTACAACAAGCACAGTGCATTCACCAAAATAGGAACAGGTGAAAAAATTCCTGTGCTAACATTCTGCCGGCATCAAATGAACTTTCGGAGAGCATTAACAGAATATAAAGCTCATAAAAATATGTTGATTGACTGATGTATATAAAAGGAATAGGTCGTTAGATGCAAACACCAGTTTCAATATCTTCTCATAAATTACCCATACAGTTAAGTTAAAAAAAATATTAAAAAAAAATATATATAGGATTTTACTTCGAGAAGGTTAAAGTTATGGAACCTACAAGCAACAACTAAAATAAAAAGAATGCCATCTTTAAAATTTCGGGGGAGGGAGTAAGGTCCCTCAATCAGAACAATCAAAAAATAGAAAAAAGAAAGAAAATACGGTCGATTCTATATGTTAAGAGATTTCGGTGGTTGAAGGTTAAGGTCTCCTCGGCCCCCCCCCCCCGATATATTCTCTATGATGTAGTTATAGCATTACCCAAAGTGATGTTATTATGTCATTTGTTTTTTTTAATTTACTTGAAAACCTGATCCTATCATATACATTTAGTCTACACTTCTCATAATAGAATTACAAAGTAATCAAAATGTGTTTGGTCTTTATTTGACTGATTTCGAAAACAGGATATATTAAGCTCAAATAAAGAAAACTGAAAAAATCAGAAGGTCGATGATGAAATTAAATAGACAGCAGAAAGAAAATGGTTGAGGTTCTTGTGGTAAAAAGCGAAAAGGTTTCTTAAAAATAAAAAGATATTTGTAGTGACGTCAATTAGAAATAGTTTTCTTTTATTAAATGAATGACAATATGTCTTTAGACTTCAGAGTATTATGGATGTATTTACAATATTTCATTAATCTGACATTGCTTCTAAATGGTACATTCGTGAGATTAAAATAAGAACTACCAGACTGCACTGTGAGTAAAAGGAATAATAGAAATACAAAAAAATAGTGACAGTTTCGAAAGCCTGTCCTCTTCACGGAACTACAATAAATGAAGAAAACTGGAGGATAGGCTTTTGACCTATTTACATCTGCACGTTAAACAGCTTCAATTAGTAATTAATGCTATTCAAAAGTAATGCTTAGAAATAAAAGCAATAAATGGTTTTGAACTTTAAATGTTTGTAAATATATTAACATTTCAGAATATTCACTAAAGAAGGTTTTTCTCCCACGTTCTAGAATTATCAACTATGAGAAACGCTGCGAATGCGATCACTGCAGAAGCTCGTAACTTTTCAAGTTTTATGGTATTTGAATTTGAAGATAAGGTCGTTTCCCCGTCCTAAGGAGTTTCATCACAGTCGTTTGTCTTAAGAACTTAGGGCATTTTTCCAAGTTATTAGAGACACTTTCTCTTCCTTAATTGGTGAAGTTACGGCCGCTTCTCTGTTACCACAACATTTTTCTCGAATGAGTTGCACAAGAGCCTCCAAATTGGATTTTACGGAAATCTACCCAAAGTGAATGATGTATAGAAGCTGATTATTCTGGAAAGAAAAGGAAAAATTAAATTGGAAGTTTCTTAGTCTTAGAAAAGAAAGAGTAATTCGACTTTGTTTTCTCTATACTTAAGGTTTTCTAATAAAGGAAATTGATTTAGTCTTACAAATCTACTAATAGAACCCTCAGGCATTGCCTTTTCTTTCTCCTTTTTATGAAATTTACAATTAAAAAAAACTGTTTAAGCCTTAAATAAAATTGTGCATTTTAAGATGAATTTTGGATATTATTGTATGAGATTTCTTTAGAAATCAGTGTCAGTGGAGTTATAACTATCATTGTCAGTGGGGTTATAGAAAGTATACATTGCATATAAGTTTATCCAGGATTTGCCGCTTTTTTTTCAACCCATTTCTACTAGATTTTGGACTTTAGTAAATTTATATACACATGGTAATCGTCTTAACATTATTAACGAATCCAAAAGATTGAGAGTCCTTTACTTCTAAATGTCAGTAACTACAAATTTATCATAAATTTATCAGTTTGTATAGAGCGTGTGTCAAAAGTATGGTGTATAGAAAATTTATGTTATTTATATATTTCCTTTTCTCTATGATTAAGAGGAGTTAAATATAAACAAATCGGATAGTTCTAATGAAAGGAACTGATGATGACTCATAACAGTAGCTGCGAAGGATTTCAATATAAAATATCCAATAGGGCTGTACATAAAACTGTATTGTCACTGTTGATAAATTGTTAAAAAGCTTACTAAAAACAGGAGGAATTTATGCCAAAAGGTAATCTTGGAATTCCAATCAATGCATATACAACTGCCATGGTAAGTCAAAACATCTACAAACCAGCCTTTAAAGAAAGTGTCTCAGGAAATACTTAAGTAAGATCCATTGCTTTCACCCCTTACAGCCCAAATCTTTCAAGAACTGCTTGGTAACGACCGAGATAAGGTTACTATAGCCTGTAACATATAGAAGACTGTCAGAAGACTCCGGTATCTACATTTTATTTGCACAGAATACGCTATTAGTCCACTGAAAACTTACACTACATGGAAAAAGAATGCGCATTACAAAGCTCGAATTGTGATATGGGTGTGCTCTGAAATAATATATGAATGGCTTACTGCTTTGCCAATAAAGAAGTAATATGCTTTGATATATTGTAAAAGTTGTTATTTTTTCTTTAATTTCTAAATTTAACGATATTCTTCTTTACGCCGAAATACAGATATTTTTAAATTACTATCTTATTTACTTCCTTTGATTTTTAAAGTCAAAGTAACACATTAATTCAGTGTGCGATTTGTACGGGGGGATGGAGGGTTTTGTCCCCCACTGGCTTGGACCATCCCAACCTCTGGATATGCAGTGATAATTATTTTTCACCCACTTGATATGTTAAATTTACATAAATACTTAATTATTAGATAAGAATCTTACTTTCACTGAAACAAAATTAAAATTTGTATTTTTCTGGTATAGGAATTTGTCTGTCTTTATTTCTTCTTATCTTTATTGACTAATAAAATGAACAAGTTACAAATTGCAACACTTCCAAATCTGATTTTTATCTCAATAAATGGTTCTCCAGTACCTTGTTTCAATAAAAAAAGTTTGCAACAAAATGGATCAAGTCTAAACATCAGAGTGCCCTGGATAAACCAACAGAAAAAACCACCAAACCAGCCGGAACAACATTCATCTCATCTCTTTATGTAAATCTCATAGTTCATTATATTTTGATTTCAGAACTTCTAGGACCAAAGAATGTTATTTTTTATAAATAACTAAACCAATAAGTATATTTTAAGAATAAGTATATTCTAACATTTTTTTTTATTTATTGATTTAATAAATTAATAATTGTTAGACCTATCCCTATTTAACACGTATGTTTTCTGTGTGCTTATAAGTCATTATTCAGGGTAGGCATGGTATACATATTCAAAATTTTATTTCTGGATAGTGAGTTTATTTTAATATTATTATATTAAACAACAGTCTATTGGGATAGGCTGATAGATAGACCTATTGGGGTTTTTCGCAAGTAAAAATAATTGACGCACTATTCTTTTCAGGATTGAAGAATTAAAAAAAAAACAGAAATAACCAGGGCTTTGGAGCAGATCAAATTTGTAATTGCCCCGCTCCGACATCAAAATACTTGTTCCTTGCAGAGCTCCATACTCCATGCACCAAATAAATTTTTATTTACTTTATTTATTAAAAGAGAACGGCCACAGTAAGTCATCTTTCATTGCCTGTCTTCTATCATTAATATTAAATTTTTGCCACTCCTCATGTAAACACCCGGAGCTACGTCAGCTGTTTGAAGGGTTATTGTCTTAAAATTTGGTTTGCTAGGAGATCTCTTATATTCTCTGCTTTGTCCCATTCGGCTTTAGTTAATATTAATTCTCTGGTTATAGCCGCAGCTACTTGTTCACAGTAATGCTGAAAACATTTTTCAGTATCTTGTAGATGATCAATTATTGCAAGCGTTGAACCTCATCAGTCACAGTATCCAAGGGTTGGATTAGCCCATGTAATTTTAGAAGAAATACTGCGAATGCTTAGGATTCGTAATCTGAAGAGTGTGAATGCCACGCAATATATCGGTTTTACTGTTGCTAAATATTTTTACAGCAAACGTCATGTTCGCTGCATTGTCAACACAGATACTCAAAATTTGATGTAAATATTTAAGAGATTAAAATTTTATTAATAAATTTTAAAAAAAAAATCTGGAGCACTGAACAGTCAAAAACTTGTGTGCTCCACCAGATCCGGGCAAAAACTCCTGGGCAATGATTCCACTGGGCAAAGACTCCACTGCTCTGTGCTCCAGCTCCAAAGCTCTCGAAATAACTGTTTTTTTTTCCGTTCATGTTTGAACTTTACATAACGTGTTAGTATTATTAGAAAGTTACTATAGGTGTAGGAAAAAACTAATATTACAATTAACAAGGTATTGTGTGTAAATTAGTTTACATTATTACGAGGTGAAGCGCTTGTTCTACATAAGTTGTTCGTGTTTCGTGCGGAGAAACGCAGATACACTTAATTATTTTCTAATTATATCTCTGATATGCATTTCTAAAAGGATGATCTGTTTTCATGAATAAAATAGGACGATAGTTTTATTTTTACTTATCGTCCAAGTCAAGGGGGGGGGGGGGCCCACACATAGTATTGTTGCAGCACTGTTCAATGTTCAATGGACTAGTACTTCCAAAACGTGCCGCTAGACAGCTGATAAATAAGCAACGAACTAGCTTTCTTTTATTTCCCTAGTAATTTTTGGGGTTATTAATAATTCAAATGGTGACTCCACACTTGATGTCAAACATTTTATATGTCAATATTTATATATCCTTGTTGTTATTTTCTAAAATCACGCTAGGAAGGGCAAAAATTATTTCAGGATGGGCCCGTCCTGCCCCCCCCCCCCCAACTAAGGGCTTGTTCTCCGCTCTGGTAAAATTACAAATCGCACACTGCATTAATTTGATACTAAATACTATGTACTTTATTAGTATGTCACAAAAATGAATTACAGAGTTGTGACTTAAGCAAGGGATAACTTGAATTTAGTAATTAAATATGCATTGACGAAGTAATAATTTTTGAATATTTCATTTACGCGATTAGAAAAAGAGTACCAACTTTTTTAGACTTGGGTTAAAATCTCAAATTTTTAAATGTTGTCCCACATGGCCATTTAAATTTTTTCCTAAATGCTTACATGTTGTCTATTACTACAAAACTTTTAGTCCTAGACTAATTTCGTTGAAATTTTTGGATTCAGCATAACAAAATACATGGGGAAAACAAATTTGGTTCCATTTGATTGATTAGGAGATGAGATATTCAAGGAAATACGTCAAAAAAGGGGCGTGGCACAAAAAAAACAAAAAACTTCAAAAATTTATATCTCGGCAAATATTTGATCTAAAAATCGCATATTTTGCAGAATGTCTTATATTATGACTCTATATATGCAAATAAATTTTCATAAAAATCTGTGATGGTATGGTGAACTCATCGGGTGATTTGATGTGGAATGACCCTTTATCAAGTCAGACTGCATCTCTAGCTAGTTTGAATATGTGTTGTAATAAGTTATCTATCCATCCAAGATTTGCATCTAATTTTAAAGTCTACAGTGTCTACTCTGTACGAGTCTGGTAGAACTGACAGACATTTAATAGTGTTCTAAATACCTACACTTTTTTTTAGTATGAAAAAAAGTCTTACCTAGACAGCAAAAAAGCCAACACGCTAATAAATAAAGCGTTAAAAAAAATTTAGAAAGAATTTAAATTTACATAGGAATGGTTTTTGAATATTCTGATTTTCTAATATTAATCTTATTTGTGCCCTTTTTTTTATCATATATTGTAATATAGTACAATTGATCTATTCGTTATTTTGGCCCTGACGAAAACTATAGATTCTATTACCTATACTAAATAAATTTCCAGCATCTTTGAAGTTAAGAAAGATCATTGCTGTTTAGTAAATTTTCTCAAGAGTGAATTATTGATTCCTATATTCTTTTTTGTGGCCCAAACGCCAAGTGGTAGCACTTCCCCGCTGGTTTCTCTTCCAGAAGGGTCCTAGGGTCCACCCAGTCCTATGATGAACTGGTACCCGGTTTTTTTCCAGGAGGGTAAAGCCTCACGAGCGTGGGTTGTCTATCCGACCTCAACTTAATCGCACTGGTTAGGAAACGTGAAGTTGTCCTGAATCTTACCTTCCTCGACCACAAGGCCGCATTGGGAATACTTTAACTTAACCTTCTTTGAAAATAATTCTCTTCAGATAAAGAATTTGTTGATGGCTATTTTTTTGCTAAACTTGAATTTGTAAGATTGAATAGATATTGCTAATAATAAACTTTTAGGTTAATTTTAAGGTGTGCACTTATGATTGAAATAAAAGCCAGAAAATCTTTAACACATTAAAAGATACAACAAGGCGTTCTTAGCTGACGGAATACAAAATACAGTGCAACTTGGATAATTCGAAGCTGAAGGGACCACTACAAAACTTCGAATTATCCAAGACTTCGATTTAAACAAGTTACATCTTTTAACTTTAATTTCAGATCCACTGAATGCTTGAAAAGATTATTCTGTCAATAAGTAAATATTTATTCAGAAAGATCATGGTATGAAAGACTTAAACATTACATGTATGTATACAAAATAACATTTATATTACGTAAGCTACAGTACATATTACATTCAATACAGAAAATTACAGTTTTTCAAAAAATTGTGCAATGTCTGATTGTTTTGTAGAATTCAGTCGCTTAAGGTTAGCAGTGAACGGAAAATAGCTTCACTTACATTGGTTTGTCCTTCAATGTACCGACGAAATTCGGCGCTATCCTGTACTCTTTGGCGATTTGACATTTCTTCTTCACACCCTTTTCCACCTCGCGAATGATGGCGACCTTTTCAGCGAACGTTAAATTCTTGTACACGCGTGGTTTACTAAAAGACATGGTGACACTGACAGCAGGAAGCTCGAATGGCGTCTGAAGCGCCACGTGTCGAATGACGTCACATGTCGAACGGTGGCGGGAAGGAGATTTCAGTT
>JAFIDM010012231.1:53510815-53521210 GCA_023159025.1 Thereuonema tuberculata | reverse complement strand
CTTACGAGCCCATGATTCACGTAGCTGCTGGGTGTCGGGGTGGTGAGTGTTGGATAAATGTTTTCGAGGTCCAGGGGCGTGAGGTGTAAATTAGTAAGTAATGGTTGTTTGTGGCATAGAGTTTAATATCATCCGTATAGAGTAAGCGTGTGATTTTGTATGGTGTCAGAGTGTCTGAGGTAAGCCTACAACCGTGTTTTGTATTGTCTAGCATGTGGCTTAATGGATTCAAGGCGAGGCAGAAACAAAGAGGACTGAAGGAGTCTCCCTGGAAAATATCTCTCCTTATGAGAATGGGATGTGTAGTGATGGAGGTGTTGGAGGTGCGTAGGTGTAATGTTGTGTTCCAACTCTTCATCGCGGCATCCAGGAATGTCGTGATGTTGGGGTGTATCTTGTAGAGATGATGAGTAGGTACGAGTCAGGAATGAGGGACCAAGTCAAATGCCTTCTTGTAATCGATGTACGCAATGTGTAAGTTCCTATTCTTCGCGCGCGCCTGCCTCAGGATTACCGTGCCAATAAGGAGTTGCTCCTTACAACCCTGGGAATTCCTTCGACAGCCCTTCTGCTGTTCGGAAAGGATGTTATGTGTTTCGATGTGTGTCTAAGTTTTGTCTGCAAGGCAGGAGGTGAGGAGTTTGTAAAGTTTGGGGAGGCAAGTGGTTGATAGTTTGCAGGGTGCGCTGTTTCAGTGTTCTTGCTCTGTAGGCACATGGCATCCTGTATGAGGAAACAAGGCATATGTTCTGGGCGTTGGATTATATCAGTGAGTGTAAGAGATAGCTTCCCATGTAGGGACGTGAACCTCTTGATCCAGAAGTTCTCGACGCCATCACCAGAAGCCTTTCAGTTGTGTGCATGTTTTAGGGCTGTCAGTGTGTCTGCGAGAATAATCTCATTGAAGGACATGTAGGGTAAGTGTTCAGTGAGTTGTTGTTCCTCTTTGATCCATGGTGCGTTGTCATTGTGGGGGATGGGGTTGGACCATAGAGACGACCAGTATTAATGTAATGCCTCATTTGTGGGGATGTTTGTATTGGGTGTAGTAGAGGGAGATGTAAGGGATCTGTAGAATTTTTTCTCATTGTATTGGAAAGTGTTGTTTTGTTTTTTTGCGCAGAGTGCCCTGTTTGTATCTTCATAATCTTTTTGTAAGTGCACTCAGTTTTTGTTTCAGTGTGACGAGATGTTCCTTAACCTGGGTATGATGGTTTGAGTGTGAAGGGCGAATGTTTATGTGCTTGAATATCTTCCTAACCTGAGACATATTTTTCTTTGTTTTGTTTCGTGCACTGTACTGTGTGAGCCTGGATATGTCTCCTCTAAGGTCGCTGATACGGCCCGCAAGGCGACATCTCCAAGGGGGCATGTATTCTTGTGACCATGCAGTGGGAGGTATGTGATGTTGTTTGATTCCAAGTGCCCGACTGACAGGACGATGGGTACAACACGTACTCGGTCCTGCCTCCACTGCTTCTGGAGCTCGTGTGCTAGATCGGTGTATTTACTGATCTTGTTTTCTGCGTGAGTTTTCTGCATGTTCTTGCTGATAGGCACTGCAATATCAATGAGATAGGTCTGTTTGTTGACCTTATCAACAAGTGTGATGTCAGGTCTGTTGTGATGTATGGTTTTGTCTGTGTGAATGGGACGGTCCCAGTACAGCTTATATGAGTGACTCTAATACACTTTGTGATATGTATTCGGGACCGTGCTCTCATTAAGTGAGTGTTTGTGTGCTAGCTATTGATGAACGATCGACGCTACCTGATTGCGTCGGTGGAGGTAGTCTGTTGGTAGAGAAGGGGACAGCCTGATATTAAGTGGTCGATCGTCTCATTATGTGTGGTATTTCATGCTTCTGTCTTCATGTGTGTTTGCGTCATATAGAATGTGTTTCTTGTAGTTGCGTGTGGGGATGACTTGGTCCTGTATCGTTGTTATTATTATTATTATTATTATTATTATTTTGTTTTTATTGTTTTTGATTAGTATTGCTATTTATTATGAAACAGCGTTTCATAGGAGTTGGGGAACATGTATAGATTTTGACTTGTATTTATATAAGTATAAGTAAATGGAAGTTGTTTTACACTGACACTTCAGAATTGTAGGATTTCGGAGTTAAGAGGCGCTGCCTGTATTCCTGTAAGTTACCGATACATGGATGATTGTCATTCTGTTTAGTGATAAAACAGGTTCTAGATACAAGGGTCGTAGGTGATTTCGTTTTTGTTTTGTTTTTTTTTGTTTTTGTTTTTTTCAATATTTACTAACATATCTTGATCATAGGTTCTTCCTATAATTATTTCGGATTCTTTTGAAGAGATAGATCCATCTTAAAATGAACTTTTTTGTTATAAAATAAAGAAAAAGACAAAACAATATCCACATATTTATAAATATTATTAATGTAATGTGTTTAAAATATCCCTAAGGAATATGTAAACATTACTAATGTAATAGCAAATAAAAGAAATATTTTTTTGAGATATCTTACTTCGTTTTTCTAATATGTAAAGACTAAGATACAAAAGGACAACATTCCTACAATAATCGTTCTTAGTAGTTATGTTGCATCACGGTCTCTTGTTTTCAAACATATTGTTTGTTCATATTACTATTCATTAATTTTTTAGTTTTATTACCACGTTTCAAATGGTCCAGAAGTGAAAATTTTATATTTGATGAAGGTATGAGGGCAACCAATTGGTTACACCTAAGTCAATTCCAAGAAAAAAAACACATTTATTCTCGTAGTATTTGTCATTATCTTGTCCTAATGTGTTGTACTTTTTCGTCAACTGTCGAGAACATTAACGCTATTATCCGAATTAGTAGCCACAAGTAACCGCCATCAGTGTTCATGTCCATTCCGTCTCTTTGCTCCCTTTTTTATTTCTACGGAAGACTTGTTTCCACCCAATCATTATCTCTTTTGCGGTCCCAAGCCAAAAAGGGAAAGGAATTAATTACACTGCCATAAGTAGTTCCCTTAGGGATTGGAATACTTCCCTGCCAGATGGAGTAGCACAAATGATTTCTGTTAATTCTAATTTTCTTCAACTCATCTACGTCCTTTTTCCAATCCTTTGATGTTTCAAGTGGTATTAAAAGAGGATCCAACTGCTGTCATTCTTTCGTAAACGCAGATCAAATACGATAACGCTCGATGAAAGCTAATCTATTTTAATCCTATATTCCTTCCTAAACTATTTCTCTAAAAAAATATAAGAACAATAACATCGAATTCACAGCAAACCTACTATTGATAATTATTTAATTATTCTAACACTATATTAAGTAAAAGTAAGTTTTATCTCATTTCTTTTTTTTTTCCAATCATTGACTCCAATTTCGAATCTTAAGCGAAAAAATATTATAAGTGAGTTACAACATGTAAATGCTAGGTTTGAGCTTTTTTTACAAGTAAATGAGCGTCAAACTAAAACTTTATTATTATCATTATTATTATTATTATTATTATTTTAAAAACTTTATCTGTGTTTCTATCCGATAGTTGAAAGCAAGTATACAGTGCAGTCATTCAAGATTTGTATTAGTGTTTTAAACATTTCCATTCGAGCTGAAGAAAAAGCTATCATATTTATGGAAAATAAAAAGCGGATTCCTGAATAGTTTTCTTATAATCATTCATTATACATTACAGTTTCCATAAAAAATTTTGATGCAAAACAAAGTCTACCGCTCCTTTCGTTTTTAAATATTACATTTTATATAAAATTCGTATAAACTTAGTTAGTTTTAAAGCCAAAAATTTAAGGATTAATAAAGTCTTTTAAAATTCAAGTAAAGAACACATTATTACTTAAGAGTTAATACATAACAGTCTGATGCTAAGAAACGATAAACCTGCAAGAAATTGAAAGTCAATGAATCTAAAACATTTGTAACTAGCGAAATCAATGCATTGAATCAGATGAAAGCAATAAAGATAGCATTATTTTCTATTTTGCTTTATCTATCTACTTACTATTGTTATATTTAAATTAACTTATTATCTTCGGCTTAATTTCTAAAATGCTTGAAGTCTTTAGAATGTTTTCGTTTTCTCTACACTTTGTATACTTACGGGACTTCAGTCAATATCTATTAATTGTAATGTTTTAAACACAAAACAATCGGCAGAGCGTTGATTGTTCACTGTTGACCAAGTAGTAAAGATATTTATTTATATCGTTGCAAGATGATGTAGGAAGAGATATCTCTGAAGAGGAATCAGAAAAATTGGGATTTAATTTAGTGACATAGAAAAATGTGTATACTTTATGGAGTAATTGTTCGATTTATCATGTATAACACCTTTAATGGGCATCGGAGAGAAGAATGGGTTAGAACTTAAATGCAATTTTCAGTATATTTTCAAATACACCTGACCGTCCACTTATGGTAGTTATACATGGAAAACTCTACAAGTTTGAAAACTGAAATTTAGAGAAAACTATAGGTTGCTCAAAGAAGATCACTTTGATATACATCTAATCAAAATGAAAGAAACACCATCCATCTCTTGGTTCTATCAGTCTGTGATCAAATCAAAATACAATTATTTGTCCTACAAGGCTGAAATTCACAGAAGATTTAGATCTTATAAAAAAGATCTCTATTGATTTTTTTTTTTTTTTATAGAAATCGATACAACCGATAAGGCACCTACTGGAGGGAAAAAAAAACCGTTAAGATACACTAATAACTCTTTTGTGATCAACTGTTTTTCTTGTTTTATTTTTTTTTAATTTTAAACAATTTTTCAAAATTATCATGTGGGATTTAGAAAGTTGGCACAATCGGTTTTTTCTTGTTTTAGATAACTTTTGTTTTGTCTACTGGTCATTTACTTTTTTAGGAGTTGTTAACTAAATGTTTTATTTATTAACTAGCCGGGTACCGTTGCTTCGCTGCGGAACCCTTGCATATATACCAATAAACAAAAAAACTTTATTTACTTAGCAAATTAATATTGAGATCGGAGAATATACGACTTCCCAGCCTGTTGTGGCCTTCTCCGCTTAACTCAGGTGTATTGCGCGTTGACGCCACACACCTGGGGTTGCGCCACACACATTTTTTCATGTATCTTGGAAACGCAGAATCGTTTGTGAATGATTGATATATCGTTCGATAGAACTTTCAAATACCAACATTTTCTCAATATAATGTTCTCTTCCAATTTTTATACTTTTCGTTTAAATTGAGAAAAAGTCAAAATTTGACCCTTTAAAAGGCGACATCTTGGAAACCAAAAAATTTTTTCGAAAGATTTTTGTAGCATTGTGTTTGTCTTAAAAAGATTACATTTTATCCATTTCCATGACCAATCTATCTCTTATAGTTTGGTCACAAAATTGGAAAAACGTAAAGTCATAAGACAGAATGACAGAATAAGTTTTTATACTAAATAATTCTTATGTAATACTATATAATTCACAAATATATATTTTACTTGAAAATTTTGCTCCTCTGGTGCATGAGCATCACATTAAAACTACCGAACGATTTCCATCAAATTTGATATATAGTTTATTTATAGTTCAACTTCCAAGCCATTTGTTTTGTTCTGCACCCCTTCCAAAATTGGCCCTGTTTAAAGATTTAGATGGATTTCTTTACAATTTGATACGACGCTGTTGTTGTCCAACTTCAACTAGCAAGATTATTTTGTTGCACTGCTCCCATCTCAACAGTGCATGTGGGTCCTGCAGTGCTGTCATCTCAAACCTCTCTATGCGATGGAAAGCTGATCAACTAAGCATAGACTACACTTAAGCTCATTGCACTTGGATCCGAAAATCGACCGGCGGATCTGAAAATCGGACGTATTCCATTTCACTTAACGGTTTCCTTAAGACGAACATTCATTTCGGAGAATTCACTCTATTTCAAACAACGGCTTCTGTGTCTTTGTACTTGTCTTCTTAAAATCAAAGTAGCCTTTAGGTTTCCTTAAGACGAATAGTCATTTTGGAGAATTAAAATAAATGAAAATAAAAATAAAATAAAATGAATGTTCACTTAAGGAAGCCCTTAAGTGAAATAGAATACGTCCGATTTTTAGATCTGCCGTCCGATTTTCGGATCCATGTGAAATGTTCTTTAGTTGATAAATAAACGAAAATTTAATAAATCCAAACGCTGAAGTTCAAAAGAAGTATGAATATTGCTTTTCTTATTCACAATTAATTGTGAATGAATTGAGATTTTTTTACTTCGCGAAACATGACGGAAACTATTAAATATCCTATTGTGTGCTTAGTTTGATTATCCGGAAAACAATAAGTTTGGATAGTAACAATTGTAGTAGATACTTTCACAAAAGTGACTATTCGGTTAGGTATCAATTTGGTGAAGCAAGTGTATTTTAGATTATCGCTCAAGCTATTTTGTTTTTTGCCTTTATAATTTTTTTTGCCAAATGTCTCACAAGTCCGTGTTACCTGTGATGGTGGGTATTGTCCTTTTTGTCATCTATCAGCGTGACAGAGCAGGGGGACCCCTTGGGGCTACAGGCATTCATTTGTAACGTGTGCCCAGGGACTCGTGCTAACCCCCCGTAATGAACTAATTACAAAGATTAAAGCGTGTTCGTCCTTTGTAGAAGGCAGGTGGGGGAGAAAGAGGAACAGGGCGGGTGGAAAAGGGAGGTGATTACATCTCCGATTGTTTCGTGAAACGGAGAACGGTTTAATTTGGGTGATTTGTAACAACTTGCGACGACATGGCCTTCTTGATTGTAATGTGATTTGGGTCGTTAGTGTAGCCAAGCGACTGTAGATGGCGACACCAATGGGGACGTTAATGTATCGCCCATCATTCATTTTGGTCATTTTATTAAAGGAAATTCAATTAATAAAACGCTTTTAACTAGATTTCTGATGCTTATGAAATTGATGCTATTCAAACGACAAGAGATAAACTAATCCCGCAGGTGAGATCAATGAATTGAAAACATTTAGTTAAATAAATGCGTTACTTAATCATTTAAGGCAATGTATTCTTTGTAAACAAACTATAACAAAACTATAACAAACAAACTAGAACTTCGTTATTGTATTTATCCTTTTTTGTGAAGTATTGATGAAATATTATTACATATTCTTCGAAATGCAACAATATAAAAAGATCCTCTTAAGCAAACAAAGACTGTATTTTAAGTAACTTTATATAAAACTCATATTGGCAGTAATCTAACAGAAAAAAAAATTCATGAGTGGCATTGTTAGAATGATCATTATAAAAATCTATTGCAGTCGAAAAAAAAACCCGTATTGAAAATGTTCAAGTGTGAATACTTTTTTATACATTTTAAATTAGTGATTGATTAATAATATTAATATTCTCTCGTATTGAATTTTTATTCTCTTTCTTTTGCTTTTTGTTGTGTATTTTCGAAAGGAAAATACACTAATGCTAATATTCTATTTCTCCCCTACTTCAACGGATGAGCCCGTATATTCTTCTTGACTTGTGATAAATCCCTAATATATATGCCATTCAAATTCTTCTTCCCCGATGTATATTTATTTCCATTTTTATTCCTATTTTCAAAACTTTATATTCACGTTGTTTTCAGATTTTTTAGAGTATTGGATGAACTACAAATGAGTAAAAAAAAAAGTCGAAATCTGTTCGCGGGTTTTTAGCGGTGGGCCTTAGAAGTGGGAGGTAAACAGGATTACCCGTTCCAAAATGGCGGCTTTCAAAACCTTATCTTCAAAACTTTATCCTAACGTTGTTTTCAGCTTTTGCCAAAACCTTTTTACAGTTTTTGGGGCATTGGTATAACTACATATAAGTAACAAAAAAGTAGACATCTGTTCACGGGTTTTTAGGAAGTGGAGTTTTGAACTGGGACGTGACCTCAAAGTTGTGACTTGGATAATTGCTAATATTGACCTTGACTTCGGATGGCTGGATATCAAACTTTATTACTAAAATAGTTATTAATAAATACTATTCACAAATCTCAAGGTGGTTCACCTTTGAGAAATATACTTACCACGGTAGATGCGCGACAGAGATATTTAAATTTAGTTTTATTACGTACAACATAAAAATTTGCGATTTCATAAGTCTTTGTATTGCAGCGAAGCTGATGCAGTAGGCGGTGTTTCTGTAAAAGGAACAATGAATAAAAATTTAGTTCCTAAAAATGTTTACTTAGCATATGAAGTCGCATTACTCCCACTTGAAAATTTATTCTCCTTTTTTGTCCATTTAGGTTGTTTGTAGTATGTGTATCACATTAAAATGACAGGGCGATTTTCCTCCCCCGGTCTCCAAGATAAAGTAGGAATATGTTCAGGTACTGATACCGTGCTTGGGACTGAAAATATAGCGCTAGTGGTCCATTTTAAGGAAGGGGGAGAGGAAGGGAGTTCAAAATAACTATGCTCATTTTTTTTAGATAGGATCACAAATAAGCAATATGCAAAATTTTGTGGAAAATCCGACAAAAGACGAAATTCGCCTGTTCAGTCAATTGACGTATATTTTCATATATTGTTTTAATGTTATATTTCAATTCTATTTCACTTGAAAATGTAGTAAAATTCCTAAGAAATATGTTTTGGTTTATATTAAATAATTTTCATTGACCCAATTACTTTGTGAAGTTCAGTCAATTATTTTAAAATATCAATTTTCATCCAGCAATTTCTTTAGGTTAAGTTTCGTGGACCGGATTTAAGGCTTCGCAAAAGAGGGGGGGGGGGGTCACAATGGAATCATCCATAAGGAATTTGTTCCTGACGGTCAAACAGTGACTGCCGCATTCTAATTGGAATTTCTGAAACGTATGTTGAAGCGCACCCGACGCGTAAAGCGACAGTTTCATAAAACTAGAAAGTGGATATTGCTTCACGACAATGCGCCACCGCACTCTGCGATCCTTGTGCGTCAGTTCTCGCTCAGCGTGGTGTTGCTGTTTTGAATCACCCACCGTACTCTCCCGATCTTGCTCCTGCTTAATTATTTTTTTTTTGTTTCTTCACCTTAAAGAGATAATGAAGGGATCACGTTTTGCGGACGTCTCGGAAATTCAGGAGCGTGTTACATCTGCGGTGAAGTCGGTTCCAAACAAGGCTTTTCCAAAAGTTTTCAAAAGCTTTACAAACATTATCAAAAGTGTGTTGTGTACGATGGAGAATACTTCGAAGACCAATAAAGGTCATTTCTATACATCTTGTTTTTTTTGTAATATTCACCGAACTTTTTATACAACGTCGTGTTTTATAGAAATCTGTCCAGCATTTTAGCAAGATGTGCATACAAGAAGATAAACTGATAAAAGGCAAACAGACAAGAAAAATAAATCATTTAGATGATGAAACGGCCGTCTCAGACTCCACTTAGTTGACAAGCTCTTGGCATGAATTTTGTTTTGTTTTTGTTTTTATTGGTGCGTGATAGGTAATTTCCCTTTTCTTAACATCCTCAACTGTACATTAAACCTTCTTTCTTTAAGACAAGAAAAAATATTCAAGTAAGAATAGTAAAACTTCATATGCTCAGTCAAATATATTATTTGTATTAAAAACTAAAATTAGAAAATCTTTTTTACGTGCGCCAATTATAAAAGTTGGAAAAACTGCCATCGCACAAATTAAAATAAGAAAATGTTTAAAAGGTTAAAAACATTAAAAAGTTCATTAAAAAAGGGGGGGGACTACTAGTTTTGACTCCATTATTACTGGAGCCTTCATCTGGTTAAGGAAAAATTGAACTGAAGGAACTTAATAACATCATTGAAACTAAAATTAATTTTTACTTTTAATAATGGCCATAAGATAAAACAAAGTTATTCAATTTGAATGTGTTTTCTTCCTTCCACAATATTTTGAAATTTGTCAACGAAGTAAATCTGTCCAAGGGGATGAACGAGTGTAATCGAATCCAATCAATTCAATAAGTCAATTAACGACAGTTGAAAGAGCAATGACTCTAATAAGTGGGCTTAGTTTAACAACTGCGATTGTATGGAAAACCAACACTGCATGAATGGCGAATCAGTTCATGAACGAATCCTACTTGAATCCCTGTTGTACGTTTTTACAATTTTCACGCAAACGGCAAAGTGAAACTTTTGCTTTCATGATATATACTTTCAAACATTATATCTCAATGTTGATTGTTATCTTAGTTCATTCCAATACAGCAACTGGAAGGCATTCAAATTGAAGCTATAAAGAATCACCTGGATACCTTTTTTCCAATTAGGTTTACGAGGGAAGTTCGATTTCTAACATAATTCAAAAATGTAAATTGTCATTTTTTTTTTAATTTGACAATTAAAAAAATTAAACTACCCTAGTGAAGGGTAAAAGCTAATCAAAGGTTTCATATTAAAAATTATTACCAAATTCTGAATTTGAA
>JAFIDM010012231.1:53450123-53497967 GCA_023159025.1 Thereuonema tuberculata | reverse complement strand
TAAATTTAAGCAATTTGTTTGTAAAAACACTTATTTTAATTAATTTACAGAGTAAATATATGTTACCTTAATTTGTTATTGTATTTATTTGAGGTTAAACTTTACAGTTGAGTTTACATAGATTGACACTTGATATTATTATTTTAGAAATATTTATCACAATTAAATATTCTGTTAAATTATTATTGCGGGAGTTTCTTTATAACATCACAGTATAGAGAAAACTTGTAACAGTATTATATACTCAATATGTAATCATTTTATCAACAAACTACACTCATTACCAAAAAAAAGTCGCCCCTATAAGGAGTTGCCCGATTGTAATGAAATTTCGTATGCAAAGACATTGGGACCGCCCATGCAAATGATTAAACTTTGGTGTCCAATGAATGAATAGCGAGAGCTACAGCGCATCGGAACTGCGCACTCAGCAGGTGTATATAAGAAGCGATTCTCAATCTGATGGTCAAAATTTCTGTTGCATTGCGAGTTATGATACCTTTCAACGACTGAAAAAATGCTTCGCCGCAGGATTCGAGCTCATTACGTGCAACTATGAGAGTTTGAAAGAGGTCGTATCATTAGAGGATTGAAAGAGGCAGGTTGAAAGAGGCATGGGCAAATCAGAGAATCGCTCGTCATATGGGTCGAAGTGATGCGGCGATTAGAAGATGCTGGCAGGAATGGGTGGACAATGGCAGATTTCAGCGTCATGAACGTAGCGGTCGACTTAGGGCCACAGCAGAGCGATAGGATAGAGTGATTGTCAGATCAGCTGTCACAGCGCCTGAATCATCGTTAACAACCATCAGACGTGCGGCCCGCACACGAGTGTCCACCATGACCATTCACAGACGGCTGAGAGAGCGACATCTACCCTCGTACCGACCGCTACGCCACCTGCCACTCATGTCTGCACACCGTCGGGCCAGATTACAGTGGTGCTTGGCTCGATCCTGTTGGAATGATGCTGACTGGGGACGTGTAGTGTTTAGCAACGAATCCCGCTTCCAACTGTGTCCTGACGATCGTCGCAGACGTGTCTGGAGACGCCCAGGGCAGCGTGCCGATCCTGCTTTCACTATTGCACGCCACACAGGCTCTCAACCAGGAGTTATGGTCTGGGGTGCCATTTCCCTTGATATCCGGACCCCTTTGGTCGTCATTAACGGCACACTTACAGCACAGCGACATTCTGAGACCTGTTTTGCTACCCTTCCTTTTGCAGTACCCTGGCCTTATTTCCAGCAAGATAATGCCAGACCACCTATGGCACGTGTTGCTACGACCTGTCTTGCAGCTTGTGAAACACTTCCTTGGCCAGCCAGATCCCCAGATCTCTCTCCAATCGAGCATGTCTGGGATATGATGGGAAGGCGACTGCATCCACCAGGGAATGTGGATGACCTAGCCCCTACAATTGGAGCAAATTTGGCAAGAAATACCGCAGGAGACCATCAGGGAGCTTTATCACTCTATGCCACGTCGTGTGGCAGCTTGCATTCAGGGTAGAGGTGGATCAACACCTTATTGAGCTCGTTACTTTATAACTCTGTAACTCTGAAAGAAATCATTCAATTTGTCTGAAAGTTTAATCATTTTCTATTCTGTACATAATCTTCCTCTCCACCAATTTTTGTCTCCATCGGACAACTCCTTCTAGGTACGTCGTTTTTTTTGTTAATGAGTGTAATTGCACTTTGATATTCGTAAACTTTAGAATTCAATATGGTGTTCAGAATCAATATGGCGTTCGTGTATTCGATTCTTCTCTTCTACATAAAATATCCTAAATAATTAATAAATCAGATTTATTCACAGTTAACCCCGATATTATTAATTTCTTCATGTGTAGAAATGTCTCTGCAAATAAATTTGCTTCCTGTCTTATTCTCAATATAAACACCTCAGCGATTCAATACTGCTTTAGGGTTATCTTGCGTACTGCAAATAAGAACAAATATATATTACTTCTTTCTAATATATTCTGCTGGGATTTATCGATTATGAATTAGATCAGTCGGATATTCTTCCTTTTAAATCCACTGATTCATCTTTTGCAGACTAGTATTCGACATCCGATCTATAAGATCAAAACGCCACACCATCTTGTGAATTCGTCTTCTTGCTTCTTTCCTCCAACAAGAAAAAATTAAAACAACTTCATGCGTCTCGCGCCATTGTTGCGAAACAATAGAAACGTGTCAATTACACAAATTAATCAATGCCTTCATCTAATTTTACATATATTCCTATAAGATACATTAGACTCCATTTCAAAAATACTCCTTCTTTATTAGCAATATTTCGCAAGATTAGAATCATCTTGCTTCTTCAATCCTTCTTTTTGAATTATATCGACAACAATATAACAACAAGTATATCTACATTTATGACAACAAATAAGCATGTCTACATTTTCTTACATAAGTAATGATACAACAATAATCTTGTCTATATTTATGGCAATAAATAGGCATGTCTACATTTGTAATGATGCATTATTTAAATTTGAATTATTGAAAAACCTATTCGATTTTTCCATTATTACCTACTAAATATAAAACATTTGCAAGAAAAACCGATACGCCATGGAAGCGTGTACTATTCAAACATTCGAGTGTATTAATAAGGACAGAGAATATGTGGTGAATGCCAATACCATATCATTTTTTTTCAGGATATGATCAGGGAAGAGGAAGAAAAATTTCAATAATTAAATTTAATAATACTTTCTTAAACAACTTGTTATTATTAGCATGTCATTGCAGAATTGAACAGGTGTTTTTGCAAATGTTTTATCTTTATTAGGTAATAATGAAAAAATCGAATAGGTTTTTCAATAATTCAAATTTAAATAATGCATTATTATAAATGTATATTTGCTTATTTATTGTCATAAATATAGACAAGATTATTGTTGTATCATTACTGATGTTAGAAAAATGTAGACTTGCATATTTGTTGTCATAAATGTAGACAAAACTTATTGTTGTTGATATTATTCAAAAAGAAGGATTGAAGAAGCAAGATGATTCTAATCTTGCGAAATATTACTAATTAAGAAGGAGTATTTTTGAAATGGAGTCTAATGTATCTTATATTAAATATTATGAAGAAATGAAGAAGAATATTGAATACATTCCTATAGTTTGTATAAAAGTTTCTTGAGTTTCCGCGTGAACGCATTTTTCTTTAACTAACATAAGAGACTAAAACCTTTTGTTTGAATCGTCATTTTACTAAGAAGAATAAGCTTTTGGTTACAAATCTTAAACCCACACGGAGAACAGATGCTCCATTTCAATCATTATGACACTTCTGTATCTAGTAGTGTTTTGCAAACCACAAAAAACTAATGCAACTTTACCTTTTTCTTTGATTTTATCGGTGTACTTTATAATATTACGTACTATAGATTCCAACATATCTGCCTGTTTTCAAGTTGTTATCGCCACTCGCATGTCTTTTTGTAATATCAAAGTTTTGTTTAAATATAATAGTAAGCCTTTTTCTTTGTGCACCTGTATTATATGCCATACAAGTACTATTATTCCGTTTATCTATTATTCCGAGAACAAGTACTATTATTCCGTTTATCTATTATTCCGAGAACAAGTACTATTATTCCGAGAACAGTTTATAAATACTATTTAAAATATTAAGTGCGCACTATACACTCGTATACAATAAATAGCGCAATAGGAATGCAGCGCATCTTAAAGCACAAAGAGACAGAGGCGTACCTGCAAGTGAGCATTAATGGTGGACTCATTGTGAAGTTAATTAGCAATTTTTTATTCTTGGCGCATACTTTTAATTGAAAACTAGTACAAATCGAGTTTTGACTCGTATTAAATGAGATCTGGTATCATTTTATAATTCGTACTAAATCGAATTTCGTATTATTCAAATACTTTCTAATCGGGCCTTTGCTGGGCTCCATTTTCATTGAACTAATTAGGTTATTGTACAAAAATATTTACTAATATGAACTTATTACTCCTACACTTATCAGAGCAGAAAATAATTTTTGTATCTTGTCTCTAAGACTTTCCATGACTTCTATCTCTGTGATGGTCTCAGAAAAGAAAAAATAGCCCTTTGGACATTCAGCTGAAGACAATGAATGACATTTTATATTACCGATTCTTCCCGATTTTGGCTTTCGAAATTCATCGGGATTTTACAGAACTAGTTAATGATAACTAATTTAAATGCGTTCTATTAAAATTCTATTAACACCAATCTTTTAATACTTCCTTTTGTCAGCCGATTTTTTGCTCAGAAAGCAAATTCAAGCATTTCAGATAAGTAATTAATAACTAGGAACGCCATATGCTATGGTAAATTTAAGCATTGGAAGCGGAATAAGTTTTTTTTTCCTTGCAAGCATCGACTAATGTGATCTTCAGATCTTATCCGAAATGACTAAGGGAGCAAAAAATCTTCTCAAGAAAACATATCATCCACGATTTCTTTCTTTTTGAATACTGATCCCAACATCCCCACATCAAGATCGTGAAAATCATCAGCATTGTATTTATCTAGAAAGGGCATAACTACCCATAGTTTTACATCTGTGTCCAATGTTTGAAACATCCCTTGTTGATACGCGTCGCATCGGAGAGAAAAAATGGGTTAGAATGAAAATGTTTTAAAATGCAATTAAAACTGAAAATTAGTTTGTGGTCACGGTAACTTAAAAACTATTCATCCTTTAAAGTTGAAATTGTAAAGATAATTGTAGAATAATACAAGAAACAGACCACTGTTGATTTGGGTATGTATTGTCCTCCAAATGAGAGATGGTCGGCGGAAGTTTGAACTGCGCAGCCCTTCCGGTAGCTGATCAATTATGTTTTCCTGTTACAATGGACGATGGCGTCTGTTTTCACTGAGAAAGACATGTTGATAACGCCAAATTAAAACTTCTCTCGACTATTTAGCGTTATTTCAATACCAGTTGCTAACAATAAGTATTTATATAAATAAATAAATATATATTATTTATAAATACAATGCTCTTTTGCAAAGTAACAAGCGATTATCGTAATGGCGGCGTCCTGTCATAAAATCAGACGGAAGTGCCTGACCAGACTAATCGATCATACATGCGCAGATCGCACAAAACAGGGCGACCATCTCTTATTTGGAGGACAATAGTCAAAAAAGACTGCGAAAAATACAATATTTACAGAAACTCAGAACGATATTGTGAAAGATATTGAGAGGAAACGATTGAAAAGAGCACAACAGACAGATTTGGATCGAAGGAATGAAGGCGAACATAAAAGACGGTCAAGAGCTAAGGAGACAACGGAAGAGACACAAGAGTGAGACAGAGGTTAAATGCCGAACGATATCAGGCAGAGAAAGAGACAGACACTTTAGGTCCCCGAACTCTACTTCATCTACGTAGCATCCATCTCAACATATCTCAATCTGTACACAGGGGATGGCCTAGTTTACAATAAAAATAGTTTTGGAAGAGCGGAATTAATTTGATATTGACATCAAAGTCAAGAACTGAAATTAGTGTCTCCATTTAATCTTTCAAAGTTTCTCATTTATGTTTTTAGCGTTTAGCGTGGTTCGTATAAAAAAGTGCTCTTGATTTTTCTTTTAATCTACAAGATTCATTATAAAAACTATTTGTTAATTTTTTATTATTATTATTTAATTTCTTTTCAGTTGACTGAAACTGGATTTCAGATAAATCCTGAAAATTTTATTTTGTTATTGTACACAAAGAAATATAATATATAAGGAAGGTACATTTCGAAAAAGCATAAAGGGCGCCGCTAGTGTTCGGGGAGAAAGTCTTACAGTGAAAGCAACCAATATTTTTTTAGAGCTATGAGGGGCAGATACATGTTGACCGGAAATGAATTAAAAATCGCGCAGGCGTAAATTCCAATTTGCGATCACTTGTGGAATGGCAGCATTTTATCGCTATCAAATATTAATTCAGTGTTTTGATATAGATATACATTATAACTGCAGAAATTAAATGTCAGTAACTTTATTTTAAAGGAATTTAAATAAAGATGAAGAAAGCCTTTGAAATATTACAATAAAAAAAAGTAGGATTTTTATCAAATAGAATCCTTCTATTTCTTTGTTAGCAATGTTATTGCACGTGCTAAACATTAAGACTTGAATGCACCTTGAACATTTTCCCTCCCAGTTCAGCAAGATCGCAGTCAACGCCATTATGTAGATTTCTTTGTATGAGAATTTAACTTCTTATATATTTCTTTGACAAACGACACGAGAAAATATTACAATAATTCCCGCCTTATTTTTATTATTATTTTTGAATTTCCCTTGTTCAAATTAAGCTTAATTACAACTAGTCGGCTACCCGTCGCTTCGCTCCGGAAGCCTCGCGTATGTAACGGAAAACAATTTGTTATTCCTTAAAAAAAACACACACACAAATTACATCAAGTAAAATAAAACTAAATTTTTTTTAAAGTTTTTTTTTATTTTAATTTTTGATGTATATATTCTCTCAATTCACAACTGCTTTTAGAATCAGCGTGTGAATCATATATCTGTGATATATTTTTATTTTTTATAGAGATTAGAATGTAATCCTTGTGGTCTAATGCCTAAGACGTCTAACTTCGGAGCAGAAGGTTGCATGTTGGATTCCAGTAGATAACTTGTAGAAATTATTTCTATTTTTGTAAATTACAATAATTGCACCAGACCCACAGAGAAATAAAAGATTTTCGTAATATAGATACAATTTTCAGTCGCTTTGAGCTACAAATAGTGAGCTTTCAGTATTCTACTTAATAGAAATAGTGCTTCTTTCTTTCTTGAGTCTCTTTTTTTTATTTCCATTGATACTTTACAGTGGTTTTTGAATTAGAAATAGTGATTGTTTTTGAGTAACAAATAGCGATTTTTCAGTATTCTATCTAATAGAAATAGTGATTATTTTTTTTTCTGTTCTTTTTTCTCCAATTCCAATTGATACTTTTCAGTGGTTTTTGAGTTACAAATAGTGAAAATTATCTATATCTATTAGCTAGGCCATCAGATTGTTCGATATAGATATTTGAAGAAGAGATTTCAGATGGACGTTAGTTGATATAGATGATAAATGAAGATCATAGCTTGTATACGAAATTCTTCGCAACAAATTGATTGAGAGTATTCTTTAGAGTGAAGATAACCAAATTCTGTTGAATTGTGACTCAAAGACCTAAAGTTGTATGTGAGTTAAGACAACGTTTTCCAATTATATGGCAACTTTATTTAGAGTTTGTCCTTGAGCTTTATTGATAAATATCGCATAAGAAGGTCTGATCGGAAATTGTTTTCTTGTGAAAGTGAATGGAAGTAGATTATCGCATGGTTCCATAGACATCTTATGGATGAAAACAATATCCTTTGTGAGTTCTGTTATAATTTCGGTTTCTATGAGATCATTATCGAATGAACAGCATTTAAGTTGAGTTCCATTGCAGTATGCAAACTTGGGATTGATGTTTCGCAACAATATTATTGGAGATCCAATCTTCAATGACAAACGATGTTGAGGAACACTGCTGAGATTCAATGCATTCAGATACTCGGGCCGATAGAGATGTTCGTGTGGTTGATTAGCAGAAGTATCAATTTTATTCGCACTTGTATGCTCTGTAGTCTCTATTTATATTCTTATACTTATCCTTCGATTGATGTTATCGACACTCTCGTTCATCTTGGTTGATGAGCCGCATATTTATTGTTAGTTTTTTGACTTTGATGTGATTATAGCTTTTTGAGTTAAAAATAGTGATTTTTCAATAATCTATCTAATAGATATAGTGCTTCTTTCTTTCTTGACACTCTTTTTTTTCCAATTGATACGTTTGAGTGGTTCTTGAGTTACAAATAATGATGGTTTTTGAGTTACAAATAGTGATTTCTCAAAATTATACCTAATGAAGTACTGCTTCTTTCTTTTTTTACTTTCTTTTTTATAACAATTGTTACTTTTCAGTCAAAGTCAGTTCAGCTTTGACAGATAAGTAAAAAAAAGCAATATGAAAAGAGTTGTAGTTCCCATGGCCTAATGGTTAAGATGTCTGACTTCGGATCAGAAGGTTGCAGGTTCGATTCCTGTCGCGGATGTTTCATTGAAAAAATTCTTTCTATTTTTCATTCTCACTGAAAACTGCGCCGGACAGACAGACAGACAGAGAAATAAAAGATTTTAGTAATATAGATTGTTACTTTTCAGTCAGTCAGTTCAGTTTTGACAGATAAGTAAAAAAAAGCAATATAAAAAAAGTTGTAGTTCCCATGGCCTAATGGTTAAGATGTCTGACTTCGGATCAGAAGGTTGTAGGTTCGATTCCTGTCGCGGATGTTTCATTGAAAAAATTCTTTCTATTTTTCATTCTCACAGAAAACTGCGCCGGACAGACACACAGACACACAGACAGACAGAGAAATAAAAGATTTTAGTAATATAGATTACTTTAGAAATATCTTATTTCAGTGATGAAGCTAAATTGAAATATCCATGCTCTGAAATACTACAAGTTATTCGTATTTCACAGAAGAGTAAATACATAAGCTTAATTCGACTATGGTGAGGCGTTTATCCTGTTTGTGTTGTGATTATTTTACAGAAAAAAACCACCATACCTGTCTCGATATTTTTCTTCATTACCTGTCATAATGATCCCATGATTAGATTAGACAAACCAGTCAGGAAAAAAGTACTCAAAATTAACACCAGGTTTACACCAAGATTTTTTTTATTGTATCAGTTTTATATCACAATTAAATAGTACGTAACATTTCAACAGAGTATGAAGAGAATACACTTTCTTTCCATGAATAGTCCTTTGTTTTGTTTTTTTCTTTCTTTTTCAATATCAGTATATATCCAGTTTATAATTCGTTGAAACGGTGGGTAGTCTTTCAAGCAGAAAATCGTTTCACATCATTCTTGTACTTGAAGAACAACAAATTGTAAATTTCAGATACAAATCGTGGATGGTTCAGTAAAAACTATACAGTATCATCAATTCACTTCTGTCATTTAATGATCCAAGTCATTTGTGCTTCAAAAATTAAATTTAATAAATTAAATTATCTACAAAAAAGAATAGATCCATTCTTTTTTTCCGGCGGTTTTTAGATTGAAAGATAATTAATTTTACAACATTTTTTTTTTTAAAGTTTTCTAATAAAAAAAAGAATAAAAAGAAAGGATCTATAAAAGTTACTTATATAACAACAATACACATTGTTTTAGTGACATTACTTTGAAATATTTCACACTTGTACAATAATTCTTTACAGTTAAAGTCTTAATTCTTGAAATTTGTATGTTTTGAACTTTGGAATATTTTAAATACAGTAATATTTTATTCGTTGGGCTGTACTTCACTGCAAACAATTAGAAAGGGGTAAATAAAAATACAAATAAGTCATGGAAAATTTGGTGATTCGACTACTTTCTTTTTTTACATTTCTTTTACTTTTTTACTGAAGAAAAAAATTTTACTATTAGGGCTAAATCATACTTCATTATAAAATCATTTGTAATTACTTAAAATCTTAAAGTTAAAAATATTAAACTTACATAATATTGCATTTAAAGAATCTTAAAACATATTATGCTGTAAACTGCCACCAGATGGCTTTTATCATCCATAATTTTGTAAATAAAAAATTTCTTTGCATTTTAATAAAATAATTTATAGACAACAATAGAGAATCATTAAATGAATGTGGTACATATTCAAAAATTATTGGAGCTTACAATTTGTCTTCAATTTAATTAATATACAATTTAATTAATACATTATTAAGTTAAATTTAAAAACAATTATTTAGGAAGAGAAAAAATGTTAAACCAACCAAAAAAATTAATATCACTTACACTTTTCTTTTATTAGAGAACCAACAAAAAATGAGTATTTTCTAAATTATTTCAAAAAGTTACCTATCAACAATTTCCAAACTCATACATGAAATTTTTAATATAGCCAGAATAAGATAAAAGTTAGAAGTCAATTTGCGTTCACCAAGTTGAGTTCAAATTCCTGCTTAATTGGCTAATGAGATTAATGCTACATGGTAAATGAGAAAAAAATTTCGCAAATACTGAAGTGACTATATTTCTTTTTTTCTTTTTTCTTTTCATAATGGCAGGTTTCAATTACAGAAAAATTTCGTAATATTAAATGTGAACTTACGACATAAGAAAAAAACAGACAGACAAAGCCTCAGACTGTTGAAAGATAAATCTGGATAAAAAATTCTGTCTTGATGACTGTTGTTTGAATGAAGAAGTTGTTTCATTCTCGCGCCTAGATAATAAACAACTTTATTTAAGAATAGTATCACTTAACATCTTAATTTTTTTTCGAATTCTGTGTAATATCAGCTTTTGATATTTGATGTAATTGATAATATTAGGCCTTTTTCTTTGGTATTGGGTATTTGGGTATTTTTTTTAATCTCTTTTAAATTATATTATCAGATCTAAATTTTGAAATATTTTCCTTACATTTATTTTATAATTAGTTTTTACAAAATCTTTCACGTTGCTAGACAAAGAATCAGGAAAAATAAGCACCTTTGGATTAACGACAACCCATTCTTTGGTCACTTTAAGGTCACCTTTAGGCCAAAATTATTTGATTCATTTTGAGAGTCCATTTGAAATTGTCAGGGCGTAGTCTGTCTATTAACATATAATGGAACATCACTTACCACCAATCTTTCTCCAGCATCACAACTGAACAATTACGACATGAGATGAAGTACAGCCATATCGTACAAGTTTCAGATGGATATATAATAAGAATTAAGAATAAAGAAATGTCTATCTTAATTTTAATATTCGGATATAAAATTTATATTTCATTTTTTTAATCAGTTTTGATGAAAAATTATCTTTATCACCTTCATAATAAAAGGAAACACAAACACATGATTGTTACAGTACAAAATAACAATGATTTTTTTTTAAATTAAAATAGTTATTTTAAAATTAATATATACAACATTTCTTCTAAATAAAATATCACATCAAAGTTAATCTTCCTTGAGATATTATTATTTTTTTTTAAACATCAATAATAATTACATTCAAAAGAAGACTTTTCAAAGATATTAATTCAAAAGGATCTGCACCACATAGGATGTTGTGAACTTTTAACAATTTCATTACCCAAAAAGACGTAGAAAAATGTATTAATTAGCGAGGTACAAACTAAAAGGCTATTATTTTTTTATAAATTTCTTGCAGAAAAAGAGGCTGATGAGAAGAAATCCTTTTTTTAGATTTAATAGACCGTTTCAGATTTCTGTGGACTGTTGTCAGGTGACTAACAATATCACTGACGTTTGCTTTCTTTCTGTTAGGTCACAACAACAATGAATAGTAGTAATTAAATTCATTGTTATAGTGAGCTGAAAGCAAGAAAGCCAAACATTAGTATGAACCGAACAACAGCCTACAGAAATCTCAAAAGGACTATAGGGGTTTATATTACAATCTTGGCATTTCTTTTGCAAAGTTAGTACAAGTTGGTTTGTTTTTTTTAATTTCTTTTCGAATTTTGATTTAAAACTTGATATTGAGGTTATATTCTTTACACAAATCGACATTTTTTATTTTTTATTTGCTAAGACAATGTATTAGGTTTCAAATGTCCGTAGGCTATTATTAGAGGGCTAAACAAATGACATTGGCGTATACTTTCTTCATGATAGGTCGGCGCAACAATGAATGGTGCCAATTAAAATTCATTGTTATGTTGGTCTAACAACGAAAACATGCACCAATGGTTTTGCTAGCTACAGTGGTCCAGAGACATTTGAGTTGGGTTATTGGAAACTCCGTTAACTTTTTACAGTATTTTGAATTGACGCTTTATTTCAATTGAAATTCATCAGATTAATAGCTAAAGGGTACTTCAATCATTTGTAATTTAGTTCAAGCTTTGATTAACCATGAAATCAAACAATGATTCAGAAATATCTGCACTGGAATATCTAGAAATATCAGCCAAATACTATCCTGGAAGATTAGCTATTTAAAAAAAAACAACAACTTCATAAGTTTGTTACCAAACTAAAAAATAAACAGTTTTGTACTCTTTTTTGGTTGTAGAAATAGTTATAACATCCCAGATCGTGTAGCTTGCTTAACAGTGACTGCCTGCTCCGCAGTTAAGACTTCATGGTAGACATATACAAATATAGGAAATATTAATTTGGCTCTTAAAACAGTAACTAAGAGACTCGCCTGATTTTTTTTTTTATCATCTTTTAACATAAAAGTATTCTATCTACGCCATCAGTTTAAGTGTTCTGATGAAGTATACTTTGACAGTGTTTTGAATTGAACTACCTTCAAATGCTGATCAACGATGTTGTGGCAAAAAAAAATTTTTGTTAATAACCCAAGTTTAATTTTTCATATAATCTATTTTAAGACATCAGTAAATGTTTACAATTTGATCAAACAGTCTTTTACATCCTGAGAAACAAAGATCTTTACATTTGTCTTTGAATGGATAACTTACAAATCAAGTATCTGCCCCGTTAACCAACAGAACGAAAGACGTCTCAGATTTCTGTAGATAATGGTTAGACGTTTAACAATGACAATGATGCATAGCTTCTTTCTGTTAGAAAACCGTAACAATGAATTTTAACTAGCACTATTCTGTGTTGCGATGACTTAATAGAAAGAAAGCATACGTCAATATCACTATTAGCCAACTAATAATGTCCACAAAAATCTGAGGCAGTCTGTAGAAGGTTTCTCCTTCCTTTGTCTATACGATATATGGTTGAAGTTCATTATTAAAATGTTTCCATTCGGAGTTTTTGCGCATAAGAAAAAAAGTAAGTTCTATCAAATTTGAACTTAAATAATTCAATACCTAATAAGAGAATTTTTCCAAATTTTGTAATATTAAATTTTTGAAAAGATGTTTCACATAATGGCAAACGGTGTTAATACCTAATTAGAGGCTCATTTTCTTAATTATGTTAAAAGGACATTCTTTCAGAATCCAATCAGTAATTTTATTCAATACGAATAAACTGAATCTTAGAATGCTGATTCAAATATACATATAAATATAATATTTATATTATATTAATTATAATATAATAATATTAATTTTCAATTTTGATTTGCTTTAAAAAAAAGATTTTTAAGTAACCTCTACATTAAACATGTTCGGAAATTTGGATCATATGTAATTATTTATTTTTCTTAAAAAAAAATCACTTAGACTCCATATGTATTCAGCTAAATTTTCATTAGTTTATTTGTTTGTTTTTTTATTGCTTTTCTGCTGAAAGATACCAAAATTATCAATGAGGTTCTTATTGTTAATTTCAGTTCACTGACTCAGGTATGGACTTTACATATTCAGAAACTATTATTCCAAATTAGCTTTCTATAATGTATCGTTATCTTCAAACAAACTTACGTAATTAACTTGCAAAAATACTTTTAGTTTAAAGAATTTTGTTTAAAATCTTGATTTTTCTCCTTTTCAATATTTAGTTTTTGTTATAAAACTTATTTTTATCATCATAATATTTTATGATCGTGATCAGAAAATTTTAATTTTCGATAACTGGATTTTGAATTCTTGACTTATCTTAGAGGAAAATAAATTCGTAATAATAATTCTGTTTACATAATTATGAAGATTGGGATAGGAAATTCAGTTTTGTTTTCTCCTCGATGAAGAACTTCAGTCTCGGGTTGATAGAAGATTTGAACGAGAGAACTCCGTCTTTATTTCACTTCTATAGAGAAATACTTAAAACAGATCTCGGTGGCATTAATATCTACACTACACACATGTACATGGATGAATCACATGGAAGGTGACGTCAGAAAAGTGATGATGACGTGTCCGAGGACTCGTGACACCGGTCCAGTTTGTGATTGGCCGGTTTGTCCAAATAGTTCGGGCTGCCATTTCTGGATCCTTCCGCCAGGTCCTTGGCTACTTCACTCAGCACTTTGGCACTGTGCTCCTGTGCCTTCGCCCGCAAGGTGGCGATGCTGTGCGACCGGATCTCCTCCTTGTCCGCAGGACCGGAAGTGGGGGTCGATTCGTGCGCAAGCTCCTGCTTCTCCTCTTCCTCCTCCGACTCCTTTAGCTGCTGCGCGGCCTCGATCGACTTCCGATGCATGCCTGAAACCGACAACAATAGAGAAAAACAAACACAATGAATATCTCCACTTCATACATAAACACAACAAATGAACACACAAAATCAAGGAGTTTTAAAAAGTTCTGAGACAAAGAAAAAAAAAGTTTTTGATCTTAAAGTAACTTATTCATTTGTGAGAATGTTTCTGATCTTCAATAAGTTCTATCAAATTTATATGAATAGGCCTAATCTAAGGCATTGCTACCAAAATTTTTCCAGACACAGCAAATGCAACTAGGCACAAGAAAAAGAAAAAGTCCCAAATATAAATAGAAATTCTCTACATTAACCATAAATACATTGGAATTGTTCTCAAAATACATTTATATACATTTTTAACAGTTTTTATGCTTGTTGAAATGTTTCCATTCTGTAAAACTATTAACTTAAAATTACTTAAACAAATCTGTAGTAAAAAATCTTCAGACACATTCAGCGAATTACTATTAATTTCTATTAAGATATTGATATCTTTTAATAAGATATATTAAAATAAGAATTATATTTAGTCTTAAAAATTAAAGAATCTTCGCATCTGTTTCTTTCTTTTCTAAAAGCAAAATTGTCGAATTTCTAATAAAAGCTTAACTCTTGATACTTTTTGTAAATAAGAGTAAATACAAAAAGTATTTTAATAAATTGTTTTTCTCTTCTTAAATTCCTAGAAGATCACTGAATAACATAAGAATCTCTTTGATAAAAAGCGCTGTATTTCTTTACTTCGATGGAAATTTAAATGAAAGTTTTGTCATGAAATATTTGTTTTCATATTCTTTGTGAACGTTAGCTAAATTTTTGTTTAAAATGACTTTGGAGTAACTGATGATGGATTAATCTTAGACACAAATATCATTTCTGAGAAACACAATTGCTGAAGAAAACGGTGATCGTTAAACTGGTTCTATAGAAAAAAACAGTTGAAAAGTTACATAATCTATAACCTTTCTTTACAACTGAAAAGTACTGGAATTCACAGGAAACTTTTTACCAAAAAAATCAAATAAAGAATTTTAAATAAGTTCGAAGAATTAAAAGTCTAGATTTCCTTTAAAATGTGATTTCTTAAATTTCTTTCTTTATTTTTAATAAGTCTTGAAAACAACAGAAACGTAAAAATCTACTTTATTTCAAATTCTAATATATAAGAAACTCTAAATTTTGTAAAAAAAAAAAAAAAAAAATTCGCGTTACAGTGGAAACCTCGGGTTACGAACGACTCAGGTCACGAACATTTCGGGTTACGAACTACAATTCTTTCATCTTTAAACGGATCGTCTCTATTTCATTGATTTCAATGTTTCGGGTTACGAACGTTTCAGGTTACGAATCGAGTTCTGGAACGAATTAAGTTCGTAACCCGAGGTACCACTGTATTTACTTAAGTTGCCGGAATCGGAGTAACTAAATTTTATGAAACGGCGCGTTAATTAATGGATTATCTAAAAAGAATAACATTATTGTTTAAAACAATGAAGTATTAATAGAGAGAGGATAGAAATCCATTGGTTAGATTCCATTGCTTTTTATGGAAAGTTTTCTCGTTTTTTCGCGCTAATTTCTAACTTTGGTCTTTGCGATGGTCTTTAGTCGTTGAATATGCATATCAAATTTCAAGAGGATCCATTAGCAGTCAAAAGTTATTACAAAGGACCTATATATAACATGGACGCACATACAGACTAAGTGATCTGATTGGCTTCACTTTTCTGCGAAAGAGCGAAACATAAAGATTTATTCAGAAAAACCATGATTAATAATTTTCAGAAAAATTATATCAACATCTTTAGTGTATTATAAGAACACTAAGATTATTCGAACTTACAGATATATCTGAATTACACAGAGATTATTTAAACAATGAAGGATTTGTTATATATGTTAAAGTAGTCTTTGTGTGAATGTTAATCAAGATGAAATAAACGACCAGTCATTTACAAAGTTAACTGGATATAACTGTTGAAATTTCTTCGAACTTCAAAGTACGACTACGTCCTTAAGTCGTATTAACATAATAACTTATTTTTGGATGAAGTTCAAGAGTGGCTGTACTCCCCTGCTCAGAATTTCCTATGATGAAATTCCTATGTTTAATCAAAGAAGACGGTTTTCTTGGTGAAAATCTTTCGTTATTTGATCTGAAGTGAGTGAGAACGGCATTGTTGGGAGTCACGTGATCGCTCATGCGCAATTGCACAGGAAACGAATGCACTCGGTTTACATCCGATTGGGGGTCATGATTAATCGCCTTTCGGTCGGCCATAAATTACGCGCCGTTGTGGCAGGCGAGAACATGGCTTGTGGTAGAGCAATCACGGCTTTAGCGTAGCGAGCGGACATCTCATAATTTTTACTCATTTTGGAATTGGAATGAGTGGCATGTGGTGAGCAATAAATGTAAAATTTCTGCCAACTCTACCGGAATCGGTTCGTAACATTATTGACTATGTAAATATTCTTGGCTGAGGAATCACATTGGGTCCAAGAAAAAGACTTACAAAACTGACTCATTTTATTGCGTCAATCATTAAAACCTATATTTTCATTAAAATTTAACGTGAAATTAAACGTTATAATCTTCAAGTCAAAATTCACTGTTTTATTGCATATCATTTTCTGCCATATTTTGACGATATATCAACTAAGCAATTGCACATTTTAAAAGTATAACAATAACAATAATACTGATTTCCACTGTGTCAAAATTTACTTAAAGGAAAACACTGATAGACACTAGGTCCACCTTTAATGTGTTAAAAATTTACTTTTATACTTCAAAAAATAATAATGTAATTAATTGTTAAAAATAAAATTCAAGATTTATATCTTCCTCCAACACTAGAATCCTGCACTTGTGAGACCTTATAGCTACTTCTCAAAAAAAAAAAACAAAACAGGAGGGTGTGGCGGTCGTATCGGTTGTCACTGTTCGAAAAACCGCAAAATGGACGGCAAACCAAGAAAATTTTCACTTCTTTTGAAAGACGCGATTTTTTTGTTTGGTTGGTTGGTTGGATGGCATAATCTACTTTTTACATTTATTAGATTAGATCAATTGTGCTCCAAGTCGACCTTCATTTACAAAAGCTGGCCCTAGGAACGGCATTAGTTATCGTTCGTACCGGCTTACAAAAATATTCTTGCTTAGATTCAATGACGTATTTTAAGTTCAAAATTGTTCTTCATAAGAACATGAAAAAAATGGAGGTTATGATTGGAAGGTTGGTGACTTATTCATCATAAAAAGATACGCCATAGTAAAAAGTATATTCTATAAAATACAATCTTATAAATTCGTTGATACTTTGGCAGCAATGCTCAATGGTTGCCTAGCTTGCCTAATCTCATCCAGACACTGGTCACAGTGTTCTTTTTCGCAATTTAAAAGCATTGTGAACACTATTTAAAATTACTTATAAATAATTTAAATAAATGTATGTTGCAAATAATAGATCTAATACTTGTAGAAATCAAAGTTAAGTTAGGTATCCCACTGAGGCTCGCTGTAGGTAAGGTGTTTCAGTGATCCGGAAGTGAGATGAGGTCGGGTGGTCAGCCCAACGCTCGCCCGCCTGTACCCCCCGGGAAAGAAACCCAGTACTCATTCTACAGAGGGCTGGGTAGACACTAGGACCCGTTTGGTAGAGCGTGGAAAACTCTGCGGCCGAACCCGCCACCTCAAACCGCAGCCAAGCGCTCTTATCACTCGCCTGCCATACAAATAAAAGGTCACATTAACACTTTATTTGTTAAGTTATCTCTCCTGAGTTAAGGGATGTTTTGAAGTTTAGCATTGTTCTTTTTTATCTATAAATTTGCGTTTCGAATATAAAAATTTTATATTTTAAGCTCTTAAACCATTCTAATCTTTTCAATTTCGGTAATTTAAACTTATTCTTTATAAAAATTACTAGTTTTTGCTAATGTGTCTTTTTATGTTTTTTGTTTTTAACTAACTAATGTATTCATCGTTTTTATTGCAAGCTTTGCAAAATAGCATTCGTTATTAAGAGCAACTTTAAACTCTTTCCCCTGCATCCTCCCATTCCCTCCCTCTTTATTTTTTCTTTCTCTAATTCTTTCTTTTTGTCCGTTGTGTTTCTGCGGCATTTGGAGGCATCGTAAACCTCAGAGCTAATTCGACGGGTCGACTGTCACAAATTACTCATTCGTGCCTTTTTGCGGCAGTCAAGCGCATGCTTCCAATAATGCACGCCTTTGCCTTAATGCGCCTTTGTCGTACCCAGCGCGGTCTAATGTCGTTGCCGCCCGAATATTAAAAATGCCGGCGAGGAGATACTCGCTCTCATCGCGGTGCAATATTGGCTCAAATTACATCGCTTGTCCCAGGAGAAAAGACGGAAGGCAAAAAAAAAATATTAAACGGACTCCAATGTTGGCTAATTTTGACTGGGAGTTGCCCATTAAAGGTGTACGTTGAGGAGCAGTCGTAAATGAAGCAGAATTTGTTCTCTTTCTCTTATCCTTTTTTTTTTTGGTTTTAATTTTTAATTATTATTTATGCTTTAAGATTCCTCATCTGTAATTATACACTCACATAGTTTTTCGTTGATCTTCCTCTCAAATGATTTGTTCTTTCAACTCCTAGTTATCTTATTATATTAATTCTTCTAGAAAGATTTCATTTCGTTGGCTTGCATGAACCTTCATCAAAAACAACAAAATTTGTAATTTCGACATAGATAAAGATAAGATTTTTGGCATTGCTACAAATATCTTATTAATACCTGATTCAGGTTAAGTAATTTGTCCCCCTTTTCCATCCAAAATTGAAAATAATAATAATACTAATAATAAATAGAGAGTTAAATATTACTTATTTCGGAAAGAAATGAATAATAATTAATAATTATTAAGTCTTCAAAGAAATTCTGATAATGAAATTGTTAATAAAACTAAATAAACAAAATTGTAAATAAATGAATAAATAAACAACAACAATAATAATAATAATAAAGTAGAAGCAATCAAACTATTTTTTTAAAGTCTATAGAAAAAGCCTCCTTGTGTAAATTATTACAATCTATCATCAAATTATCCTTTGCTAAAAAATAATTACAATCCTAAAAACTGATTAAATTAGGGAATCACCAATTCATTTAACTTCAATCAAGTCAAAGCAAGTGAATTTAAATTTAAATGTAGCTGATGTTCGAAATCAAGTGAAAGTCAATGGCTTCTGAATTTTTTTTTTTTTTTTATCACTTTCAATCGCAAATCTACAGGGAGGATTCTTAGATACAAACAAGAGAATATCCATAAATATATAGGCTGAGTTTTAATCCCTTCGCTGGTTTAAAAGCTATTAGGCAAGGGAAAACACAACAGCAGGATGTAGACTTAATAATTTTAGTACCTTAACTTTATTTACATCTGATAAACTGCGTTCAGTGAATTTATTATTTACATTATCTTAGTGCAAGATTTTCGAATTATTAGGAAAATTCAGCATCCATTATAAGAGTGGTTTTCAAATCTACCTCACCAATACTTTTTATGATTGCACACTTCTTTTAATCCTTTCAATCATTTTTTTTTTCTATCTCTAGGGTTTTCAAACGAAGGCATATTTCCATTAAAGGGTTGTTGTTTTTTATTATAGGGCCAAGAGTACAAATCACTAGTGGCCTTTTTTGGCCTGCTGTTCAAATTCTAAAATTCAAAAGAACATGCCATACATAGCAGAAGAAGAAGTAGAAAAACACAAAAAGAAAGCAAACGTCCATGCCGCTCAGGGATTCGAACCCATGTTAGGCTTCTGTCTTGACCACAAGGCTGTGTCTGAATAGCCCATAACAACATAACTTTTACATTACTTCTTCGTCTTTTTAATAACACGAAACCATTACAAAAAGAACGTTCAAATGAGAAATTTGATGGTCTAAGTTTTATTTATTTCTTTTGACTTTTTTTTCTTATGTATTACGAAAATAACAAAAACCTCAATGAATTCAGTCTGGATAAAAAAAAAAATTAAAAAAAATGATCATTGTGAATTTTTTAAAATTATTTGATGTGCCTTGTTAATCTTGTTTACTGTTAAAAAAAAAAGTATCAATTTTGATTGCACTTCGAGAAGACCTGTCGATTATTTCCTCAAACATTTATGGGTTTGGTTCTCTGCTATTACTCAATTTGTAAAATCTATAAAAGAGTACGCGACATTTTTACAAAGAAAAATCCTTGAAAAAAACAATGAAATTAGAAAAACAAAAACAAAAATAAGCTTACACTTTTTATCTAACGATGGTAATACTTTTATGAAGTAATTTAGCAAATGTAATCCTATCGCATGCAAATTTAATGAAAAAGTAAGAAATATATATGATTTGTTTCATTATTTCTGCATGCGGTAGGATTCTCTTAAATTTATGTTAGATAGTATTAAAAAATTTTCAAATGGCTCTATATAACAGAATGAATACAGTTTTCTCTATTTCATCATTACTGTTATAAAATCATTGTTTATTACAGAATCAGACAATTGATTAAACATTACATCTAATGTTAACAAGCAACGTAGCTGGCTATTTTTTTATTATTATTATTACTTAGTACATTTAATAAAAAAAAAAACACAGCCTTAAAAATAATGATTTAACAAATAAATAAATGAATTAATAAAAGTGAAATTATGAAAATTAATATTCATTCTTTTGGGGCTATTTTGTGTAAAATTTTTTTTTTAAGTTTGCTTAAGTAGCAGAACAAAATGACCTAATAGTTCAAAAGCTTTCATGAATAAAGTGAATTTATAGCTGTATGAGTTCGGGGCAATAGTCTTATAAAGAATTTTTTAGGTATTTCAAATAATTGTATTAGTTCGTTAATATTTTGATAAAAATATCAATTGATTTTAGATAAAATGAATAAATATTGTCGAGATCGTTAAGTCGCATTGAAAAATTAGCTTTGAAGCTAATTTTGGAAAGATATTGCGGTTCCGTAGGCAGTCATTAGGCTTATGATAGGCTTTTTAAATACCTGCACAGCTTTATGATATTACTAAGAAATGTGTTAAGTAAATAATGTTACTGACTTAACTAATAGTATTTAATCCGCTTTCTAACTTTAAATTACGGTAATTTAAACTTAAGATCAATTATGAATTAAAGAAATAGTCTGCGCATTGTTACATACAACCTTAATTTACAATTTGAAGAAAAATTGTTGCAATTTTGTTAGGAGAACAACAGCTAAAGGCGTAACGCTCCCGTGACTGCCTACGGCGCTGGACGTTTTCATAGGAGTGAACGTATGGGAAGCAGCTACTTACTGTGCGGTCCGGAAACTGAAAGGAAGAAAAAGGGAAAAAAATTGGTCAGATATTCTAACCACAGACGTTAAGCTGCGCCTGTGGATGGAGGAGATATTATATTTTTATTCATTATTAAAAAAAAGGTGTAAAAACTTCGCGGGGAAAAAAAGAATTTTTTTCGAATGGGAAAAAAAAAAAAAATTAAAATTAAGAAATAGCACTAGATAAAAAATTATTGAATTCTTATTTGCAATATTGAAAAATTAACAGAATTTTTGTTATAAAATATTTTTTTTTAATTTTATTAGTTAACTTAATTAATAAATTAAGTAAAAATTTGTGGAATTTGCTTTTCTGGTTTTTATCAAAACGGTTAAGACGATAGACATTAACTTTCCAATTTTGACTATATTTACTTAACTATTTAGAATATAAAATATTTTTAAATGTTTCTGATTATTTACATTTTTTAAAATTATATTTCGTTTAAAATAAATACCTCAAATACATACGAATGCTACAATGTCTAATATGTAATTATTTAATTATGCTAAAATTTGGATTAGAAAATCATGATTTTTGGGCACTATTTAATAACTTACTTATTTTTAAATAAAAAATTAATTAATTACTTTTTATCTAGTGCGATTCTTATGGGTCTTTTTGAAATTCTTTTTAAAAAAAAAGGTTCCCCAAGAAGTTTACGAATTTCTTTTTTTTAATAAATGAAATAATTATGAAAACTTGGTTATTATTAACAAATACTTCATATTAAAGGAAAGATTAACTATGAAACTCACGAATTTAGCAAACTAATTATCAAAGATTAAAAATAAAATATTGTTGTTTTTTTCCCTTTGTCTTCCTTTAAAATCAAAAGCATTATTTTTTCATTTTATTTTTCCATTGCCAAATATATACTGGAGGACGAACACGTAAGATTTTCTTTTTCATTTTTTTTTATTTACAGAATGTCTTTTTCACTTTTATATCGGTAGTAGAAGGTTATCTAAACATTTATTTTTAATTTAGTATCAATTTAGATATCAAGGAAACTTTTTCAATGCATACGAGACAGCAATCATTAATCAAGAATTTTCAATTAAAGATAAATTGGTTTGTGGAAACCAAAAGTGTAAATTCTCTTTTAATAAAAAAATAAAAATCCCAAATTATAGTTTTCAACAAATGAAGCATAAATATGCTAAACCCTATTTCTGATATACTCCATTTCAATAAGCACTGCTTTAAACATTATAAACATAAACATAATTTTTAACATTATTATTGTTATTAAATCAATCCAAAGAGCTTATATTACGCTAACATCCTATCAACGACAAAATTAAGCCATTTTTAGATGTTATAAAGGCGTGAATCTTGATCAATTTTGTTAAAAAGACATACGAAGTCTTTCCTGTATAAAGACTGGCTTAAGATGGCCGAAGTGTCTGCAGGCATTATAAGCTCTTTGAAGGAAATCACATTGAATTTGATTCTAGAAGGAAAGAATTTAAAGCTTACCTAGGAGCCAAGGAGCGCAGGACTCCACTCCTCCCTCTTTAGCCGACTTTAGGATAGTCTCCGGTAAAGGGAGGGAGTGTCGCACCATGGCGCCGTACAAGCCGTATTCCGCCATGATGGTACTTCGGCCCCAACATTTCTCAGTCTTCCGCCATTTTGCTCGGCGATTTTGAAACCAGACCTGAAACAAACAAAGTAAAACTTTTGAAAATCTTTTATTCATGAATGAATTTTAATATTTATAAGCGTAGTCAAAAGAACAATTTTTAGTCATCGTCTCCATTCTCTTATAGTTTTAACTATGTAACCAACATCTACTTTAAATGTAACAACGGAAGGGTGGGGAATTAATCTTATTCTTTAACTTAGTTATTATTTAATAAGGAATTCAATGTGCCTAAATAATTCAACAAAGGAAGGCACAAGGTTAAGTAAAAGGATTTCGCACCCCCTCCTTTTGTCAATTGTTATTTCTTAAAAATCGTTTATAAACGAGCCAACATGTACAATTTATAAATGTAAAAATTGAAATCACCTTTATTATTATTGTCGTTATTATTCGAACGAAATCAACAATGATCAGCCATGTCGATGTTCAGGCAACTCCAGGTTCCAAGAAAGACTGTTCACGTGGTCGCGAATATGCAAGCGTTGCCTTACCATAAGGTATCACTCAGTGAGATTCGTTTAAACATTAAGCAATTTTGAGAAAAATTATAACAGTTCTAATTATAAAAAAGACATGTTAATCAAAACATATTTTCCCTGTTATCAAATTCCTATTGTTTTCCTGCTCATCTAAAGACGTTGATGTTTAAACATTGTGTGCGTAAATCTCATTGTTACCGTTTGAAGAATATTAATGTCTTAACGACGCAAGTAAACAGACAAAGAACAACAACCAATTAATAAAAAGCTTCTCTTTATCCAAGATATAATTTCTTTTCAAATTCAAAGTAATTGTTTTTCATAAATAACAACTTAATCGATAAACTTATAGAATGGGCTCAATTATTTATTACTTCGGACTACTGTCTTCTAAAGTACAGCAGGTGGTCTTGTGCTGTTTAACATTCATCAGCTGCAGCCATCCATAGATTATTGGCGACTCAGTGAATTTGAACACATGAATAAAACAAAAATGATCTTTCATATTTGAACACCAAAATTAAAAAATAAGTAAATTCTAAACGAAGAGATAATTTATGGTTAAAATGTAAATTAAGGCCGAAAGCACAAATGTTTAGGCCGAACACTTAGTCGATGACTTGCAGGCAAGTCGAAACGTTGTGTTTATTTTATCTTTGTATTTTTAAAAACTTTTTTAAAACATGTATGCGTTCGGCCTAAATTTTAATCGTTTTTAATTAATTTTCGCACGTTAAATAATTTTAAATAGAAATAATTTATGACTGTATTTTTAGGTGATGGCTCAAAAGGCAAAACAATTGTAAAGATAAGTACAAGTACTGATCACTTACTGTATTCTCAAGAACATTTAATAACATTTGGCTTTTGAGTTCGGAAAAGACAAAATACTCAGATAAAGACAAAACGCTATATTTTTTTTAAGATATAACTATAAATAAAGAATATTTTCCTTTTAATTTAATATTTTTAATTTAATCTATCAGCAAAGTTTCGCAGTTATAAAGCATTAGTTAAGGATTTACAGAAAAAATTACAGGAAAAATCGCATTTCATTTTAAAATTTATTAAAAAGGAAAAAAAAAAACAAAAAACCTTGGACAGTTTTTCAACAGAGAAGCAATTTTTCTTTATCTAAGTGATTTCAAAAATAGCATTTAATCTCAGGACTTTTTTTTTTTTTTTTAAATAATTTAATGGCTGGTTGGGCAAATACAATCGAGAAATTACAAGTGAAGAGGGTTCGCTCCACCCTGTTGCGGTGAGATGAAGTTTAAGATGAAGGGCCAATCACTGATGCAATCTGGCAAATGGATCAACCAAGATGGCGACCAGGTTGATGAAGCGGAAAGGTGGGGCCAGTGACAAGGAGGGGGTGGAGGAAAGGAAATGGACTTTCAAGTGAAGTTGTCAGATAGCATTCATTTAATAATTCACCGTTAACAGCAGGAGTTAAAAATACGATAGGAAAATAATGTCATCACATTGAGCAAAGTATAAATCAACATTAATGTGCAAAGTTATAAAAAAAAAACTATTAGTGAATTTAAGTCCATGAAATGATCAGCCTGTTTCTGAGAATGTATGCGATTAAAGTGGTAATTAGGCGAAATTATCTCTGAATCACAACATTTACAAACTGATTTGATTTAAAAGAATTAAACCTTTTTTTTTTTTACTGTAATCATTTTAACACTAAATTAACTTTAACGTTATTGAGCCAATAATATTTCGAATAACATATATATAAATAATATATGAGAACAAATACAAACTCTTTTTTTTTTTAGTAAATGTAAAAAATGATCCATCAATCTAAAAAAATATAAAAGAACACAACTTAGAAAAGTAATGTTTCTGGTTTCACTTCAAATATTCTAAGTTTTTTTTTTTTAAAGCGGTTTAAAAAAAAATTGAATTATTTTATAGTTTTTATAAACTCTACAATATAAAACAGTTAGAGGTTAAACAAGTCATAAGATTATTAGAGATGAGAAGTTTACAAAATGTTATCATAGGAATATATTATTCTCTTTATAATCTTATTTTTATGATTTTGAAATTCAAGTAAGTTGAAGTAAAACATCCAATTTTCAGAAGGAATAAATTAAAGTAAAAAAAAATTCTGTAAATCATTCATAGGGAGGTTTATTATAGAACAATGATAAAATTAATGGAATGATACATTTATTTTGATTGCATCTTTTAAGCAAAATATTACAAAATTAAATTTACATTGTTATGTACAGTGATTAGAAATCTTTAAATATCATCAAAAATTCCTGAATTTTTTTATTCTTTTTCGTGTGTAGAAAAATTGCAGAGCTTATAAATAACGTCTCAGGAAATTGTTAAAAAACAATCATTAGTGAATGATTCCCAATCGTTACAATTGCACGTGTCTTCCGCGAGAGGGCGGGCGCAGTAGTTTGCGGCATGCGCAATAAAAGGCGTCGCAGCAGGAGACCCACACATGCGCGCTTTCCTAATGACTGCGTCGACCAATAGGGGGAGGAAACGAAGCAACGCCAACCAAAACAGCGCTGTAAAGGCTCATTAGCTGTTCTCATTAGCCATTGCGCCAAAGACGGCTACGTTACAGTGTCAACGGTTAATAATTCCTTTATGCAATGTGCGTCCCATCGAACCAGAGAAAAGAAAGGGCTTTGTTTTCGTTAAGCTTGTTTCTCGGAGGGATAATTACGTAACAACAGATGCTATTTATACTTGAGAAACAGTTTAACTAATAAAACAAATCAGTCACCTTTTAGACTTTTCAATTCAAATAGAAACGTAAAGATCTTTGTTAGCATCTCTTATATTTTAAAATAACACAAAGAAATAGATAATTCCATTCTGAATAAACAAAATAGGAAATGTGGTTTTCACGAAATAAATAAAAAATATTTTTTTTTACTCAATATTTTTTTTATTTAATTTCCACAATTTTTTATTGATATCATTATTTATGTTAATTTTTTTAATAGAATAGAATATAAACAAGTAGAACGAAAGATTGAAAGATTTCAGATATATTGTTCTATAAACAAAGCAACCCAAATGAGAGCTTTCCTGCAAAGCTACGAAGTCTTGCAGTGAAAAATGTTTTGATTGAATGATTCTTCCATTTTAAGCAGATTTGAAAGCAGAGTATTTGAATTTTTTTAAACTTATAAAAATGCAAAAAATTTGCTGACTGTTATTGTAGATTTACTCGAATTGTGCAATATTATTAAAACTAGCAGTGTAACATTATATGGATGTTACTAAGCGTAAACTGCTAAATTCTTTGCAAAACTATTAGATTACAATTAATGGATATTTTTTCTTTTTAGACGTTGTATCTTCGAAGAAATGAAAGGATTTAGTTACACCGAATAAGAGTGTATAAGAATTTTACAAAATATGCAAAGATTTTAGCAGAAAAGCGTAATCTTTATTTGCTTCATTCTTAAACTCTTAAAAAAACTTAATTCTGTAGCAGTTTTTCTTTTATTCCTCCTCCTGTAAAACCTGAGCTCAGATGCCATAGCCCTGCAAACACGTATAAGCAAATATATAGCATATATAAATACTTCTTATTTTTTTATTAAATGTTTAAGATGTATTTAATAAGTTGATCAGTGACAGCAGTAGTATTAATTACTTTGCAAATAAATAAATATATTACAGTAAGTAAGTAAGAATTGCAGCACATTTCTCTTTTACGCAACATCCTATGAAAATATTAAGATATGGTTATCCTTAAAAAAAAAAAAACTTATCTTTTATATCTTCTTTACATTTTCTATTTAGATATTATATAGTAAATTATAAGTTTGCATTCTATTACAAACGATTTGGTTCTTATTAAGACGTCAGCAAAGAATTTATCTCCCCTCTGGAATGCAATCACAGCTTGGGGGAAAAAAATTATGAATTTGCAATAAGTACTTAATATTGTTTATTATCGCAATGACACTATTCATTTTATGAAATTTATCTGAATTAATGAATCTTTTTTTATACTTAAAGAAATTAAATAACTAAATTATTAATTAATTTTTATAAATGACTAGTAAATTGTTTCAACATGAAACTGCTAGTGAGGTTTATTATATCATTAAATATAATCACAGCCTGTGTAAATTACATATTAAAAAAACAACGTAATAATGACTTCTCACTAATCACAAATTTTTAATATTACACTCTTTCTAAAAGTTAGCGTCATGATTAGTGATGGTCAATTATTAACTGTGGATGTAGTTAATAAAATGAAACATAAGAATAAATGTATTAGACAACATATTTCTACTTGCTCTCAATCAAATATTAAATCAAATCGAAATGTAAGTTATTAAAGTTGTAGAATGAACTAAACAATATATTTCAAATATATTTGTATATCTACTCGTCTGACTGAGAAATGCAGAACTCCACAATTTTAAAATCGACTGCAATAAAATATAATTTCATAATTTACCAGAAAATGTCGGACTGGGTAACATTACCCTACTTAACTACAGTCATTGTGAAATTGGTAAAAAATAGATAAATAGCTGTTGATTTATGACAAAGATCTGGATTTTTAGGACGTTATAAAATCACTGATTATTTATTTTACAATTGCCAGAGATTTTAATGAGTTAACAGCCAAGATAGCCATTTGATATGCTCATGAAATGTGTATGCAATCCAAAATGAACAATTAATTCTATTTTTGCCGCAGGTAAAAAACAAAAAAAGGTTTTCTTCGGGGGATAACGTAAATATCTGAGTCCAGTCATGTATATCTCACATAATTTATCGCGTGTGATTCGTAAATGAAGGAGTTGAGGGGAGGGCAGAAGGGGATAGTGAGATACGATAGCCCTCGAGGTAGCCAATAATGAAGCTAGTTAGAGAGGCACCTTTCGCTCCGTTGCTATGGTGACGTGCCAGGGCGACAATGTTACATCCAGGCTCATTAGATCTGAAACCTAGATGTTTTCATGCATACACACACAGGCTTTACTAATGAAGGCGAAGGGAGTCATTTGGAACACACTTTGAAGCACAACATATTCTCAAAATAAAGAGCTGGAGTGATCATCACTCAATGTTGTGCAGATACGAGATAAAAAGAAAAGGAGGTAGAAATATAGGACAATGAATAAACTCATACAATTCAGAACGAAAAAAAAAGGAAATTAAAAAAAGCAGATTTACATATTTAAGCTTACTTTAGATAAAAGATCGTGGTGTTTATATTGCATCATTATCGATTTACAAGTGAATATTAGCAATATCTGCTCAATATTGATTATTTTTTCCGCCTAAATCTTTTGAATTTAAGAAACATGGACGGACCTTTCCTATTCCTTCCCTACTCTTATGAAGATTTCGATTATTTTTCTCAATTTTTTGTCGTAACAGAGTTTCCCACATAGAACCTAACTTAAGTACTGCAGTTGCCATATTGTTTCAAAATGGCGGATTAAAATGAAACTACATCTTTCTAAAATCTTTGTTTGAAAACAAATTAGCTCTTACTCTTTTCCATTATTCTTGAAATCTGCGGATAACACCACATATAGAGAATGAAAAATTGTAAACGGATAAAATACAATATTAAGCATAATGATAATATCATTAATTATATTTATTATTAATAATTAGTTAAATCTGAGGAAAAGCCAATTTCGGGACATTACTAACTCTTTAACAAAAAACCTCACTACATTTCAGATATGAACATAATAAAGAATATTTATATATAAAAATTTTTAACTGAGAAAATGCACTTCATAAAGAACGTCATTAATGATGTTAATAATGTTGATTTTTTTAATCCACAATCCGAAAAAATATACATATAAAGATTCTTCAATGTAATTTCTCTATTAGTAATTCAGATGATATATCCTAGATGTTAAAAAAAATCTAAATCTGTCGTTGCCCGGATACAAAATTAGCTTATCAAAAAAAACAAAAAATAGTTTAGGAATTAATTAGTTTGTTTCCATGTTTCTTCTGAGATTTCAACACTAATTAGAATAGTATGCAGAAATGTTTGCTAGGTTTTATACGGAAAAAACTACGAACGTATTTCCAGCTAAAATCAGGCCAACTGTAGTTTCAAACGTGTATTATTAATTTACTCCCTAATGCAGTAACAGTTCCATATCCATAAATTTCATAATTTTGAAATGTTTAACAAAACTACAATCCAACTAAAAGTCTAAAATATGTTTAGGCTATAAATGAATGAGGCATTCTATTAAAATATATTTTATTTCTTTGAGTAAATATACTTTATTATCACTTTGAGCAATAATTTCCTGTTACTTTTATCTTGTACTCCATGACTATTCGCAGTGAACGTTTTGCTCATTTCGTTCCTTGGTTCTGTCCATTTTTGATTAATTGAGTCTCAGCTGCACTTTTTGAATGGATCCCGATTTTTGTTTGTATGAAATATGTTTTACAACTGAAGATCTTCATTTCTCCTCGAAATTTTTTTGGCTCTGACCGAAAGCAGATACAATATTGTAGGCTAATATTTCTTTCTTGACGTGGTCTAAAAGCTAATTGATAATTGAGCAAGCGTTTTTCGTGTCTCAACGACAAATAACAGAACGAAGAGCATTTCCATTAACAACGATCTTAAAATTCTCGAACAACCGAGACGAGAGGGTCCCTATATTTTGCATTACCCTGTTAGCGCCCCCTGTAGGCCAATCCAACAAAGTGGAATTCCTTTTTTCTCTATTTGACAACCGAACTACTTAGGGATATTAAACCCCCTGCGTCATCTGATCATTCGAATCGGACCCTACAAACCCATCTCCGCCTCATGACATTTGACGTATGGCCTCCCTCGGCGAGGGAGAACAGCGCCACCTCTGAAGGAGAAGAGGAAGGAACAGAGGTAATCACTCGTTCAATGATTAAACGAGATATAAATGGATCCATTGCGACACTCGATAAAAGATTTTCACCACAATTTCGAGTTGGGCTCGTTTTGAATTGAACTGAATACAGAAAATCATTGATGCTCATTTGGAGTTGTTTCTTTTTGTTACTATGTGATAGTGTGGAACTTTTTTACTTTTTTTTACAATATTACGTGATTTATTAAATCGAATTTGAAGACAGCGTTGAAAGAAAAATAAGCGATGTTTTGATGTTTTGAAATGATTGAAATGCTTCTTCCGAAGTCCGAAGTAACTATTATCTTCCACAATCGATTTTGTGGAATTGCAAAAACTGAAAGAAATAAATCCTACATCAAATCTTAAGTGGGAGAAACTTATCAATTGATTCATTGTTAAAAAAATAATAAGAAGAATTAATGACTGTTCTGTTGCTTTATTATGTGATGCAATAGCTTAAATATTGGAATTATAAATATAAATATATCTTATCTAGAATTTAAAAAAAAGTACATTAAGTTTCACATGTGGAAGTTCAACATTATATTATTTAATGCACGTTCGGAAGAAATAATATAGCTTTAATATTAGGTTTTCTCAGGGTTCTTTAACGACGATGAAATAACAAAAGTTATTAATAGAATCTGAGAGAATTGAAAACGGGACAATAGAACGCTAAATAGTTAAGTAATTGCTACAGTGAGAAAAATCCGAATTTCTGTGATAAAGCGTTCAAATATGTATTTTTTTTTTTTGTGATTATTTCTCCAAACAAAAGACAAATATATATTATCATACTTTAGTGTTAATTTTAGATGAAAACAACAAAATAATTTTTAAAAGATATTTTGTACGTTTCTTTGAAATATATTTGTGAAAGATGAATTTATAAATTAGTTATTCGTAGTTATTCTCCCATTAGTTAGTCCAATACCAAGTACGTAGTATTCATTTAATTCTTTAAAGAGATACATAAAGTTGATCACATTTGTTTCGTCAAAAATTTAGCTGATATGTAAATGATGTACAAATTAAAGTTTCTCCTGACTCTCAATTAACGGTCTTTTACTAGATTTTGATAAACACCAACTTTGTAAATTTCCTTGTCCAGTTGCCTTAGGGTAAAATTAGAATTTTCAGTTTGCATTTTAATAGTAGAATATCGCGGGTTTCAAATCTTTTCAACACCAGTCCTGATATTAATCTGACAGACAAATAACTGGTACAACTACAGAAGATTCTGATATGTTATGTTGCAAAAGCTTGCTGAAATTTTTATCTGTAGAACGATAATCAAATGTTAAACTGACTACGAAAAATGACAATTGCTCATTGTTTGAAGTATTGTAAGATAAGATTGAATAACTGCATCAATTGGACGATGTAGAGGAAAGTAATCGTTGATGGCCAGTTTACTACCAAATGACCAAAATGCTTTAAATATGTATACTTATCTAAATTATAAATAGTAAATCAGAAGCTGAATTTGTTGCTACCGATTTCATAAATAAGATGGATTCATCTAACAAAGAATAGATTGTATAATCTCGCCTGTCTTTTAATTACTTTTCTAGATATTTCCGTTCTTCGAAATTCATATTAATTTTTTTGTCACGAGTAAGAACCTGCACTCTTACCATTAATTAGTTAAGTAGTGTAAAAAATATGTACCAATTTCTTTTTTATCTAGGGTGAACTGTGGGAATAAGGTTAGGTAGATGCATGCAAATATTTGAATGCAAATATTTTGTTGATATACTTTTGATGGTCTTATATACATTTTCCATTATTTATTTTATGTAAACAAGAATCTTTTTTTAATTCGTGTCATTTATTTTCTCATTTATGGAATATTTGTAAAAAAAAAAAAAAAATCCGGAAAATCTTATCCCCCTATTTGTAATAAATATTTGTATATTATTAGGAATTTAGCAGTAGAGCTGTATCTATAATTTTTTTCATGAAAAGTGTTCACTTTCAAATACCCGTAACTAATTCATTAACTTGTTAAAGTCAACTTTTCGTAGGGAAAATTATCGGTTGCAGAAGAACTAACATGACTGAAATAGGCATAAGGATAAGAGGGAAAATACGATACAACTGTGTCAAAAGAAGACTGAATTAAGTTGTAGAAGATACAGTGAGAAGTAAGGCAAAGAGGATTTTCTTTTTTTTTAAAATTTATGTTGTTCCTACATTAGAGATATTTATTAAATTTATTAAGTCCGCTTCAGCAAATGAATTGGCGACAAAATTCCAAATCAGTTCCAGTCCACTTCAATTAAAATAAAAACACGACAATTAGACGAAGTCTTCGCATGAGAGAATGCTAATTGTCATATCTTCACATCATAATGAACGGAAAACACGTGATTTAATTAGAGATGCCAGAGTAAAGACAATGGGTTCAAGAGTGCGGATTTTTTTTTAAATTTGTATATACAGCCCTTAACAAAGAAATTAATTCTTGATTTCAATTAGATATATATATTAAATCACTAACATTTAATTCGTCGTCGTCTTTATCTATCAGGTTTAATTGTAATAATAGCTTTTCCTTTTTTTATATAGATCTTAACACATAATCTATATCAACGACTATTTTTTATTTATTTATTTCTATTGTTCATTATAGAATTTTTTTTTTCCGGAATCGGTGAGTTTTCGAATACCATTCATGTGGGATAGCTTTTCAGGCCTTGCACTGGTTTGGAGCGCTGTAGGATTGGTATTTTGGCGTCTCCCAATCATATCCTACACGTATCAATGGGGTTTAGGTTTATAGAAATAGCTAGCCAACCGACTATTACAATATATCATAGGAGGTCCGGTACTTTATTGCTGGAAAACCCTAATCTTTGTGTTTACTGTAACGATTGAAAAAGCTTATAACCAGTTATCCGAGATGCCATTGTCTTCAACAACTACAACTATTAGAATTATTCTGCATTCCCAATTGCTTTCAAATGTAATTGATGCTGAGATTTGTCTTAGACAGACCTACTGACTGTGCGATCAAAGCAGAAGGGAGAATTTCTGCTTATCTTGAGAAATTAGTCTCAAGATAAAACGATGCCAGCCATGAGGATTTTCTATATTCCAAAACGAGTTTAGTCGCCGATGTTTGGACAAAACATCATGGTATGGACATTCCAGAAGGCAAATTGTTTGTAGCAAAAAAGTGTTCTTCAGAAACAACAAGGATAGATATACAGCAGCTTGGATGATAACAGCTGTTGCTTGACGGTCATGCAACGTTAATGTCTCTGCCCTTTCATCTCCTCGTAGAAGCTCTGCTGCAGAGTCTATGTTTAGTATATGTGCCTTTATCAGTTCAAATATACTGTATTCAAACAGTTCACCGTCGCGTTACTTCCAAATCATTTGAAGATAAGATATCCTCTATCTCATTTACCAACCTGTAGTTTATTATTAATAGTTGATGAAATCTTCTCTTTTCTGACTCAAAGGTATGATATCTTTAAAGAAGACAAGATATCATACCTTTGAGTCAGAAAAGAGAAGTTGCTTGAATCACTTTCAACAAAGTCCAGAATACTCCTGAAGCACATTGGGTCACTTTATACTCAGTAATACAGATGCAATCTAGTGTCCCATACCCTTGCATTTGCAGAATCGACACTTCCTTTGTATAAATTTCAATCTCCGTAAATGTAGAAATGTCAAATTTCAATCCATTCACTGGTTTAAAAATTACAAGAGGAAACTAACTCAGAGAAGCACAAAACTACAAATTAACAAAGCAAAAGATAAATAAATAAATAAATAGAACAAATTTAGAATGACTTCTTAAAGACGCGAAATTTGATTTTACTCATTAAAGAAAAAAAAAATCACTTTATTTTTAAAGAATCATATTCATAGTGTGTGGCTGCTGGCATTCATACAATAATATCGATAGTTTTCTAGTAATTTTTCGCATGTATTTCCATCAAGCAAAAGATCTAAACATCTACGACATAGTTTCAGTGTTGACCACTGTGTGAATAAGATCTCCTACAATAATAAGCTAATAAAAAAAAATTGCAAGTTGGTTTTGAACCTTTGGAAAATGAATGTTAAGTTAAGCAATCCCATAAACAGGCCGTGCAGGCCCATGGGAGCGCGGGAGGTAAGGCTCCCACGTTTCGAGACCAACGGGAATAGATTGAGGTCGGGAGGTCAGCCCGACGCCCGCCCGCCTTAACTCCCGGGAAAGAATCCCGGTACCCATTCTACAGAGGGCTGGGTAGACCCTAGAACCCGTTTGGAGGAGAAAGAAGCGTGGAAAAATTCCCGCCCTCCGCCGAGGCAGGGAACCGAATTCGCCATCTCCAACCCGCAGCCAAGCGCCCTTACCCACTCGGCTACCGGGTAAGGAATGTAAAGAGTGATTTTCTTCCCCAGCTTCTTATCTAAGACTTAAGTTTGTGGAAATTGAATTGGGAAAGGTATATTTTTAAAACACAATATTAGACTTTCAGCTTCCTAAGATAGTTAGAACTGATTAAATGTAATAGTAGCTCTTAAAAAGTTAATGATAAAGCTTTGATCAACAATAACTTTTACTTCTTCTTTATTCTATGCAACATTTTGATCAGTTTCAATCTTCCGATATTTTTTAGGCGAAATAAGTGTATTCTCTAAACCTATTCCCTAAACAATTATGTTATATTTTAAAGTTTATATATATAAAAAAAAAAAATGTAAACCTCAAATCGTTTATTTCCTTTATTCACTAATTTATCCAATAAACTTTGAGCTTTCCAGGGTAAGCAGTTATTTGACGAAATATGATTTTTTTTTTTCCGGTTTGCAAGTGAGTTCTAAAAATTCCTTGTTTTTAACCCATTTCTTCTGAAATAAAACAGTTTTTAGGTTGGGTTTTTTTTTTTCGATTTTGTGCAGGGACTAATTACATAGGGATGCTGCTAGTGTCAGCTTCAGCCCGAGTTTTTAAAATAACTGAAAAATTGTAAGCATTCGGGGTAGAATGAGAAAAGAAAAAAAAAAAAAATAGAGGTCACCTGACCCCAACTCAGTAACATCAGAACTTTCAATTCTTTAATAAGTTTCTACACGTAATTGTATCTTGAAATATGATACAGCATTACCCAAACTACGCATTTCTGCTACTGTTTGTTTCTCAGTTCAAAGATTGCAGAGTTAATTCGCTGGCTATCAAAAATTTCCAAAGAAACATCTATGAAAAATTGATTTTCCCGAGCGGTACGGCCGGGCCTGATGGCGACGATGACTGCTCATTAGTTCCTATTCGACCGCAAGATGGAGGCAGCAGCAACGAACGGAACTGGCGTAAACAAATAGCGTTGAGCGCTGCATCTAAAGACCAATTAGTGGGTGTGTCGTCATCAGCAGTAATGAATGCCAAGGCATAATTAAAACGATAATGAACCCCCAGGGCCTCTCTGTAACTACGCTACAAACTATTATCTCCACGGGAGGGGTTAATTATAAAGAGAAACGCAAAATAATATTATTGGCTCTTGATGAAATGGCTTATTTAAAAACCTTTCACGGCGCTTAAGCTTCAGAATAAATTCTCTAGGCAACGAAGAGCCTTTTTTTTTTCCACTGATGAAAACACTTAGAAATGTTGATTCTAAATTGAATTCTATTCCTTTTTAGAATGAAAATGTAATTATCAATATTTTTTTTTTATTAAATCACTCTTACATCTGCTGTTTTCCTGTTATCAGTAAATTTAAGAAGAGATTAAGATTCTTCAATAAAATTATAAATAACGAGTTGGGCAGGAGTTGATTTTTTTTAAATGCTTTTCCTTAAAAGGAAATTTTAATATTTTATTTAGCAGGAATAACTGAAACTTTTTAATGTTATTGTTGTCATTAGTTTATTAATTTGGAATGTAAATAATTATTAAATACACTCAGTTAGTTATACAAGATTTAGAATTACAGTTGCTTACAGTAAACATTATTTCGGGATGGAAGAATCGTGGAATTATGCGCGCCAGATGAGATCTATTTCGACAATAGTTAAATTCGTATCATTTAAATTTAGAATTTTCTTGTTAGATCCTTACCTAAATAAGCGATCAATTTGATTGATCAATCTGTCAACTAAACATTTTAGTTACATTTCTATTACTAATGAAAGAAGATATGGGCCTATACTTGTAACTTATAATTTTCCTTCAAAAATTACAAAATTCTGTACATCTTAAAATCTGAGCTCCTAGAACAACCTAAGATTACATGTTTTCTATATAAAATAAAACAAGATATAAGAAGTCTATCTAATTAAGCTGAATAGATCACAGTTATCTATTCTAAATCAGTTATGATCATTTTAATTATAATGTAATACTTACGCAATCACTTTGAAGAGAAAAACCAGGACAGAAATTGTTTTCGCTTAATGCTTTTTTTGTAGAAAGAAGATTTCTAGCAACAAACAAAGTTAATAAGTATTAAGCTTTTAAATAAAAGATTTATTGACTTCCTTTATCTTACATTGGTAAGTTATTAATTAAGTTTTTATAAATTTATATATATTTGTATTTAACTTTCGCCTTTTTCAACTAGCAATGAAATTCTTTGCTATTTCGAGAATTTTTTTGGCAGATCTGGAAAGACTTTAAATTATTGAGACATGATAGATGATGTTTACTCTTAGACATAAATTATTAACTATACAAGTGCATATAAAGTATATTTAAATTTCTATAGATTGAGGAAATATAGAAGATAAAGAATAAAAAATAAATAATTGATTCGAGTGACATATTCTACATGGCTTGAAAATTGCATACTAATTTTCTTAGTTAAAAAAAAAAAATGAGAAAGTTCGGAACTTGGCCTAAAACTAGAAAAGAAAAAATTGTGGACAACCATTTCAAGAAAGTCGATGTATCAGATTGTGTCATATCATAAGTCAGTAGTTCCTCTACAGCAAAAATGTCAAGCCTTTGGTATTTGTAATGTTTCTTTCATGTTCGTTTTGGTGCTTAGCAGGTGACAGTAATGGCGTCGCTCTCAGATAACAATGAACACTGTCACGCCTTATCAGTTGCTCGATTGACTCTAGTTGATTCGTTGATCATTGGATGGATGGCGATGTTCATGTTGACGTTGACTTGGCACTGAATCAACAAGTGCCACTCAATTAACTGGAGAACGTCATCTCTAAGTGCTGAAGACATTGACAGAGGAGAACTCGAGGCAGAGCTACCTCACAGTCAACTAGCAGTATTTAGTTGTAGAATTCTGTAATGTAGAGTTTTGAAATAATCTCTAATCTACGGAATGCTTCGTTAGAAATACAGAATTAATGTAAACAAAAGTAAAATACCACTTTTTGTTTATTTTCGACTTTAATTAGCAAACTCTTCAGATATTTGAAAAGATATGTAAAGCATTTTTTTTGCGGAATGGAATGATTACAGCATCTTATTTTTTTCTTTATTACGAATCACAAAATATTCGCCCAAAACTGACCAGTAATGTAACCACTTTTAATGGTCACTTCGTTGACATTTAAAATTTGAAGACAGATACAAATATACAAAAGATATTTTAGATATTTAAAATAAGTTTTAGTTAAAAAAAATAAAGACTGTGGGTAATCCAACGTTAATTTATTCGTTTATGAATTAAGCTTAAAGCTTCAGCAGCTAATAAATTAACCACAATTAATAATAATTCAAAGTAAATATTTACTCACACGCATAGACACAAATACACATTTTATTAACATCTCAATTCCCATACTTTTCAACTAATATCCAATAACGGAGCAAGTTTTATTATACTATTGCTATCACTGAAGTAAAATAGGACTCTACAGCTTTCCATCGAACACCAAAATTATCTAATGTCTCATTAATTTTTTTAAGGCAATATCTAATATTTTTTTAATGATTTATTCATCATTTCTTTTTCAATTTTAGCCTAATTTCCTAGGAATATAAGGCTAAACTTTATAATCTCTAGATAACGTTCTTGAAACTTTGTATGCATACTTATGAACAAGGAACAATCTAACTTGAATACTAAAATTCTTTTCTGTGATGAGAAATCAGAGCGTTAAAATGACATAAAATTTTGATTAGAAAAATCAGAGCCGAAACAATGACGTCTAATAATGAATTATTCCTTCTAGTAAATTGAATTTTCGCGCTCTTTGATAACATTAAAATTAATCGAGCTTAAGCAACCTAAGTAAAGATTTCATTTTATTTGTAAATGAAAACTTTCTGTGTTTATACTTCTATATTCATCAGATGCTATAATTTAAAAGTAAAATCTTCGTTTGTGTCGTTTCTCGACTTTAAAAAGAAAAAAAAATAATTTTTAAACAATTTTTTTCGGGATAGACAAGTTTTTCAACAATGTCTTATGTTTAAAAATTAGACAAAATTAAACACTTTGAGAAATGCCCTATCCATACTAATAGTGGAATAGAAAATTAAAACTATTATTTAAAAATCTGAATAAAATTAGAACAAGGGTCATTATTAGCATTATTTTTTACTTGTTTGATATTGATGAAAACCTGTAGTATTTTGGTTTGAATTTGACTTCCTTCTAAAATCTTTATTACTTTGAATTACGAAGCTTTTGAAGAAAGCTTTAATTTTTTTGTTATTACCATTTAAAAGAAAACTTTCCTCGAGGTAATTGATGGAATAATTTCCATGATAATTTTCTTGATTTAATCAGTTGGTACCACATAAGCCTAACTTGGTTCTGCGCCTGCTCAGTCTGATCTTATCGATTTGGGGAACGAACGCCACTGCAGAGTTTAGGCCTAAACCATCCTCAATGCTAATGAAGTTTTGGGGAGAGGAAAAGCACTGAATCGCAAATTATCTCGTTTTCGAAAGAATTCCCGGCATGCAAAGGGAGAAGTGATTACGAGGACCAATGTCTTTTTTTTTCTTTTCCCCTCTTCACTAAGGGAAAACTTACAAAGCTGTGACGAATTTAAATTAAAACTGTTTTTTTGTGGATTTTTTTCAACTTATTTATCCAAAGTGGTGACTAATTATTTCAAAATTTTAAATAATAGTAATAATAATAAATTGCCACTTATAAAAATTCTTAGATTTTATTAAATTACTTGAAATTTACTGTTTGTTTTGTTTTTTGGTCTATTTTTTTAATTTTAATTCAAAACAGAGAATTGCTAATAACTTTTAAACCAGCGAATGGATTTTCTTGAAGCTTGACATGAATGTTTTTGGACAAGAGACGATTAGTCTGCCATCTTTGAAAATTGCTCCCGGCAAAGAAAATTAAATGCGTTAAGATTACAAAAATTCTCATAGAAAAAACATTCGAAACTCGAAGGAAATCATCAATTTTTGTGATCAATTTTTTAATCCATTGTAAATTTGCGTGTGATTTCGCTTGTTTAAAACAAATTATATCTATAATTGCAATTATAATTATATAAGTACAATAAATTGTAATTATAATTATAAATATTTGAGGATTTAATCAATTTGAGTGAATCTCAAAGGTAGAGTGACTGTATTTGAAAGGTATTCTAATTTATAATATAGAGACTTGCTTTTGTAATATTTTTCACAATTAAAAAAATAATTAAAAATAAAAATTAAAAAAACCCGCCATGTTTTAAGAAAATTAGGTTTGAAATTGTTTCTAGAACTTCTGTTAGGTTATTATTAGTAGTAGTAGAAGTACTAATCCAATATTCAGACTCCTGAATTCATACCTTTCGAGACTTAAAAAGGCGCATTAGATGACTCTAACATCTTTCCACGGTTTTTTCAAAGAATTTTAATATGTGGTTTCACGAAATACTTAATTTTTCCAAATATATTTTTCTAGAAATCTTACGTCAAATCTTTATTCTTACGAAATAGTTATAGTTTTAAAGTTAAAATTACTGAAAACCAACCAAAGATTCCAAAACAAAAGAAGTTTCCCAAATTAGAGGATTCAGTTCGTATCTGGAAATTCTCAAGTGATTATTTTACTGAATGAAGAGCAACGTTACTTTTCTCGAAGTCCTCCCATTTCTCTGGCGTTGGTTTACTATTTCATCATCTGTTCATCTTCATTCAATAATCGATAACAAAAAAAATAATAATAATTTCGACTTCATGGATAGTTCATTGTGGATGATACCAAGAAATAAACTTAAAGAAGCCTGAATTGGAAGATGCTCTCGCGCTTTTCTTGCAGCATTTTAGGAAAGATTAAGTTTCTTATTAAAAAAGGTTTTACAGAAACAAAATAATAAGTTAAATTTTATAACAAATAAAAATGATAATATCTTAACTATGATGATTGTTAATGAAGTAACAATGGATGAGTAGAAAAAAAGACTTGATATAGGCATGAAATGAGAAAGAATAATGATAAGTTACTAAAACAGGCATTAAAATCAAAACCTCCAGAAAAGAAAGAGAAAGGATTACAAAATCATAGATTGAAGGTAATAAGAAAGCATTGGCAGAAAGAAACTTGACACAAGATCAAGTCAAGATTAAACAGAGTAGCGCAGAAAGCTCACTTTCGGAAAGCGCTATGTGACTAAAAAAACCGATACATAATACATATATATTACGATTTTTCTGTAATTATTTACAAATAAACATACATATTTTCTTATAGAAAATCTAGAAAGCTTCTACTTAAGTTGTTTTCTGATGTTATTATTATTTTACTTCAAACTTCCAATTTAGAAAGTGTTTCTTTGTGGTGCCAACATCCGAAAAGCTTGCCTGTTACACTTTGCTAAATTTTATCTTTATGCAAGGAAAAATAATTTACATTATTATATCATTATTTCATAGGAGACGATGCAGGGAGACCATAAGAAAACGGTCTTCGTATTATCATACACAACAAAGTTTTATAGTACATATTTGTGGTATTTGCGCTTGTTATTTACTTTGGCAAACATTGATTTAAATAGTTAAGTAAACTTTACTTTAAAAGCTTTACTTTTATCTAAATTTATTGAAAGACATTTTTTCAGTATCATTTCAAAACTACGTTAGTATTGACAGCATTTAAAGACTGTTTCATAATCATTATTTCTTTGTACAGAGTTTTTGTACTCCTGGAAAATAACGAATACAGTACATTTTTGCAACGAATTGATTGCAAAAAACAAAACAAAACAAAGTAAAATAAAGTAGAATAGAAGCTAAAATTTCACTTAATAATCTTGAAATAATAATTTTAATTCTAAATACTAATAATACCACAGCTTAAATGCAATTAGACGTATTTATTAACAAAAGTGGGACAAGGAATTTTCCAGAACACTGTGATAGACGTTATTCATCTCTCAATAAGTCAAAGATTTTGAAATGTGATCGTTTGTTTGAATTGAGGAGAGTATAATTAAACTTTGCTTTGGATGCACTAATGTCCCTGTGTATTTACGTACGTGCAATTTATTTAAACACTTGTAGTGGTTAGTCAATATCAGATTGGATAGTTTACTTTCAGGACTGCAATACATCAAAGTACAATAGATTTACTAATAATCAATTTTTATCAGTGATTCTGAAGGCTATTCACAACTTCTCAATTAACTGAACTTCTATATACATTTGAATACTAATGCTATTGACGATCTAATTTTAATTATATTTTTTTTCAAAATCACTGAAATCCAAATAAAATTTCGAAATTTAATATATTTAATTGTTTTATCATAATTACTATAAACAAAATATTGTAGGATCATTAACAATTGTAACTGTAGTAATCGTTTTATTTGATTTATTCTGTATTTATTTAAATATTTATTATGCAAACTGTTCAATACTTAATAATCGATGACAAGACCTAAATGTCACAAACACCCTCTGGACAAATAATGGCAATGGCTAATTTAAATCTTATAAAATACGAATTTTAAAAATAATAAAATTTAATGAACCCTGTAACAAAACTAGCACTTGTACTGAAACTGAATTCCATTGGCTATTTTAATTAAGTTGCCTGACAGTCGCTTGAATTTGGTTCCAATCCCGGTAAGATAAGAGAAACTTGTATGTCTTCGTTTGGAATCCCTTGATTTTTATCTTTAATTCTGGCCATTTAGGGGTTGTAGCAAGAGAACTTCTTCCAATATTTTTTTTTATAATAAGGGAGGATGTGAAAATCTTGTACAGCGTAGAGTATAACACATTTAAAGAATGTGCAATTTTTTTAAAGCTGCCAGAAGAGATAAGAGTTTAATTGGCTGCTTAACCACAAATCAATAAGGAGACAACTCTGTGCTGTAGTTTCATTTTCTTATTCTTGTTATTACCCCTTTTCGCAAAATAAGTTGAAGATAAGTAGTCTGAAAATTCAAGGCTGAAGTTTAGCGAAATTACCTGCGTACATTGTTTATTGGAAAAAAAAAAAAAGTTAAAAATATGTATCAATAATAATACAAATAGCTTCTACCAATTATTTTGTGTATTGGGGAGAGGAAAAAAGCCCTTGACAGATCACGTGCGTTGGGTGTTATTTCAGGAAACGCATGCGTGATCAAGCCCCCTTCCTCCTTCCGGTAACGTTCGCAGACACGTGCCAACACGTGCACATTGGCATAATTACAAGCCATTTGCTCATGCAACAATGAGCGTTAACAATAGTCGTCACAAGGAGTTCTCCTCCTTTTCCCCGAGAACATTAATCACCGGAAGAAAAATCAAATCACGCTCAGCAATTAATCTGTTTGTAATAAAACCAGAGTTTTTAAAAGATAGTTCCATCGCCATTTATAGAGATTATTTCTTACGTCCTTTTTTTATAAAATGCTATTAAAATAATTTATGGAACTGATTGAATATTAACTTAATATTCAATGCAAATGAACTTAATGCTTACCTTTGCGGTTCCATTTTGTTACACTAGTTGTCCATTTTGCGATTTCTTTTTTATTAATTTAATATTTATTATCATTTCAGAATTGTTCTTAAAAAAGTTCATTATTTAAAAATTCTGATTCCCCCCCCCCAGATATTTTAAGTTATAGCTTTAAATTAAAAATATGCACTTTAACAATAATGTAAGTACTAAAAATACAAAAAGTATTTTTAAAGATTAAAATTTCTAAGCAATGAAGTATCTATAAACAGATATCGATAAATATCTATTACAATGTATGCGAAGGACAAGTTTTTCATTTCAGTTGTTCTATTGTATCTATTAATGACTAAAATAGATTACCATAACACAATCAGAATCACAAATATACTATTTTGAAGGCATACTATATCGTAAACAAAATACAACGAAAATGAAAATGCTGCGATATTTACAAGTGCCAGGGCCGTAGCTACCACCGGGGCAGCCGGGGCAGTGCCCCGAGGCCCCCGAGCAAAGGGGGCCCCCGACGAAGGGGAATTTTTTTTTTTTTTTTTAGGAAACCGTAAACACTTGTTGCCCCAGGCAGAGCCGGCGTTAGACGTTGGCGAACGGGGCGACCGCCCCAGGCCCCGCACCTGGTTAGAAGAAAGAGGATAAAATAGGATTGTCGTTTTTTTATTTGATTGTTAAAATAAGATTGTTCTTTTTTTTTTTATTGTTAAAATAGGATTGTGAAGGGTCCCGCAAACTTCATCTTGCCCGAGGCCCCGCACCCTCCTAGCGCCGGCTCTGCCCCGGGGCCCCCAATCCTCTAGATACGGCACTGACAAGTGCTATTGAAGGATTAAAGTGAAATTAATTATATACAGTATTATATTAACGTAGATTTTAATGCGTCCATTACATTACTTCGATAATTTTGTAAATGTAGTTTGGTTGAGTTGATGGAATAACTGACTGACAGTAGAGTTTACAGTTCTTTCATTTAAAGTGCTGAGTTTGATGTAAGGTAAGATCATAGAAATGATGAAATTAGCCTAAAATAATGATCAAGCCTTGGTGAAATCATTTGGCTAAGCCTCAGCTGATGAGAATTACTACGAAATACTTTACTGTTAAATAGGAGTTTACCCTCAAACACCTCGTCTAGTTTCATAGTTATAAAGTATTGATTAAGAAAAATAGTCAATCAAAGTCATATCTGTGTTTTTTTTAATTGTCATTTACTTTCGCAATATTTAGTTTATGAAAAAAATCATATTCATAAAACTACTTGATGAAATCAAGTTTCAGTACTTTGTTAAATTAAAAACAAAACAAAACGAATGAGCATTCAGTGGGGTAGGATATACACGGTCCTGAAACATAAGAATATCAAGTTTCTTAACTACCCTTACGTTAACTATCAAACTATTACGTTATCTATTCAATATATTTGGGATTTACTATCATCGTGATTTTTCCCAAATTTTATCAATTATTTATTAATGCTTGAAATCACAAATTTCTATGTTGTGAATTACATTTACATAAATCGGTATTCTTTGGTTTTTAACAATGAAGCCAGTTAGAAACTATCTTTTATGAAACTGCTTTTTATCTTTGTCCAGTCTATCATTTCAATCCACTCATCAGTAGGTTCTATTTTATTATACATAGTTTTACAAAGTTTTAGAGTTTTCCGAGATTTTTTTTTTTTGCAATCACTACCATCTCTTGTATTTTGAAATGTTAGACCAATGGCTCGTTTACGTTGTTTATATTTATTTTAATTCTCTTTCCTCATAATTGAGGGACGCTTCTACTTAGAGACATCTAATTTGAAATCCAGTGCTTCGTATTGTAATAAACTTATCATTTCTAATTGTTTTTAACTGAAACTCTAAAGAAATAAACGCTAATTTTCACTATCCATCCCGTTTCTGGTCTATTTGATACATGTTATATAAATGTTGAAGTTGGAAGCTTGATCTTTATTTTACAGATGAAGACTTAACGATGGCTATCAAAGCTGCATCAACTGGATTCGCCAGATGAGCTTTCATTTTAAATCTCGGTTACCAGACAGCAACCAATAGAGACGCCTTCTTTATTTGCAACTCAAAGGAACGGCTTAACTTCTTGTTGGTACGCTTTTAGACGAAGCGTAATCCTGCTGCGAGCGTTGGGCGGGGCATGGGATCCAATTAATGGAAGCCCTGCCATCCCTCATCCACGTCCAAATCAATATTGTCCAAGAAAATTCACCGAGTCGGGGTGCAGTAATTAAGCTTCCTTATCTTATTAGAGAGACTCGCTGCTTATTTACATGATAATCGCTTCTTATTAGATCAAATTTGCTTAATGATCCGACCTCACATTTCTTCGAAAACTGCAAAGCGAAATTAATTGCTGAACCGACCAGAATCGGCCGTAATAAAATTCTGTGGTCAAATCACCCGGAACATCAAGTTTACTCCCGCTATTGCCCTCTTTCATGGGAGATGACTCGACGAAGAATACACCAATGGACGATCGGACAAATTATACGATAATTAAATTGAGAACACAAGGGAGTTCATCCGTTACCCAACTTGGTGAATATGCATAAGTTGCCACATCGATCTTTCTCAGGCTGTGTCGGAGAATTTATTGTTGCTCACAGGATAAATGATTTGTTTAGTCGTGGGAATTGACTTGCTCGTGCTTTAAATGCATTACTTTTAAGAGTTTGCGTTGTAATTTATGGAAACTGAACGCATCTCCAAGATAATTCAATTCACTTTAATTCCATTAGTTTTTCAAAGTGCAACTTGTCGTTCAACATTGTTTGCTTAAAGGTATTCGAAATGAACAAAGAGAACAGTGTGTGTTATTAGCTGTCTCGTCATTTCGAGACCAAGAATGAGAATTAAGCAAAATGGCAAATTAAAAATCAATTTAAAGATATTGCAGAGAATGCTAATTTCATTAAGATTATAATAAAATATTAAATACTGATTCAGTCTAACTTTATGTGGTATGGGGTAAAAACCTTTGTTAATTATTTGTTCACATCCCAAAGATTGTTTTGAGAGTTAGTAACAAGTCTATTGTATGCTTCTGTACATCGCCACAAAGAAACCACTTAGGCATATTTTTATTTTCCGCACTGCAAGAGACCTGTAAATAGTCTTAATGAATTATTGTCGCCGTTTAACTATAGAATTCATTAGCCTTCTGTTATTGTTTTGTGACAACTAGATGTAACAATGAAGCTTCTTAAATTTAAGAAATATATATATTTTTTTTGTATCAATGGCAAATAGAACCTCCACAAATCTAAGCTAAAAACAATAATACACATTCAAAATAAATAAAATTCATGTGCTAGGCTCTGCCAGCCTCAATGAATTTTTAATGCGCATTTAAATGAATAAAAAGCGCCTAAAAATGCATAAACACTTTTCATAACGATTGTGAGACCTGTTTGTTTATTCTGACTACTCTCAACTGATGATCGCTAATTTAGCGTGAAACAAGCTGTGTTGAGATGTCAGAAATGAAGAATGGTCTCAATTTTCTTTTTTGTTTTCTTTTATCAAACGAACATATTAAAAATTATTGTCACCCATTTAAAAAAAAAGAAAAAGTAAAGTAAGTAAGTTAAAATTTCTTGATAAAAAGTCTAAAAACATTATTTAATCCAGGGCAGTTTCGACTCGCTAAAATGCGACGTCACCATCAGCGAGTTAAAACTGTCCTGGGTTAAGTTTATGTTTTGTTAGACTTTTTATCAAGAAATTTTAACGTAATTACTTGACTTTTTTTTAAATCGGTGACCATAATTTTTAATATATTTGTTTGAAAGAAGAAAAAAAAATGACCACACATTAAACTAATATATTAATTAAAGAAATAAAAGAGTCAACAGTATTAAAGAATTTTAAAAAAGTAATGTTTGCTCGACTAAGCAAATAAAACAGCTACCTAATATTTTTCTTTATAACATAAAATTCATACTGCACATAACACTGTGTTAAATTTTTCCATTGAAATTCTCATTTCACTATACGATATTCAAAGTTGATTTTAGAGAAAAAACAAAAAAAACAAAATCCTATTAAGTAAAACAAGGTTATTATAGATTATAAGCAGTCCTTTAAGCAATCCGCGTTAGCTACTCATTGTTTTTTTTTTTTAGTAATCAGAAGCAAATATAAAGCTAGACAATTAAAATATTTATTTAATGAAGTTTCATATAGTTTATTTGGCCTGTCTAAATATCTGTAGCTTTAAATAATCGTAACTATTGAATTTTATATTCTCTTTGTATTTCTGATGTTGGAAAGTTTACTTTTTTATATATATAACATATACATTACATGTTTATAGGATCATTTGTAGCTTCAAGCTGTAAAAGACTGGAGTAATTATTTATAATGCTTCTATAGATTCGCTTCTACAGATATTTAACGTTAACAAGCTACAAAAT